>JAUMHF010000021.1:2842582-2916502 GCA_032359275.1 Microctenopoma steveboyesi | reverse complement strand
TGACAAGAAGAAGCTGACCAAGAGGAATAGGCACAAAGTTGACAAGAGACAAAGATGGACAAAGACAAAGTTTGTGTCTCTCTCTCTGTGTCTGTCTGCGTAAGTGTCTGTGTTTCTGTGTGTGTGCAAGGTAAATAACTTGTTCTCTGACTTAATAATGTATCGTTGATACTCGAGGCAAAAAGTTTGTGAATTTACATTTACTTAAATAATCTGTCATTAAATCGCAGTCACTTTATAGACATTTATTGGGCGAGATTCAGTGTCGCGAGCTGCTCGTCGCACATACATTATCAAATTTGCATGTGTAATTCCAGCTGAACTAAAGGCTGTTCCACTTTGGTGACACGTTGAGAATGTTGTTTGTCACCGTGCAGGTACAGATTATGCAGGCTTTAAGATAAAGCAGGCACTCGTTTTCCACAATAAGTAGTTACACAATATGAGCTCAGTTAGGAGTTAAAGACCTTAATGACCTTTACCGTTTGGTGGCGGTACAATGCCATTAGGACACAAAAAATGACTGCACTCTAAAACCATTAATGCTGCTTTGCTATTGTTATATTTAGTCAATGACACAGAGGAAGTGGGGCCATCGCAGACCGTCGACATCACTGACCCTGACACAACCAAGTGGATTCTGCGCGACCTGGAGCCCGTGAGCAGATACAAGCTCACCCTGCGCTCCTGCACCACAGTGGGCTGCGGGCCTGTCGTCAGCGAGGAGTGCACCACGACACTAGAAACAAGTGAGTGGTGGAGTATCCAGAAAGCAGCTAAGCAAGGGGGCGTATGTCAAGTGTGTGTGTGTGTGTGAGAGTTCACAGGAAGACGACACTTTGTGCTGCAGTATTGGCTCAGCAGATTATAGGATAAGTGAAGTAAGTGACGAAGCCACTTTACCATTTCAAAATGGCATTGAACTATCAGAACATGATATATGCTGCGGCAGCCGAGCTTTTCATATCTCCATGTAAGTAATTTTTGTGGATAAACAATTTCATATGGGTCTAGTGGAGGTTTTCATTTGTCACTGTCATGAGAGTGCAAGTGCTTATTGATTGGACAGCGAGCCTGAGCTATGAAACAATCAGCTAAAAAAGAAAATTGCTTTGAGCAGGAGGGAAACTGAATGTTTTGATGCCGAATAGTGTAATCATGAAAGAGTTGGCGCGTTAGTGATCATAATGAGGTGACTAGTAGCATGTAATATTTTCTTTTCAATTACACATCACTTGTTGAGGATTGCACGTCGTACTTCAGCTGGCTCAAGCTCAAGCCAATCTTCTGCGAGACTACAGGCGGGGGTATGAATGATTGGACGGGAAATGAAATAGGAAACTGTATCTGGACCCACATGGGCATCGGTACAACAGAAACTTTTGGCATTTATAATTGCTGTGCACTTATTTTGTTGTTGGTATTATAATTCAACTGCAAAGAAATTTAGTCTGTCAGTCAAACTGCATTATGCAAAAAGAAAAAGCGTAATGTTGCGACACAGTGCAGGTGCTGAATATATGAGCAATTAGTTAGTGTTCACTAGAAGAATCCTTACAATAACAGAAAAAACTTAATTGGCTCTTAGAAGTTGTTTAATTGCAATCTGAAAACGTAGACGGCATGATTACAGGGAGAAGGGATAATTTTTACCTGTTGAATTAAACTATTACACATGTGCTTGTGTTCGTGTGTGTGTCTGCGCGTGGGAGGCTCTTAAGATTTGTGCATGAAAGTTAGTGGTAACTGTGCCACCTCCGCATGTCTGTGTGTCAGTGTTTTGTTTCTGTTAATTGTCTTCTGCCTGCTTTCTCTCGTGCCACTAAAAGCAGACTGCTGCGAGCGTTACTTGTGAACACGCTGCTTGTATTGTACATGTGTGAATGTGTAACTGTCTTCTTAGCAATGCAAAGCTTGTCCCCTCTGTTTTTCTGTTTCTTTTTTTTCCCCTCGCAGCTTCCACTATGGCTTCCACTGTTGGTCTCAGTATGTTGATTTGTGTTTGTGTAGACACTGTGGCATGTCGTAATCAAACCTATTAATCCTTCCTTTATGGAATTATACATTCCTACATTTGCATGACGATGTGTGATGTTAGTTGTAGTATTTTAAGTAGCGCGTGCACAGTTAGATTTAGAAACGTAGACAGGTGTAAATGTCGCCTGATTTTCAGTTTTAAACCCTTCAACACATTTTACTTTTCTTGTGCAGAATTAAAAAGTGCTAAACACCGTGCTCCTCTGCAGATAATTGACCTTGTCTGCTGTGTGCCCTTGCCATCAGCAGAGAGCACTCTGATGCCACCTTTCATTAGAAAAATGTCAACTTCTTCTTAGATAAAGTTTGAGGCTTCCTCTCTAATAGCAATGGTAATGAGCAACCTAATTATGAATTCACATTAATCTTGGCTCATTAGTGACTGTAAACGAATATTGACTTTTATCCTAGCAACAGCAGACTCGACGCAACATTTCTAACTCAAGCTGAGGCAGTAAATGACGCTTTAAGAGCCAAACTCAGGAAGAAGATCAGACACGCCACACACCCATCCCTCTCCCTTTCATGATGTGCAAAAAGAAAATTAAGTTGCTTTTAAAAGGCAAGAACAAGTTAGATTAAAAATCCATCACCTGGTGTATAAACAATGTAAAATGTGTTTTATTCTCCTGGATGGTGTTTCACTGTAGATGTGTAGCTACTAATTTGTGCTTAGCTCAGAATAGCATGCATGCTAACAGTAGAAAGTAGCTGCACCATCGCCACAGGCTCAGTCCCAGTTGATAACCATGAGGTCTGTCTTTCTTTCCAGGCAAGTCAGCTTCCCCCTCACCTCCAAGCACTCCAAAGTCCCCAGTGACCAAACCCACTCGTTCCACCATAGGTAGAGCCGCAGCACATCAACGCACAGAGACAATCAAATGGAATGAATAGAGAAAAACACAAGGCCAAACATAGTTATGCTTAGTTGAATATTTTTCAGTTGCTAGGTGACGTGAGATGATAGAAACTACCTCTGTTTTGTGCAGACTAATTAGCTACTTTTGAAATTCTTCTTCAGTGGTTTACGTTGTCTCCAGTAGTAACAAGAGCTGGAAACATAAGCTAGCAGCTCATTTTTATTGTTTGTTATGAGACAAGTGCAAGCTGATAAAAAAAGCTGGTTTTAATTTCTCTTCTGTACCACAGGGAAATCTGGGATATTAGATCTATATACTGACCCGGCTGTGTAGGTGTAGAGTGCAGTTGCTAGAAGGGGACAAATGCTGGATGTCTAATTGTCAATGATTGATTTGTTGGGCCCCGGTGCCCCCCCACCCCCATCCGGTACATAGCAGTATATTGACCCAACAGTCACCTGACATTTCCATGTAATCTTCAACTGGGTAAACAGCCACACAGCTCTGAGACAAGAAGTTGTCCAGGGCAGCGTCTGAGCTGAGGGGAAACCGCGAGGAGAAACGTCCTCCTGGGCTGTGCTGGAGTAGTGTGAGCTCATACGGGGAGAGTGATATTTACAGGACACTGAGAAAAGTGGATAAGTGGAAGCTGATGCAAGTTCCTATATCAGAACATTTTCTGGCTTCTCTTAATAAAAAAAACGCCTCCCGACTTTGAAGGGGCGCCTTCCAAGGCGTCAGCCCCCATACTGGTTGAGCAGCTGCTTTCTGCAGCATTTAATAGCAAGCTAGGAAACATAGCAACAAAACACAGCAGCCAGCTCAGAGATATTTTTGGTTTAGGGACACGTCAGCCGAAGCCACTGCGCAGTTTGAATGATTGCAATTACCATAGTTGCAGGCTAATCCATCAACGTTAGTCGGAGAGTGTCATGTGCAGTGGTTGAGATGGGCCGCACAGTCGCAGGTGTCCTTGTGTGGTAAATTATCACCTGAGCAAATAATGCACCTGAGCAGAAGATTTGCATGTTTGCCATGGGGAAATGAAGTGGATGGTGCTTTGTTGACTAGCATAGACAGCTGCTGTCAAAACATACTTTCCTCATCCTAATGATGCACGTCTCTTATTTTTACTTTTTTGTCTCTTAGGTATGAAAAGGCTACATTAGATGCTACATAAGAGCTTTGAACTGCTTTTCAGGTCTAAACAGAGCTGTAGCTACAGAGAGCCATCACGTCCAAATTTGTGTCCTCTGTGTTTTTGCAGAAATTCAATTATGCATCTTAGGTTTTGAAGGCTAGAAAGCAGATTAAACATTGCAGCTGAAACAGTTCTTTGGTTAGTCAACAAACTTTTTATTTTATTTTGAAATTGAAATTCTAATTATTTAATAAATGACAAAAAGGTGGGGACACGCTGAGAAACTTCTCCTCAGAAAACACAATTAATAGATTATTCAATTACGAAAGCGATCATTAGTTGCAACCCTATTAACACTAGAAGTCCCAGAGAGCAGCCATTTGACTTTTCTACCTATAAAACCCGCCGGGCAGCCGATCGGCTGGAAGGCTTTTAGCTAATATCCTTAAACATTTATAAATGTGACAGACTTTTAGCAAAGTTATTAAAGTAAAGGGAAATTAGGTTATATGTTTTTTTTCTAAGGAATCACAGTATATTATGAAGATATTATCATGTAGAGACATATACACAACAAAATAAAAACAAGTATTTAGCAAAACAAGACTGAAGTGCAAACATAAGCACCTCATTATTATGTTTGCTTCAAAAACTGTTTTATTCCCTCATGTGTAATCAAAAACTATTTGTAAAGGGTTACCGGGTTAAATATCTTCCTGTAGTCTGGCAGTACAATAATATATCAAATATATGTGCGTGGTTCTAATAAAAAATCCGCTTTTTAAGGTTTCTGTATATGTGCAGGCGCCACCTGTGAGTCCATCTCCATCTGTGCATTTGTTTTCTCCTGTTAGCTGTGGAGAGATTCACCCGACACCCCCACCCTCCGTCAGACGTAACGGATGCCTCTTTAAAGCTGTGTTAGGAAACAGAAGAGCACGCGGGCCTCTTTCATAGCAACATCCTTCACATAATGACATCGCTCCTATAGCTCACTGATGGCTTTGATCGTCTTTGTGAATCACTAACCCTCCTTTCCCATTTCTCTTCTTTCTCTGGTTTCTCCATCAGTCCCGGCCCTGTTGAATGTTAGCTCAGCTGTTAGTGACAGCTTTGCAAATATCAGCTGGATATCTGGAGCAGAGCACACCAGGTTTTATGTTGCACATATGAACAACCGTGAGCTGATATTACTTTTTTCCTGCAGATTTTGTAGGTGAAGCGTATAGTTGTTAGCTGTTGCTGCGTAGCTGCGTCAGTTCTTCCTGTCTTGTCATTCATCATTCATTCTTGTCATCTACATTCAGAGGTTGTGTGTTGCCATGAATACTAACGGCCCCTGATCATTCACACTCTGCACAGGTGAGGGTCACTGGAAGATATCTGAGGCTTTAAACACCTCTAAGAATTTCCACATCATTAATGGACTTGAACCGGGAACCGAGTACACTGTGCGCCTCATTCCCAACAGCTGGGTTGATAATTCTAGCATATTTGAAGATGTTATCACGACCAGGTCCACAGGTGAGGAGGGAAAACGAAAATAGCTCCAACTCACAGAACTAAATAGGAGAGAGCGAGTGACCTTCACTGAACAGCGCGTCCTTGAGAAGTGACTCAAGCTGTGGTGTGTGGTCTTTTGCAGTGTCACAAGGATTTAATTTAGCTGCGTGGGCTCGCTGAGAAGAATTAGATTTGTACAGCGTCCCTTACTTGATTAATTAGACAAGCAGGATTAGCTGTTTAATATTAATATTGGATCGTTGCCATGGTCAGCGCGCCCTGGCAGCATCTAGCTTTGCATCAGATAGGCTCTGTCGATGTAAACATTCAATCAAGTGTCCCAATGAAAAGGCCAGACCGTGTCAAAGTCACTGGGTATTGTTCTCCTCAGGTCTGGCCAGCATCCACGGAGGAATATCCACCCAGGGCTGGTTTATCGGCTTGATGTGTGCCATCGCTCTCCTCACGCTCATTGTGTTGATCGCCTGCTTTGTCAACAGAAATAAAGGAGGAAAGTATTCAGGTAGGTGCTCACTTCTAAGCACACTTCGCCGTACATGAATACTAATTGCTTCTTAGAGCCTCATTATATTTCCATTCGCTGTTTGTCGTCGAAAGAAATTATCAGTCATTCCACTCTGGTACGTTTTTCTTTTTCAGGCGTCTGATTTATTTGAATGCAAATGCGCACATAAAATAGGCCTGTGTATTGATAGGAAAATGAGCAGTATGTCCAACATTTGAATGTTGCATTATATAGACGCAAAAAAAATCGCAAAAGTGCAACCCACAGCCAGACAAAATGCAAATGCTGCTCGTAGGGTGGCAGAAAGGGGAGCGGTGACATAAGCTCTGTGGTATCTCAATGTTATTCCTCCTGTTGGGGACATGAGAATCCTTATCGTCTTTATTATTCACAGCTAATGGCCATCAGGCTGTCGTCTGGGCAGCGTTCGCCTCGCTCAGCAGAAAAAGAACGAGATGCCGCTCTGTCCTTTGTTTTCTCATTAAGTTCTCATTAGCGCCTATAGCTCCTACAACCTTTTCTGTTCATCCAGCCGCGTTGTTCTGTTCTGTGTCACCACGCATAGGACCATACATTGAAATGTCGAATGTAGCATTAACATGAAAAGAATATTTACATAAAATGTGGCCGCCGCTAGGAAAACGTATAAAAACTTTGCAGCCTTTTCTAAAGTCGACACTCATCTCTCATGCAGTAAGTGCAGGGAATAAGTGACTGAGACTCTTAACTTATTCAGACAACGTTACCAGTCCGGGGACACACTGATTTTCATTGGCAGACGTCTCTTGAGGAAATCACTGATATCTTCTCTTCATTTTGTGAGCAGTAAAGGAAAAAGAAGACCTTCACCCAGACGTGGAATCCCAGGGCATGAATGATGACACATTTTGTGAGTACAGGTAAGCACAGCCCTCTGAGCACTATTTCACCACCTCACTGCAATTCACGTGCAACACTGTTTAAATATGTCTTCTGCTAACGGATCGTTCCATCGCCTCCTCAGTAATTCTCTGTGCATTTCTCCTCCTGCTGCAAAGAGAACCAAACGTACACAGGGTTCACATGAAACCCCGCACTTCTTCTGTTCAAGACGTTTGATGGACTGAGTAACTGGGAAGTAGGTGATAAAGCAGTAGCGTCCCCAAGCTGTTTACACACAGTGTTGTCAGAGTGCTAGCTTCCCTTTATAGGACATTGTGATGGTAGATAATGTGTCCTGTTGGTAATAAACGTAGCATCATAAAGGGAGCCGCAGCTTCGCTCGGATGTTGTCATTTCCGTCCGGATGGAGCAAAGCGCAGGCTGCCCGGCACACAGCGAGCAGCTAAACCCAATCAGTGTAATTGAAAGCAGCTCATCTCCAGGGCAGTAATATCTGGGCACGTTTCATTAATCCTTTAGTGGTCCAATTCATAACAGTTTCCTGCAGAATGAGTCCCAGTGTAATTCTACAATCATCTGTGGGATCTGCACTAAACAGCAAATGCTGATGTGATGAAGATCAAAATACTCTGACTGTGACAGGATTTATTTTTTGTCATGTTGATCTAGGAGCTGGTTGTAGCAGCTGGTTGTAACAGATTTGTCATTACATTTTTTTAAATTAGTTTAAAAAATAAAGTTTCTTCCTAAGTTCTTTAGTAATCACTAGCTACTTTCAAATGGTAGATCTGAAGAAATGTGTAAACATTTCCCAACAACCAACAATAATACAACTAATACAATATTATTAGGGGGGTAAGCAATGCTTACAGAGACAGATAGGAAAATCTACCCTGTTTCATATTTACAGTTTAATATCTAGAAACCTCCAGTGGCCCATTAGCCTAGCTTAGCATAACAAACTATTATTTCTTGACTAGGTTCTCCTCTGAATGCCTGTCCCTATCAACAACTAGTCAGGCACAATAACCATTTGAAAAGCACATTTGTTGTATTATACCATAAATGTCTGTGATTTGTTTTTTTCTGACACTTTAACAGTGTAGAAAACACAGAAAGCCTGTGTTAACAGCATGCAGACAACACCAAACCTAACACAAATCACAGTCAGTGTTAGCTGAAAATGTCCGTTAGGCTCAGCAGTGTGTGTGTGTGTGTGTGTGTGTGTGTGTGTGTGTGTGTGTGTCAGTCACTTTATTCTTGAATAACAATTAAGCTACGTTAGATGCAAACGGAGGTTTGCAAGCTGCATTCACATGTAAAATCAGAGGCTCTAGTGTAATAAAATAAAATGGTGAAAAAAAAAAAAAGATAGACGATGTATATTTGATGATACAATGTCTCAAAGTCTATCTTTCTTTTTTGTTTCCCTCAATATCTATTTTCTCTACCAGTCGACAATTTGTCAAAAACATTCATGCACATGTTGTGTAACAACATTGTGTCAGTGTGATTGTTTTCTTTTGAGCCAGAGGTGAAAGCTAATGCCAATCACAGGAGTTCATCATAGAGGTAGTTATAGCTCCAGCTGCCTTCCATAATCTCCAGTAAGCCAGAGAGTGAAGCCTTGAGTGAAATGAGGTGACTCAAGATCCACTGTGCTTCTGTTGCAGCGACAACGATGAGAAGCCACTGAAGGGCAGCCAACACTCGCTGAGCAGAGAGATCAAAGCCGGGGACAGCGGGGACAGCTTGGTGGACTACGGCGACGAGGACGTTCAGTTCAACGAGGACGGCTCCTTTATTGGCGAGTACGCAGGGCGAAAGGAGAAGAGAGAGAAGAGAGCGTCCACTGAGATCAAAGCCACCGTTCAGACCCCGGCATGAGAAGTGGAACCGCCATCCATCCTTCCCCCGGATACTGTTTTCATTAAACCCACTGGGAGGAACAAATGAAAGAGGAAACAGACATTATCCATACTGAGCACACGTTTTGTGTCAATTGTAATGCGTCATTGCCAACTGCACACTGCCATCTTCATTTTCTAAAGCTCTGTTATGTCGGGTTGCAACAGAAGGACCATTACTAAATCCTCTGTATATATAGTGTATATTCAATGTGCGGAGTGTCTTTTCTTTTTATAATTATTGTTACACAAAAATGTAGAGGGCTTGGACTTTTTAAATTCCCATTACTTCAGCTGCAGAACTGTACAAACGTTAGGAAAATGTCACTTCCTGTTGCACATCATGATATGCAGCTTCGCATCTGACGTCGTCTTGTAGCAGACCACAGATAAGTCAGGATGTCAAGATATTTTTCAACTTGCGCAAATATTACTGACCTTTTATATTTGAAATTGATGCATTAAATATGATATAAGGTGTGTATAAAGGTTGCCTATTAACTTATTTTTTTCCAGTGGTTTTATACCTGACAAAATAACAAGGATATTCACATATCATTACATATCATAAACACTGATTCTTAAGTCATGAATCCCCCTCTGATGTTAGAGAAAATATAATTTAGTTGTTGCCCTGTTTGAGAGTATTTAGATCTATTGGAGGATATAAATATCAAATCTGTGACTCTGCCTGCTGTAACAGATTATAAAAGATTTTTCATAAAGTGTAATCCATTACAGGTAACTTTTAACCTGATCAGAATCTTCAGAGTATTTTAAATATAAAGTTCTAATGCAAAAAACGTAGCTTAGCATTAAGACTAGCAACAGTAACAGCCAGCGTGGCTCTGCTCAAAGGCACCAAACTCCAGCCGACAGCGTCTCTACAGCTTAGAGTGTGGCATAATGTCCAGACTTCAATTCACTGCCAACAAACAGCCGCTATAGAACAGGCTAATGACATTTGTTTTTAATAAAAATAAAAGGTAAAATGGGTAATTAGTGAGCTTTAGAGGTGTTTTTATGCAGATGTTGTTACCTTTGGGCAGATGGAGACTACATCTTTCACAACTTAGCCTTTTATTGCTAAGCTATCCTTCTTATAATGCTATGGTTTAGTCCATACTATGGCTCAGGCTGAAAAAACACTGGATCCAATGACACATTTTTCTGGATTTGGATGTGGTGAACAGTTAAAAAATTTAATGAATTAAAAAGAAAATCTCTCACACAGTGAAGGCATACTGCGCATGCAGGGTCAGCAGTACTCTTCAGGACTGGTTTTAATGTGGTGGAGTTCCCCTTTAAGAATAGTGTATTACCTGTAATGGATTATAGACTTTTTGTAATTGTATTATTGCCACTGAAACACAGTTATTATGTTGTTCGACCTTAACATTAATACCATGCTCAGAACACTTGCATTGTTTTGTAAAAAAAAAATCTTCCATGCATGTTAATGTTAATGTTAATTGGTGTTTTTGATGTCAATAAATTGCTTTACTTTCCTACATCCTGGTAATGGTCTGACTGCCCTGTTTAGTCACTGCCAGCACTGATGTGAGTCTGTTAATGTTCTCATGTTGTCCCAGCAGCACTGTTTGTGTGCCCGCACGCGTATGAATCCACGTCTGAATCCATCTCTGCTTTCAGCTCCGCTCTGCAGTGAAGTATGACAAAAAAATATCCTCATTCACTGTGAATAAAACAGAAGATATTGACAAATTGTCTCTTTTTTGCAGTGTGACTTCAACAAGTGTCGCGCAGGGGTCAAGTCTCTGTCTGAGCTCGGCGTCTTGTTTGATTACCCTGGCTGCGGGAGAGAATCGCAAGAAATGAAAGGAGTGGGCTCAGACGGGCACTGGATCAAGGAACGAGAGCTGTAATCATGTGGCTGATAGGAGGGAGCAGAGAGTGTCGCTGTGAGGGTTCTCGCTGCATGGGTCGCATCTGCCTCAAACACTCCTCGCTCATCCGGGTTCGTTGTAGCTGCTGTGGTTAGGAGCTTTGGCTTTTGGGCACTTTTGACCTTCAGGTGTTGATAATGGACCCTCTGGTAACCATACAGGAGGTCCTCAGCTCTTTGGCAACAATGTGAACAGCTGGATATGATTCTACACATGCAATTAGTGCTGGGGAAGCTACTTACAGAGCTTAATTCTGCAACATAACAATTACTGCTCTCTGGAGGGAAGCTGAACATCACAGCTAGAGAAATATAGGACAATTATAGAACAACTAAAGCTTCTTAGGGAAAATACTTTGCAAAAAAACATGAAAGTTTTAGCTTTTTTTAAAGGATTTCCTCTTTTTTCAAGTCTATGTTCCATAGATCCATAAAGAAAGAGCGCACTAGTAATTGTGGGAGAGCTGGAAAGCTTCTCTTTATTATTGTATAGCTGGAAACGGTTCCCACACTATTTTGCTTGCTAATTCCTCCAAGGTGTTTTCTTTTTTGTTTAAACTTCTAAACATGCGTGGTCTTTAGGAATAGTGAGCTATTATTTTTCAATGTATCATCTTTGATACCTTTCATAGTATTCATTATTTTTTGGAATGGTTTCCTATGGGAGTAATCGTTCAACTTTTCATCATCTTTCCTCTTTTCATCATCATCATAATGTGTTTATCATAGAAACGTCATTTCGTCCTTAAACCACCTATTCCTCCATTTATTTTCCCTGTTTGTAGACACATTAATGAGCTGCAGCTGTCTGTGTGTAACTAACACCTTGTGTCGTGTAACCATTACCATGGCAACGTACTTTCCTCCGTGCTTCTGTCTTATTTATCATCATAAGCTTTTTTCATCAAGTTTCACTCTTTGTCAACTTATTTCACATTTTTTTCATCAGTTTGTCATCTTTTTTCTTTTCTTACATTATTCTCTTGTCAGCTTTTTTATCTCTTTTTCATTTTCTCAACTTTTTATTTTTAGTGAGACTTTGCTAATTAATTAGGTAGCATCCATCAACATTTGAGCAAATGTGATTGTCCTGTTAGCGTCTTATCATTTTACTAAGATGATTATTTCAGTCATGTTTGTGTTGTGAATTGTTATTTTATTGATGATTATATGTGAGAATGCCTGCATTTTATTCTGTGGTACGTTTTCATGGGGCTGTTTGTTTACCTGCAGACTGCTTTTGTGCTGAAACGACAGCTGAGACAGTGCAGGATGAGCTGCTCGACTTCATGTTCTCAGTTAAAGGAGAGACATGCGAAATGTAGCACATTGTCTTTTCACGTTAATTTAATGTTTTATAGCAGTTTTCCACTAGTGGTGTGGTTAGAGTGCATCTGCGCACCCCCCAAACATAATTTTGTCAGTGTTGAATAAGCTGCAAGAGAGTGTGTTTGGACTCAGTGACTATCTCTGCAATGCAATGCTTTTCTCACGCCAATGTTAAACAGAAAACTATGAGGACTGTTTCATCAGTCACTTGAATGAAAAGAGGTTACATCCTCACTCTGACAGTGTGTTGTAAAAATAGCTCTGGTCTCTGTAGGACAGATTCTGAAGTACAATTCTCTGTTCCATTACTTTAGTACTGTACTCCTGCCCCTTCCACCGACCGTATGCACCCGCAACCCTCGTCCCAGTGTTTGTGTCCCCCTATAACCCCCCCTCATGAAGTGTCTTCAGTGTCTCTGTCTTCACATCCACACAGAAAGATTTAAGATGTTACATTTGGTCCAGTTTTGTGCCCCTGTCCCTGTGAAGGAATTGCTTGTTTGTATAAAAGCCTTTTATAGCATTCCAATTAAATATGGATTTACAAAAAATATGTACACATATGTACACATATCAACAAAACGATGATATCAGAATCAGAATCAGAATCATACTACAGCTGAATTAGACAATAAGCTTTTTCTCACAACATAGTAATGCCTACAATGAGGAAATGTCCCATAAGCTCACGTCTTTTCTATGAGGAAGTGAAATTACACAATACATATTTACGAGGGCATCGCATCCAATTCTATTCTATTCTGCTTTAATTTGAGTAAAATTCTGATCAAACCTTCTAATTCAAGGCAGCAGGACAAAGGGAGAAACTGTGAACAGACCGGGAACCAACCTGCATTTGGTTCCGAGCAGTCGGAGACTGTGCCGGTAGATGCTTCCTTCAGTGTCAGGTTTAGGTTCAGTGGCAGTGAAGGGGTTCATCTGCTTTCTTCCCAAGACTGAATTGAGAAGCTTGTTCTCAATCTGATGACTGATCAGTATAGGGAACATCAGCTGGACTGGATACGCAGAGAGTGTTCAGACATGCATTTCTAAAGCACTGTACCTAGATGTGAACAGGAAGAAGTTTGCAAATCTGATTATGTGTTATTGTTCTTGGTGATATTGGGTTTAGGACACCATTGTTTGTGTTTTTTTGCCTCCAATTACATACTGTATATTAGTACCCATGTTGAATTTGGAAAGAGAAAACAAAAAAGACTCATTTGGGGGGTAATTTCATAGAGTCCAGATTACAGAACCCAGGACACGCTGGGTTCTTTGAAGCATTTTCTTTTTTAATATTCAAAGCAAAAGTTGGACAGTGGAATTTAATAATAGTTTTCTAAGCTCAGATGTAAGCGTCCGTTAACTTCTTGAGATGTATCTGCTCATTGTTTTTGCATTTAAAAGTCTCACAGTACCAGGAGTACCTTGGGTATGTGATGAATGCCACACACACACACACACTCCCATTCTGTTGTCTTTATTTGGTCACGGGGATCACATAATTAAAGTGACAGCCAAACTCCCACGTGACACACCTGGAGCACTTAGCACAGAGGTGAAAGGATTTGTCTATAATATGAAAGCCATAGCCTACAGACGCATATTTAACCAGTCTTTTTAACGCATTATACCCTACATATCATTCTGTGACCTCAGTCTGTTACAATGGCAATGTCAGAGAAAAATGCTCTATTGTGTGTGTGTGCGCACCTTTAATGGAATTCACAGCAGGGAATAGAAGCTAGCCTCTCTATGGGCATCGCCATTTGTTGAGCATTGAATAGAGGAGAGGGAGGGTCAATGACTTAGAGCACAAGGTTGACTTTTAAGAGCCCTGGTGATGTGAGAGAGCCTTTTTCAGACAGAAAGCTTCCACGGTGTTTCATCTAAATCAGAGTTATAAATAATACAAGACTCAAATGAACGTCGCAATTGCCTCGAAGGTCTCACACTCAGGAAAAAAAAAAATTGCGGCATTAAGTAAAGAGGAAAAATGAACTCTATCCCCTGTCGTATAAATTTCTGCCCATGTTACCAAAAAAGTGCCAGAAGGCCGTCATCAGAAAAGCAAAAGAAACCAATTATCATTTCACAGTGTAGAAGTGATAAAATGCCTGCACGCCGATGCCTCGTGCTAGATGACTTTATATTCTTTGATAAAGAAAGACATATAGCAACCTGGTTCTTCAGGAGGCGGAAATATAAAGCCACTTTGGCCTACTGTAGTCTCCATCAGAGATGATAAGTGGAAATTAAACCAGTGAATGTCTGATTCATTCAGTCAGGTAATTAGAAATCCTGCGTTACAGTGGCAGCACAGGCTTTGCGCTCTAAAGCGTCGATTCATTTGAAGTGTTGCTGAATTTCCAGTGCCAGCCCGGGCCTGGTGTGTCTTTGAAAGTGTTCGGGCGTCTGGGACATCTGAGGGACTGATCTCAACATATCGCACTGCAAATGAATTGGTCCCTCTCGTCTCCAGAGCTGTCAGCAGCTCACTTTGTATGAGAGCTTCATTCATCAACACATTTTCTCTCGAAGCAGCAACTTTTGGGGGGGGGGGGGGGTGGATAGGGTAAGAAATGTAGCAAAACTTTTTATTTAGAATACCTCTGTGGCTTTAAGCATTTGTGGGACTAAATCACGAAGCGGTGCCTGTCAGATTGCTATATATTTCTCAGGTGAGGTGTAATGCCAATGTTTTTACGTCTTGAAATAACCGAACCACGTTATAGCATAAAATGTAGGCTCCAGGCAAAATATATATAACATAAATGTAAATGAACCATTTTATTAAATTACAAATGCTACTATAAAAGTCACTCTAGATTGTTTTTTGGCCTTATTTGGAATCATTATTATCATAAGTCTACATGTGTAACACCATTTTAGTTTTTTCTACAAAGAGACCAAAGATAAGTTCTTGTCTACAGAGAACTCTTCGCAGCAGCTGCAGTGTAGAAGGGTCCTTCAAGCTGCAAGGTGGTCATGAAGAGACGGCAGTGCCACTGGAATAGGACACAACAGAAAATCTAGAGCATCTCCATAGTAAGATGGTTTAGCAATACTTCTAAACTCCGCCACTGTTTTTCAAGGCTTTTTGGATTGGACTGAATTATTTAGGGAGGAACCACTCAGCTCTAGAGGAAGGATTTTAAATCGTCCTCTTAGTGCAGCTGACTCCTAATTCCCTCCGATTGCTGGCCACGTGTCTAAGAATTTCCCCAAAGCAAGTAATAAAAAAGGATTTACTGTTGTTGCTATAGTTATTATTGTCCGAACCTTTAGATTAATTAATAACAATTATTTCATGATGGAAATTATAATTTTGTATTTTGTGATGTCATTGCCTGCATTTCGTCTGCCCCCGTTCTGGTTCAGTCAAAACAAATCTGTGAGCCCCGGTGAGAAGATGTGGCACGCGGGGTGTTACAGGAGTCTGACAGAGGTTAATCATTTTTGTTTCCCTGGACAAACTGGGACGTGCTAGCTTGGCACACGAGTTAGAGGTGGGGGACGGCTCTTAGTCACTCTAGGAAGAAAAATATGTAACCAGCAAAGCGCCAGCATTTGTACATTTACAAGTAAACTAAAGGCTCCCAGATAAGTTCAGGAATTTTTGCATCTGCGGTCAAAATCCACAAATTAAATTAAAATAAATCTCATTACATAGGCCTACTGTTTGTTTTCCAGTGTCAATCTCACCACAGTTAAAATGCCACTTACTTCTTCAGCCAACACGCACTCTAAACATTCAAACATTTTCATAGCATTTATTGTATAATACTTGAGCGCTGACCTCTTTGTCACCCTACTTGAGAGGCAGCTGTGATGTTAATGATGATTACACAGCAATGTCAGATGTCTGGACCCAGCACTTGATAATTTCGATCTCTCAGACAACACGGTGCTTTCTTTCTGAGGGCATGATAATTTACTGGAGAGGTGTGGGAAGCCTGGAGTGCAAAAATATCCTCTCAGTATTTGTGGAGGAGCTGTGAAAAGGCGAGTGCACACTGACGTATCTAGCACAGACAGATGCTCAATGTGGACTCAGTTGCAACCGATTGGGAATGTAGGCTACAGGGGAACACGTGGCAGGGCAAAGGTAGCAGCGAACCCGCGGGAGGCAAGCAGATGGACCTATATTAGACAGCTCTGATAGCTCCACTTCTCCCTGGACGGAGCCCAACACTGCCAGGTCAGAGAGTGGAGCATCAGCCTCTCCAGATCCAGGTGGCTCCATATCTGACCCCACTTCTCCATTCATCTGCAGCCACCTGCTCCGACTTTTCAAACTGCTGCTGAAAACACAGAGACGAGATACCTGCATTTTATTCAACAACCATATGATAATTTTTGCTTTGTTGGATCAACTACAGATATTGCAGAACAAAACGCAATGTAGAATGTAAGGGTCATATAAGTACAGAAGAGCTGATTATAACCCTTTGGCGGCATGATAGCTCAGTGGGTAGAACAGTCGTCCAACCCAAGGGTCAGAGGTGTCCTTGGACAAGACACAGATACCCTGTAGAATGCAGACACAGGTCTAGCAGCTGTCCAAACAACAATTTCCGCAAAGTATTCATTATTAATAAAGCCAGTTACACAGCAACATGTGTCTAAGGTTAGCTAGCATTAGCTAACGATAGTTTGGTTCATCAGCTTGCCATTTGTAGTAGGTAGGTGTCATTATTTGATAGAGTCCCTCTTTAAAGCTGCAGGGATTCGGAGCAAAAAGGTCTGAAATCACACCACTGACATATAGGCCTTTAAAGATAATGGCGTTGAATTGCCCATACAAAGCTAATCTACAGCAAATGCTTGTGTTCATGTACACGTTTTTAATTAGCGCAGCTTTAAAATAATCCCATCATATCATTGTTTGCTGCCCACAACAAATGGTGTGCAGCCATGGCACGTAGTACACATAATGAGTAGATTAGTGGTCGATTACAGAAAGTGCAAAGATCAAACTATAGTATGATTAGGTTTCATAAAGTCCTGTGTCAGTAAATCCTATATCTCTATAACTGATATGTATGGAGGGTAATCCAGGACCTGCCTCATGCTCGTATTTATTAACAATGCAATTTCAGAGCTGTTGGTATTATTTATTGAAGTTCTGTTGAGGGGACTGACCAATTTCCTTTATTGTCCAAATTGCTGCTTGCAAATGTTGGTTCAATGTGTTTGGGTTTCACAGTTATTCCCTTTTTATACAATGTCCTCTGTAAAAGGACAAATAGACTCAGTGTGATACAAATGTTTACCATATCTGTTGTCAAAAGCTTTTTGGGGCATTAGCAGTTAAATGTTAAACCAGTGGAGGGGAGTAGTGCAGATACGAATATGTGTGAGTATCATTAAGGATTAAGGTCACAGATTAAGTTTTTTTGAGGCTGGAGGAAGAAAACACTGCTCTGTCCAATATGATGTGCAGAGATAGAGTAACACTGGTTGACCATGTCACAGAACTGACCACTTCTTTGTCTTCTTTCAACACCTCACGCACGGTAACTGTCCCCAGTTCCACGGCGTAGTTTTGCACCTGAAGATATATTCATCAGATGAATATAGGTTATACAGTGGTCCCTTTAATTTTATTAATGTATGTTACCCTGCAAGATGCTGCTGTACTGTAATCAATCAGGCACAGCCTCCTTCTGACACAGTCTACTTGGTATGAGGAGTTTCCCCTGGGCCCTGGTCTTAGATCAGAGTAAGACTAATGACTCTCTGGCTTGACTGAGCCTGAGCCTCACTGTGGCCCTTCCCTCTGGCTCCCAGCTGCTACAGTGTCAACAAGAAGGGCCCCTCTTCTCTCATTCTCCAATCAGGTGAGTGCTTGTGTTATCTGCCAGCAAACCGCATGTGCGGCCTCACCAGGGCTCGACAGCCCGCAGAGGCAGGAAGAGGTCTTTCAAAGATTCGGTTCACATTTTTCGCACCAGTTACAGCAGGATAAGCTCCGAGCCAAGCTCCTAACATGGCACTTTGAAATGCCCTCCTACTTTGAGTGGATCAGCCTCAGTGCTCCACAGTTATGGGAATTTAGGCTCTGGTACCTCTGACCTTCAGGCGGAAAGAGTGGAGAAAATAAGCAAGGAAATCATACTTGAAATGTTATGTTTGTGGACACTTACCACAAATTTGCTTTAATAAATGTAGAGAGTGCTGAGTGGGGGGTTTTGATCAAAAGCCTACAAATTCACTTCATGATGTGAGGTTTCCATTGTCAAAACTCAACGTCAGTCCTTTGCTCTCTCTGTTTGAGAGCAAACTGTCCTGAGGCGACGGCTCCCTTTTCCTCCCGACATTAACATGCTGCTCTGGCTTCATATAGTTCATCTCTGGCATACACATTAGCAACCTATTTCTCTTTCTCACCAACAATTTGTCACACACAGCTTCCCTGCCACCTCTATCTTCTTCCATTCCGCCAGACACGACGGCATGTCCAAAATTACGAATGCGTGTTGAGCAGCGTTGTTGCAACTCATGAAACATTATTTCAAATTCTACACAAGATGTCTGAGGTTTTATTAAAAACACCACATCTGCCCGCTGAACAATGGGCAAATGTGGATGAAATGTGTAATAAGGTGGATTTTTAAGGTTGAATTCATTTTCTTTCTCTTTCTAACTTTGGAGCCACATACTTAAAAAACTAGATAAAATTTTTATGTCTCTGCACAGGAAACAGTGTCAATTTCTCCCATTCTCGTGAAAATTATATTTTAGGATTAAAGTCCTTCAAACAAGTTATGTCTTATTAAACATCTTCATACAGATCATATCTTAAAACACCATTCCCAGGAAGATTAATTGGTTGATGCCTTTCATAATAAAAGTGAACAACCTGTGCACAGTCCCCTCCACCACATGCTGCCTGTTGCTGTGGGTCTGTAGCACAAACTGTGTAAAGAAAAACCACGTTTGGTTTAGCCTGATGAAGGCCTGTGTTTTTATTCATAACTAGAACATCTTAAATCCACCACATAAGGCTACATGTCCCTATTCACAGAGCAATAAGCAGAATTTCACACTGCAAAACGTCAAGCTGCCTTTGCGTCAAAAATCAGCAAACACATGACAAATTTAGCACCGTCAGCATGGCGGTATTAGAGAAGCTGAAAACAAAATTATAGCACAGCTGTCAAGGACCTGTCGTCACAGCGGCTTCATGCTGTGAAAGAAATAGAGAGGGAATTAACGTGAGGTCCCTGTGAGTCATGGAGATGGAGACGGATGGAATGATGGCCTAAAGTGGGTGGTGTTAGTGCAGGAGAGGGCAATAGTGGACTGAGAGGCGCAAAAAGAATGAAGCAGCTGTCAGAGTGAGAAAACTTTCCACCCATAACGTAACACATGTATTCAGTGCTGTGCTGACACATGCTGACAAATCATAAAAACCAAATAGTAATAATCCAAACGATAGAAACATGCTGAGAATTCTACCCTGTTTATGCAAATATCAAGTTCCTATATATATATATATATATATATATATATATATATATACATAGGAACTGTGTTGTTTTTTTACACGGGATTCTGTGCAGGAATGATGACCTTGTTGACATTGATCGTCTCAACGTGGGAGGGGTTAAAAGAAGCTAACAGGTGACTCTTCTCTGATGTTTGGGCGGATTATCGGATTTCACTGTCTAACTGGAAAGCTGCCGCTGCTGCTGCTGCTACTGTTTTTCTTCTGCAGAGCTCACATATCTTAACTTGATCTTGGTCTATAAATCAATTTGAGGCTTTGTGTTTATTTTTATGTCTTCAGAAATTTCAAGCAAACATAAAAAGGTCCATCCATAAAAGTCCTGCCCAAACGTCAGATGGCATTTTACTGTTTCCTCAAAAATATTATTTCGGGAACAATTTGCTGGCTCAAAAATACTGGGAATGTTAAATGGGAGTAATGTACGTATTTGTAACCTGAGAAGAAGAAAAACAGAAAAACGGTACTGCTTTGTTGAGAGAATCAAACAAAACAGTCCAAGAAAGATGAAGTTCCATGTCATTGATAAGGTAATGATGTATGCCATGGGTCAGGCAGGGAAAGGCGATAATGATGATAGTCATTTAACATATTTACTGGCACACACTGGATTACCATCTGCAATTTTATGCTTGATTTACGGTCACTTTGGTCTCTCTTCTGTAGCGGGAGATCCCACAATCAAATGTGCATCGGTCGTCCTTTTTATCGCCTTAGCTTTGCTGAGGCAGCAAAGGCCAGGTTATTGCCATAGAAAAGTGGTATTTCATTATGTCCCAACACAAATGCCTTTTTATCCCAGTCTGTTTTGTGACCTCGTTGCGCTGCCAGTTTCTTGACCAGCGCTCATCTTTACTGAGCGTTTGCCTGCACACTGCACATTCTTTACAAGGCTGGGAGTCACAGTTATGGCTTTGAAGGATGATGGATTGAAAATTAAGCCCCTCCACACCCTCCATCACTTCTTTTATTAGTTCTTACACGCTCTGTCTCTCTGTTCTTACGTGAGCCTGCTCATGTTGTGATTGTGGTATGTAGTCTGCAGACAGAAGACTCACAGGCAGTGTGTGGATGGACTGGATCGTTGTTGCGGAGCTATGGCGGCTAAACTGTAAGAGCCCCCCCCCCCATGTGTGTCTGTGGGTTAGATGTGGCACATCCAAACAATGCCAGTGCTACCTCACTGTGTCAGTATGAGACGAAGGGGGGTGTCAGCCAACTACAATATTAACCAAGATCCTAGGCCAAAAATCTGTGTAGGGAGGAGAAAAGGGTTGTTGGACTTTTGTCAACCTCGTCATAGTCCTGCTTCCCAAAAATGAAGCTCAACCAAACTTGCTCAGTTCAATCTGACTTGTTTTTATGAAACGTATGCAGTTACCATTGACAGAGTCGCGCTGATGTGTAATGGCTTCTATTTACAGTAACATACTGTAGGATGTCACCCAAAGAAGAGGAATCCTGCACATGTCGCGGCGCGCTGCCAACTTCCCATCGTTGCCACCTGTGAGTGCGCACCGTGGCTGTCTTTAAGATGAACAGAAAATGAACTGCGGTGAAACAGATGGGCAGCAACTGTGTTTATCCAGATGACATTGGAATTGACAGAAAGTAACAACTATGTTTTCTGTGCGATGAAGGATTTAAACACAAGTCATTTCAGGTTTCTCAGGTTTGCATAGCAGCATACACGTGGTAAAGACTTCCTAGTGAATTCCAATTTAGGCGTTCGTATACTGAACCAGACGTTCCAACACTGGTAGGGAGATTTTCAACTTCACTCATCTTAAACAAAATTTGAGTTCTAGTAAAACACCACTGTAAAAAAATCTTGTTTAATGTGATCCTCAATAGTGTTTCAGTGGTGACAGATACACAGGCTTCTTTGCCTGCTTCACAACATCCCTAGATGGATGCTTTTAAGAAGCATAATAAATGTCCCATATTAAATTAATAGTAATTTTATGCAGCTCTGTTCTCTACTATATGCAGTATGTCACTCGACTCCATGCTGCACCGTTGCCTTTGAATTCCTGGAAGGAAACACAATTTAAACAGTACTATATGCTGTCGAACAAGCAAAATGGGCTCGCTGGTAAACTGTAGATCAAGGCTGTGTTTTATCTCAGTCGTAGGAAAACCAGCTCTAATAAATATGCTCAGATTGTCTTTGTTACCTATTTTATGTGCCTGTGGCTAGAATTTCCCCGTGGAGATCTCCATCTGTATTATTCTGATTGGATTTTAGCTGCAATATAGAAGCTCCTGAACGCTGCTGCCCCGCACCAGCAAGGCAAGCATTAGAGAAGTGGTGGGAAATGAGGACCGTATGATTTGGGGGCTAAGCAGCAGGGTCCACCGCTACAGCAGCAAATCGTTCACGAGACTTCCAGCAAATCTGCCCCTCAACTGCTAGCAAGTCACATACGTCCCCAATAGTTAATGATGAGGGTCACAATGCTATGAAGCATGATTCCGTGGGATATTCCAGGTCTGTGAGATACGAAGCAGCATAGTCATGTTTTAAAGTGCTTTAAATGGGACTGTCATCGCAAGGTGCAGTCGCATGGGATACATTTTAATGTGACAGTGCTCTTCGTCACTTACACGTCTCTGTGAGCCTGATATCAAGTGACATCACTTTTATGTGCATTGCTTATTATTGGTTAGCTCTGCATTATGCAGCTCTAACACACCAAATCCCGCTTGGAATCCTGTTCAGAAACTTTTTACTCCTGTTATTATTGTAAAGCAAAAAAGAAAAGCAGTACATTATTTCTTGTATTATGTGTATCAGAAAGTAATTCCTTATAATCAAGCTGCACAGAGTGCTAGAAAATAAATTTGTGACAAATGTTGCACACGACCGACTTATCTGTTAGCATACTGCATGGACTACAATCCTCTTCCTCGTTTATTCATTTGCTTTAATAATACGCTGGTCTTTGTTTTTTGTAATTTGCATTAAAAGATAAGAAGTATAATTTTAAAATGGCTTCAGGAGGCTGCCTGTCTTGAATACAATATTAGTAACAAAAGAATGTGTACGTTTTCTTTGTGGAACAGCCCATCTGCTGGTTTTTCTTTACTTTACTTTGCTTGGCTTTTTGCTTGGCTCGTAAGTCGCTTTTATCCAAAGCGACTTACGAGGAGCTAGCGCTGGGTGTCTGGCTCAGGACTCATGGATTAGGAGTCAGGCGGGGTTCGAACCCACAACCTTCTGCATTCCAGTCTGACGCTTAACCCATTGAGCTACCAGGCCTTTTTCTCTCTATCTGTTGACCACATTTGTCTATTTAGAGAAATACAGCACGTTAACTATTTTAAAATAGAGGTCAGAGAGCAGGTGGGACACATAAATTAAAATCAAGTTACACCGTTTTAACATAGAAATATTTGAACTTTGTCCAATAGTTGGTGTTAGTTACGTTACGTAAATGCATTACATGCATTTTATCAGAGGTGTCAAGTACTTTTTTTCAGGCATCTGTACTTTACTTGAGTATTTATTTTTCTGAAGACTTTTTACTTCTCCTCCCTACATTTCTGGAGAATTATCTGTACTTTCTACTCCTTACATCCTCCAAAGCGTCTCGTTACTTCCGTAATAAAAACAATGCGACTTAAAGGTTGTAAAAAAACAGAAAAAAATCTACCTCACGAACAGAAAAAGAGTCATAGTGGTGATAAAACACCATCATTTAGCTGCCAGAAGAACATATTAGTGTTAAAAAGCAGTTTCCTGAATTGGCGCTATATGAATAATAAGAATTGAATTGATCAGCACTCATTGGTGATCGGTATCGATCGGAATTGGCAGCAAAAACTTGATCGGAAGTTCAATCTATATTATCGGGTTTGAAGAAAAAACTAGACGATAATAGAATTTATTTTTAATCTTCTCTAAACCAACACAGTGCAGGTTGTGAACAAAAAAAGAAAAGTCATCAGAGTATTTTATCTTGCTTCTCTGTAAGTACAGAATGTGATTACTTTATTACCAAGGTGTGCATCACAGAGGTGAAGTGGATTTTAACTCTGGCTTCACTGTATTACATGGGATTACTCTGTGTTGCTCGTCAGAGGACGAGCAACACAGCAGCAGGGTTATCCCCTGATGGAGTCTAGACACCGGTGGCAGTGAGGCGAGAGGACCGAAGATGAGGATGGAGTAGATGAAGCAGGTGCGTGATGAGCCGGTGAAAGGAGATGTGACGACTGAACACGTCGAAGACTGATGAGCGCGCCACAAGATCTGAGGATCAGCGATGTGATGGGAGCTGTCAATGAGGCGGAGGAGGGCTGCACTGTGCGGACATCAGAACGACAGCTGATAGCAGCGGAGAGAGGAGCAGATTTAGATTCGACAGCCGTGAGATGATTGGCTCACTCCTGTTAACCAATTAGTTTCTTAATTGGTCAGTGGATGTGACTCTGATTGAGTTGGAAGACAGGGAGGAAGACGGCGAACATAGCACAGCGGCTTCTGGTTTTGTTATTAATGCCGTAACACATTCTGCTCAAACAATTCCAGCGTCGACTAAAACTGAGCATATTCACGCAGAATTAGTGTCAT
Organism: Microctenopoma steveboyesi; assembly: GCA_032359275.1. Taxonomy (NCBI): domain Eukaryota; kingdom Metazoa; phylum Chordata; class Actinopteri; order Anabantiformes; family Anabantidae; genus Microctenopoma; species Microctenopoma steveboyesi. The sequence goes on along the minus strand of JAUMHF010000021.1, from coordinate 2,892,319 downwards.
GCTCATTTGTTTACATTATGATTTAAGAGAAAATCATCTTCATAATTTTATGCCAGGAATTTTTTAAGGTAATGAGACTATAACAAATAACATAACTGCGTCTCATTTAAATGATAATTTTGTATCATGTGTTTTCTTGCAGAGCGCTGGAACAACAACGTGGGTGATTTGAAATTTTTCTATTTAAATGATTAAGGATGCTCACCCGGGGACAATGCAACAGCTCGATTCAGTTTTGTCTAATTTAAGTCAAAAATCTTTCATCAGCTTTCGATTTGATGAATGAGAGAGCAGCTCGGGCCGGGTGCTCTACTGTATGCCGATGCGCCAATAGTGTGACAAATGGCTGTATGCCCAGTGACTGCAAAGAACCGTAAACAGAGTTGGAGCTGCCACTGCTTTCCACAGGGCTTCCTCACACATCGTTCATCTCCTTCACGGCCCGATGAAACTGTAGAGAACGCACAATAAGGACGGAGTAATAGTTCATACTGTACAGTACACAGGAAGACACAGTTGGTTTTTTTGCATCATCTTTGAAATATGGCCCCCGTGCAAAGCAGCTATCTGCTCCAGATCAATATGAATGGTTTCATGTCATGTGCCATTAGTGGTTTCATGCAGAATAAGCAACAACTATGAGGAATCATTAGTTCATCAGAATGTTATTTGGGTCATTTCGTATGGTCTTTATATAAATGAAGACATTATTGTTTACTTATTTGTGAGTTATATTTGAAAGAAAAGCATTTTTTACCATTTAAAAAACATTTTGTGGTGACTCAGAGGTTCTACATTTACAGTGGGGTGTGAGAGTTTGGGCAACCTTGTCAATATTCCTGATTTTCCTGTATGTTACGATAAAAATGTCAATTAACTTATCCTACCCTACTTATCATGTAGGAGACACACACACAGTGATATTAGAGAAGTGAAACTAAGTTTATAGGATTTAAAGAAACTATATAATAATTGTTTAAACAAATTTAGGCAGGTGCATAAGTTTAGGAACGGATGTCATTTTATTGATACGAAAACCTTTAGAACTAATTATTGGAACTCAAATTGGCTCGGGAAGCTCGGTGACCCCTGACCTCCATACACAGGTAAATCCAATTATGAGAAGAAGTATTTGAGGGGGGGGGGTTGTAAGTTTCCCTCCCGTTTGAATATTCTCTGAAGAGTAGCAACATGGAGGTCTCAAACAAACCCTCAAATGACTTGAAAACAAAGCTTGTTCACCATCATGGTTTAGGGGAAGGACACAGAAAGCTGTCTCAGAGATTACAGCTGTCTGTGTCCACATCTTACCTGTTGAAACAGTAGCAAAACTCTTCCAAGACATCAGTACGTCATGCTTACAGCGCCCTTCCCTGATTGGATGTCCCGGCAATGTAAGACATAACTACACCTGCTAGGTAGTGGATGAAATTCCATATGAAATGACAATAATTTGAACATATTTAAAAGCTCTTAGGTCTCAATGTCACTGTGTAATCCTTTAATGTTAAATCGGGGGGAATTTAAATCCAGCATTGTCAGGTGATGTGATGAAGCTCGTCTCCTCTTTTCCTGTAACCATCTGTTCATTTATTTCCATTCCATAACATCATTTGTCTTATATTACAATGAGTCAAAGATCAAATAATTGAAAAGGAATCGGGGAAAACTTAAAAAAATAGTCCGATCCATTGTCTCTGTTATTGTCAGACTTGAGCAGTTATATAGAAACAGAGGTGGATGTCAACATCATGGCCCTCTAATACTGTTTTCTTGTTTGTATTTGTTGTTTAATGTTTGTTCTAGAAAGCAGTCTGACAGACTCTGACAAACACACTTTATAAATAAATTTGACTTGACGGCCGCCATTGTTGCTAAGCAACAGGCTTTCAAAGACCTCTGCCGTCGTATGTGGAGAGTCAGACAGAAGTTTGACTGAAGCAAACCATGTAATGCAAAAACAAACACGGAAATGTGAGGAAGTGTTGGGCTCCCTCCACCACAGCCACTGTCCAAATGAAAGGCTTGCCAGGAAGCTTAAGTCATCTCAGCTGGTAGCACAGATGCTGCCCATTCCCTTCAACATGGTCGCCAACACAGGGAGTACCAACACCTCCGTGAAGCCAATTTCCAAATGCAGAGCTTTGATTCCAGCTCAGGCTCTTGCCTGATGACTCACATGTGCTGATTGTTGCTCCTCACACACCCAAGAAACCCTGTGTCAGAAAAATGGTTTTACCTTTTTGATTCTCAACCTTTCTTTCACTCTCTCTCTCTGTACCTGTAGAGTGGACTCGGCAGCATTGTGTTCAAAATACAAAACACAATTTGTCATATCTAATGACATGTGGAGCATCTCTGGGAAAATAACACATAATTACAAGCATAATTGCATCATTGCCTCAAGATGAGGCATAAAACAAAATAATACTCTTATAAAAAGCCTATTAAACGGGTGTACTCACCAGATAATCACTGCCTGCAGGTTGAATAAAATGAGGTTAATTAGAAGGCCACTAGAGAATGAGAATATAATAAAATAATGAATCTTGAGAAAAGTCAGGTTGTAGCAAAGGATAATAGAAAGTTTCTTTTGTCACCCAGTGGTTCTACTGCCTCCTCCCCCCATGCTGTTCATCAGGAGACACCCAGGGTCCGGATGGAATCGGCTCCAGACTGTTGCAGGTCAACTCAGTGAGGTTATAACATACATCTCTAACCTCATTCTTAGACTTGAGAGGCTCCCTATTCTTTGGAAGACATCCTGCGTGGTGCCAGTCCCAAAGACAACGTATCAACGCTTCAGACACCTGAATACCTGACTTCACACCTGATGAAAACAATGGAGAGGATTATACTTAGCCCACGATTCAGGTGGGATCCCTACCTACTGCAGTTTGCCTACCAGCTGAAGATCCAGGTGGATGATCGGGCCTCCTCTCAGCTGCAGAGAGCCAGGAGCACGGTAAGACTCTGGTTATTTTATCAACACTATCCAGCCCTCAGTGCTGAGGGGAAAGCTGGAGGGAGCAGAGTGCAGCATCAGATGTCCGTGTGGATTATTGACCACCTCACCAGTAGACCCCAGCATGTAAGACCAGACAGGGAATGTGAGGCCATGTGTCTGCAGTGATTGTAGCTTGGGGGTCCCACGAGGACCAGTACTCACCGCTTTCCTCTTCACCCTAAACGCTGCGCACTTTGGTTATAACATGGACACTTGCCTTTTCCAGAAGTTCTCGGATGACACCACCATTGTTGGTTGAGTGTCATGGGGGAACTGACTGGAATACAGGGGGGGTCATCAATGACTGGTGTGAGCAGAACCATGTATCAACTATGCCAGCAAGACAAAAGAGCTGGCGGTTGACTTCACAAACAGCAAACATACACTGGTGCACACACACTGATGCCGTTTACAAAAAGGGTTTAAGTCATCCTCACCTGCTACGGCGGCCGGGATCCTTTGGGGTGAACAGGACTCTTTAAAGGACCTACGACGAACCCGTGGTAGTGTCTGCTGTCTTTTATGCTGTGGTCTGCTGCTGTGTGGTCTGTTGAAGTCCATTAGGTAGGACATCCATTGTGGAACACCTCCCACCCCAACACGTTCAGCACTAGACTTTTACACCCACAGTGGTGGAAGGAGTGCTACCACACATCACTCTTACTGGCAGCTGTCCGACTCCATAACACAGTTTAGCATCGTATTCATCACCTGTTTAATGGACATATCTGTTTGTACAGTGCACTTTCAACCTTTGAATACAACACCAACTGCACCGACTCTCCATGGCTTCTTGTTCATAGTCATTGGTCTTAGGGAACTGTGACCTATCCATATTCTTTTTCACCAGCTTTTAAAAGTAACTATGAATAAGCTGATCAAGACCAAAATATTGTAAAAGCGTGTGTCGAGCACTCATGGGAATTTTTTTACAAAGCGCGTATTGTAGCTTATTCGATAACGTATGTTATGATGTATGAAGCCTCGCTAGTGGGATATACCGCGCGAGTGGTCCGAATGTGGTTGGCCACGGGTTTCAAAATATATAGGACAGTGAAACGAATTTTCAAAACTGCATTCGCTCGCCTCACCCCATTTTTTTCTTTGCACTTTACCCTGCCACCATTTTATTGCAAAAATGTCTGGTTTAAGTCTCAGAGAAATACACATTAATCATATGTAGATTTGTTCAGTTAGGTTCAGAAAACTATTAATCTCATATAGCTTGACACAAAGAGGACATTTAGTTCCCATGTCGAAGTACAACAAGACAGTTTAAAGAGCATAATACTGTATATAGTTACACTACGAACACATCTGCCTGTATGACAGTCGTTGACCAACAGGGGGGTTATTTTGCATGTAAAGCCAGAAATGAAGCCTTAAGAAATAAACCATTTAGGGACCCAATTGGCTGCCTGGCTTCAAAGCCTCATGAAGCTTCATTTGGCCGTCACTAATCGGCTTTGCCAGCTTTCTTCTTCTACTGCAGCACTTCTGTCTACTGCACCCACTGTGGTGTTGGGGAGCAACACTCTATTCTATACTATACTGTATTCTACTAACCGTCCTTGCTGGTAACACGGGTCTTAAAAACGTAAGCCAAAGTAAACCATTTCCCTAAACCTAACTAAACATATTATCTTCACAATTCTAACCCTAGGTAGTAAAGCTCTTTGCTTTTTGTATTCCTCATACACAAAACATTGCAGTTACATTCATCATACCATAGTTGTACATTAAACGTTTGTACATAAATACAATTGTTACTATATAGTTGATAGTTGAACACTAACAATCTAGTTGTTGTCTGGTTCTAGTGTTGAAGTCAAGTGTTTTATGGGGTAACCTTAAGTCTAAAGGACTTTTTTATAGATTTACATAGGACTTACTGAGGACAGAAAGTTTAAACAACAACAGCTACTTTTTCAGAACAGAAGTGTTCTCAGCTTCCCAATGTCATTTTTCTTATCTTCTGCACTTCGAAGGCTGCCACAGAGGAGAAGTCTGCCTCACTGGTCTCCAGAGAAAAAGTCTTCATTTAGTATTGAACAGTCCAGTAGCCATGTCTTTGAGCTCCTTCTAAGACCGTTGCCTCTTTTCTGAAACTTACAATTGGGTGGTTTTTGGTTATGGTTAAACGTTCCAGCATTTTCTCTGACAATCTCTGTGGATATCGGTGTTTTCCTCCACACTGACTTGGCTTTGAATTGCTTTCCTGCAAATGTCACAAAATAGAAATTCTCTAGGATCTGTTGACATTAAATTTCAGAATACCACAAAGAAGAGAAAGATTCGTCAGGGGTGTTCATTGGTTTTATGTAACTGACACTGGGGAAATGGGAAATGCCTTATTTGCTGTGGGGTGGGATTTTGCTTTTGCTGAAAATTTTCACAGTTTTGAGTTCTGCACACCACTTGATAAAAGCAGAAAAGGCTACTCTCATCTGCAAAATGGGATTTGTGATGTATAGGCAGCTTTTTCTCATCCTGTCTCTTACTTAAGTATGTCTTACAAAGTAGCCTGTTTCACAGCAGCATAAACTAAGCATAAACCAGATTGACTCTGACAGTTAGTGTCAAAAGTGAACATGTTATACAGCTTTTATATTTCAGCAGTATCTTTATAGAATAGCCCCCGTGGCACTTTGACATTTGAACATGTAATCTCTGACCCTTCTTCAGATGGGCAGAGGCTAAAGGACAGAGGAGGACACTGAACACTTATCCTGAACTCACAATGAGTCCGTCTTCTGTAAGGAATGTGTAGGAAATGTATTTTTAACTTGCCTTTTATGAGAAGGGGAGCATTGTAAGAAGATAAGAAGACTGACATTGTGCAGTTTGTGCACCTTCACTTGAAATGGTCATTGAGGAACATTAGACTTTGTCAGGTGAGTATTAGGGGTTGTTACACTGTCTATCCACTTCCTCTTTGTTCCTGCTGTTAAAGACTTCCCTTTTACTGGAACAAAACCTTTCTTTTATTTGCAGTGGAAGATGTGAGTTGACGTAGTATAAAGGCTTCAATCACAGAAAATGCTGTGATGTATCACTAAGAGATGAAAAGGAGCAGAAAGAAACCCCACAGCTGTGTTAAGCAAGCCCTGCATGGCCTCTGGGCACATGTGTCAGACCTTCCGTTCGGAACTCGTGAAACCTGAGATAACTGTCCTTGACCCTGTTTGGGAAAATGTTGCTCATCACTCATGATGTCAGTCAGAAATGTTTCTTGATGGAGTCCCTGGAGGTCAGAGGGGTCTCTGCCAGCAGTGTGTCCTTCTGTCGCTGTCTCACTCGTAGATGATGCTTCCCTCATTCCTTCAACCTAACCCTACTCTTCAAAGCCTAGAAGCAGTAGTATTCAATAAATATTTTTAGTACTTTACTTTGCTTAGCAGATGTTTTTTTCCAAAGCGACTTACAGGGAGCTAGTGCTGGGTGCCTGGCTCAGACTGGAATTTGAACCTCTAACCTTCTGCATCCCAGTCTATCGCTTAACCCATTGAGTTACCAGGCACATATATATGATTTTATATCTAACTTATTGAGTTCATATTAAAGGTTGGTCATTTCATATTATGCATCAAAACTAAAAATACTCAGTCACCAGATTTATGGAGTTGATTCCATCTTTTTTTAACCCAATGACATGTAAAACTTTCTAATCACTAACTGTCATCATGCATGGGTTGATTATATTGTTGATAATGCTGCAGCTTCTCTGCACACTTGTCCCTCTGAAAAAGAAGGTAGTTAATCAGAAAGACCAGAGCTCCATGGTACAACTCACAAATTTGTAGCTTAAAGCAGACATCACGAAAGCTGGAAAGGAGGTGGCGCTCCACAAATTCAGACAAATCCTGCTTAGCCCGGAAAGAATAATAGGAAAATAGGAACAACCCAAGGTTTCCTTTCAGCTAGCTCTGTAAAACCTACAAGTCACTTACCTCCCAGCAGCGGCGACTTTATGAACTTCTTTACAAATAAAGTTACTTACTTAGATTGCTTCTTTCTTGTAGATCACCCAGCGTTAATTTCAATAATGAATTCATCTAAATCTTCTACATGTTTCTTAGACCCCATCACATGTGTACTAACAGGCGTTTAAAGTAGCAGTAGTAAAACCTGCAGGAAGAAATAATTCCACTCAGGATCCCGGGGTTTAAGCCAATTATGGACCAATATCCAATCTTTATCTCTAAAGTCCTTGAAAAAGTAGTTCTGAGAAGCTTTGAGACCATCTGCATCTGTAAGTGTTTCAACAAGGCTTTACATTATATCATAGCACAGAACCAGCACTCGTTAGAGTTGGGCTCCCGCGTTACACTGAGCTTCTCTCCTAATTTTTTTCTCATCATGGCATATGCTTAACTTTCTTTCTTCTCTCTCCCCTAGCTGTGCTTCGTCCTCTCTCCCTCTCTCTTTCTCTCTGTATATTTCTGTAGATATCCTCAACCTTGGAGCTGTAGTTCCTGGTCCTACCAACCTGCCCAGTGCCACGCCTGCTGCTCTTTGTTTTTATATTGATATCTCTTGCCTGCTGTTCCTTTCTCTCCCCTCTTTTCACTCACATCAATCGGTCGACTGTATATGGCTGCCCACCCTGAGTCTGGGTCTGCTGGAGGTTCCTTTCTTCTCCACTGTTGCTGTTATTCTGTATATATTTATATACTGTTTAAGGTCTTACACTTTAAAGTGCTCTGAGATGACTTATGTTGTGTATTGGTGCTATCTAAATAAAGTTATTTATATTGAATCGAATCACTTCAGTGTTCAGGATCACACAGATGTTGGTTGCATATCCAAAGAGTTCATCGGCTACATTTGTTAAGTAGTAAGTAAGTCGTCTAACTTCTCTGCTTATTCCTTTGGACAATATAAAGAATGGGAAACAAGCAAAAGCTCAGAAGACTCTTAACATCAAGTGAATTGCTTGTAATATGTTGTGTTATAATAACATGTGAATAACATATTACATATTATTCATGTAAATTACAGATATTTAATGAGAATGACGCATAGAGTAGTGTACTGTGGAAAAACTCAATCTCTGAAGTTAAGCTAAATGAGCAAACTAACGAGTGAATAACTGCAGTATATGAAGTTTTAGTTCACCACATCAAGCTGTCGGCAGACATCCCGGCCTTAACGGTAATCTGTTGGTAAGATTTATACAGCGACCACTAATGCTATATGGAGTCTCTACTTACAATAGATGTATTTGTTTAAGGGGCCCGTTTTCCTGAAGCTGTCAAACCCACACTTCCACCAGTTGTGACAACACTTAAGCCATTTGGGAAATGGTTTTCAGAACTGCCTTAAAAAACTGTTTTAGTACAGTGACTGGCTGTCAAAACATAACCTCCACTATCACATCATGTAGCCTGAACTTTTGCACATGGCTTAAAATAAAACACATTTTCATACAGAAAAAGGCCTTGAAGATCTGTATATGATAATCTAATGTTAAGGGCTTTCAATGTATTATCAGTGCATCATGAAAGTGGTGAAAATGTTAGAAATACACGATACCCAGTCGTGATCTGATGTAAAAAATGTCTGCAGTTTCTGTTAAACTGCTGCTGCTGTTTTCTTTCTCCTTTTTTTCTACTGGCAAACGTCAAGTGTAGAATTTGTTGATAAGGTGTCGGTACAGTACAAATGTCCATGTTTCACTTGGACTTCCATGGAATACAAGCCAAAAGCAGATGGCAAAGGAAAACTAGCAACTTGGGTAATTCCACATTTAAATTAATTATCACTCAACGAGCTGCCAGGTGGGCAAAAATGAATGTAGTTGTTGTTATTCTGAGGGATTACATGAAAGTCTGACAGCTACACAGCCTCCGAAATGTGAAAAATGCCACCAATAACTACCAGCATATTAGGTCCAAAGGTAACACATATATAGTTCATTATGAGTCAAATAAGTAAAAATAAGCCATACAGTCTGTGGTTTTGGTGGACTGCTGATAGACAACGTAACGCAAATGTCATGTGGTGGAACACTAAGGTTAGACTCATTTCTCTCCTTCCTGGGTCACATCATGCAGCATGGGTCAAATTTGAACTGAGAAATTGATGCAATGTAACATCAACTCTAATTCATGCTTTCCATACGTCCTCGATGTAACAGGCAAACACATTAACTGTCCCCTATTCAAGATTCAAGAGTCAAAAAAACTGTATTAATCCCAAAAGGAAATTAATTTGGTTAATTTAACATGTTACAGCAGCTCTGTGTAACTATAACCAGAAAAGATAAACACCAGCACAAATACTAAATGCTAGAACAAAGAACTATAACCTTTAAAAATAGGTAATATAAATACCTATCGTCACTATCAGTCCTGTGTGTAATGTAGTGGGGTTATTTGATTATAAATGTGATATAGATATAATGATATGATATGAACTCCCTTAACCTAAAGGAGAGAAGTTGTATAGTATCATGGCCTTGGGAAGGAATGATCTCCTGTGTTTCTCTGTGGAGCACTTGACATTGATCAGGCTCTGATTGAATGTGCTCCTCTGTCCAGCCAGGACACTGTAAAGAGGGATTGTCCAGGATTGAGATAAATTTTGACATCATCCTCCTCTCAGGTACAACGAGGGAGGGTCCATCTCCACACCCAGCACAGAGCTTGATTAGGTTCTCCAGTCTGTTACTGTCTGCCTCAGCAAACCACAGCAAAGAAAGTGACACTGGACACCACAGACTCATAAAACACCTGCAGCTTGGTGCTGCAGAGGACCTTAGAAGACCTGAGCCTCCTGAAAAAATGACACAGTTTTGATGTCCTTGGTGACCCTGGGCTTTTTGTTGGAGAAGCGGTAAATGTATTTTTTGGGGTAAATTTTTTTGGTCTACTCAGATGACTGATGTAATCTGCGATGCAGTCTGTCAGTCCATCAGTGTCAACATCATGAGTCATCCAGTCTGTTACTTCAAAGCACGCCTACAGGGCAACATTAGCCCCTTCTGTCCCATTTCTTTACTGTTTTACAGTGGCAGGCTGCCACTAAACCAAAGGTGTGTACAAAGAAAGGAACCAGGTAATGATCAGACTTGCCCAGGGGCCGGACAACAGTGGAGGTGTATGCTTCTTAGGTCCAGTGTCTTCTCCCCCCTGGTAGGACAGTTCACAAACTGGCTAAAAGTGTGTTTTATTGAGGTCGACAGAAATCATGTAGAAGGTGTCAGAGTGTTCTGTCTGCAGAGTGGCGTGATGTCACACACAGCCGCGGCGTTAGCCGTAAACAGCGATCAATATGGCGTGAGAAAACTTTTCCGGGCGGTTAATGTGGACGCAGCCCCACAGCCAACAGTTCAATGTCAGGGCTCCCTCACAGAAAAGTTATGAGAATGGCAGCTCCTGTTGATTACGTAAACAGCGAGCCCCCTTCCTTTCATCTTACCTTAGCTTAGTCCTCCGTCAGTGTTCACACTGGAGTCAGGAACTCCGTCATGAAGCCATGTGTCTGTGAAACACATCAGACTACTCTCTCTAAAGTTTAAAATGATAACGCCTGAAGAATGAACTGTTTTTCAGTATCTGAGGGCCAGATCTGCTCATTCATAAGCCTGTGACCCACAAACTTTGGTACATAGATAAGACTTTAACGCTGGCTTCATATTGTCTTGTCTATATGCCATAATGTTGAGAGACAGGACTCATAACTGAACTGATTCCCTAAATAAACCAACAAAAACCAAAGAATCTGAGTGAAATCAGCTTTGAGGGTATCACATACATTCAGAACATTAGTCATGGGAGGAGAAGATAAAAAACATTTCAGGATGTGGTTGGTCTTTATGAAGAAAGCAGTCTCTGGGACCTTCTGTACAGTCTTAAACACTGTATGTTCAAGTCGGTTGATTTCAGTCTCTGCAATCACAAAGACAAATGTCATCATTTGAAGATAGTGAAAGTTAGTCATGGAGCCCTGTAACAAAAGAGCAAGCTGAGCGCTAAGCAGTGAGGATTTCACTAATCACTTTTAAAGCATCATTAGCCCTCTCATTACGCTGCATACGACGTAGTTAGCCACAGCTCCATTCAGCTGAATTGGCTTCCACATCAAGATCAGCTGTATGTTGCTGCGAGTGATTTCTCGGCAACAGAAATGCCTTGACTGTGCCACTCATTGAACAAATACAATATGTGCGCCTGTGGCTATTTAAGAGAATCTCTATCACGGCCAAACATTGCTGCAGTTCCATTCTGTGTAGCTGCAGTTCATCCATCAGAGAACACAACAGTCTTCGTTCATAGGGCTGCAAAGAGTCAAGCCCAAGGTGACTTCTCTGTTTGATACAGTCTGACCCTCATCAATGATTTGTGGCTGCTACACAGCCCACAATTTTACCTCCCCACAAGCCGCTTTGTTTAGAGGCCTTGGGTTGATGTGTCTAAGGTAGCGGCAGGATGGGTGTCGGGGGCGTTGGCCATGATGGGAATTAATGAGACGTGCATGGGTAATGAGGTTAGGTAGAGAGGAGGATTACCAGGTACACGCTGTCACTGCCTCACTCTCTGCAGAGCAGAGCAGGGGTCGCACCTGTACGTGCAGCTCGACACACCACCGCGACGCCGGTGCAGATGGAGACATAGCAGCTGTGCAATCTCATTTGTGGTATTTGGGGCTCCCGCTACTCCCAGTGGCATCGGGTTCATGGCAAGAAAAGACGTCTGCCAAGCTGTCGCTCTGTCTCCTGTGGGGTTTCGCTGAAAAGACAAGTGGAGTCTAAAAGGAAAAAAAGATATTACACATTATCACTTACCAGTAGAGATTATTCAGAATCCTTCCGAAGGTGCATTTCTAGTGCCACTCCGAGTGAGAGCATCTGCTGAATAGCTGACGTAAATCGGACACAAATATCATCATACGAAGAGACCCGTACAACTGCACGATGAATGGCTGCGCGCGGAGACAATGGCCATGACCTTTTTATATTGCATCATCATCATCGCATTAATAATGCATTCGGCAGCACTTTGCTCATTGCCATTACGATGTTTCATATTGTGAGCTGAAAAAACAACAACAGTTCATTCTCCTGCTTTGTCTGTCAACCAGCCCTTAAGGGCCTATTTAAAAATTAATGAGCAGTACTTACACTGTAAATAACTGCTGGTAATGCACTGTGGGTTATTTGAAATGTAAAACCTACTGTCATGCTTTGATTATCTATGTATCTGCCCTAAGTGGGGGATCCGAGCACCGAAGCAGCGTTCCATGCGGGCTGTCTCGTTAAGGCTCGCTGTCACTTTGGAGCGTGTTGAAAAGCAGCGGGGTTAATGCAACGGCATTTTGAGGGCACTTTATGTATAAGAACATAATGTGCTGATATTGTGAAGAGGTAATTATTTTTTGGACTCCAAGGATTTGGTCAATCAGCATGATGCTGCCGAGAGGCAGATTAATCCCTATTATTTCTTCTAAATACCAAACATCCATTATTTAATTTCCAAGAATAAAAAAACATTATGAATGAAGGTTCACTTTGTCGTTCTTCTTGCATTGTTAATACTAGAACTCCAGAGACTTTTTCAGCGAAGAACTACATGCAGAGAGAAAAGCAAGGGCTCCAGGACCTCAGGACTTCCATGCTATCAATCAGTGTGTCAGTCCTCATTAGTTTCCGTCTTGATGTACCCTTAAACAAGCCCAACCTCATGTCCTTATAATTGTTTGTCACTCTACTTCTCTCCGACTTCCGCCCCAGTGAATAATTAACTTGTGTAAATTATGCTGCTGTAATTTGGATTCCTACTGTACTGCTCCCATGGTCACTCTATATCACACTGGAAGTCTATTTTCTGCCCCATATCAATTTTTCATATGCAGCCATTTGTCCTTAGGGGATGAATGTCATCACAACACTGGATACTGAGTTTTCACATATCCCTGTGGCAGTCCACTGACACTTCCTGGACACCGAATGACATGAGGTAAACAAATGAATTCTACTTATTCTTATTAAAGAAACGATGTAGTTCCCGCTGCTGTTTCACAAAAATATTTCACCCCACGCTAAGGTTGTCAGAACACACCCACCCTGCATAACAATCATCTCAGAGCTTCTTTTTTTTTCCCATTTCACTCCGTCTAGTTGCTACATTTCACCGGCGGCCACATTTGACCCTATGCAGAGCAACATGAATGTGTCTCGGTGACACCTGATTATCAGCCTGCTTGATGAGTCTGAGCTCTGCCTTTCACCCATATGCAGTAGAGAGAAAAAAAATGAGTGAGGCTCGCTCCAGATGGTCATGCCCTTTAGAAGTCTCTCTCTTGCCTGTAATAGAGCGAGTTGGCTCTTACTCCCCAGACCGAGTGCTGGGATCAGTCCAAGCGGCTGCTGTTAATGAGACTCGGTGTTCCCTCCTCTGTCATGCTGGGGTTTCTGGCTCGCTCTCTGTACCTTGCTTCGGCTTTAGATGATGGTGTTTCTGCATAGGATCAGACATGGGAATTAGAATTCAGCTGCACCAGGTTGTTCTGTGACATGCTCACCAGACCAGTTCAGCATTAGTAATATGCATAATATAATATGTATTAAACATACTGTATAATAAATTAAGTGGAGATTGTTTATACAACAGGTATAAATGTAGCTGTGTGTTTGACTGATGCTGCTTTTGCTGGAAATTAAATTCAAATGTTTCTGTTTGATCACTGCCGTTCCATTATCACAGTCAACAAATTATTACTTTGTACTTTGTACAAACCACATTCCTTTATCAGCTTTAACCAAATTCGGACAAATCTTGACAGGAAAGAACTGATTGACTGTTTGCGCTTGTAGTTTTACCTTTTAGAGTACAAAGTTCTTTTTGGCACTGCTAACAGAAGTAAAATCCTCAGAAATGTAAAGATGCTAAACACTACTGACTGGGGGAAGGTGCAGATTCTGCGAACAGTCTTTTATCCATTGTTATCCATAAAATATCTGCTACAGCTCAAGTAGCCGTAAAAAGAAATACAACACATTAACGGTGCTATTTGTATTCATTACCTCCTGTTACAAAGAGTTCATCTTAGAACCTGTGGCTATATTAATAGGTCGGGCTGAATGTAAGAGCCTTCATTTTAACGATCATTCTGGGACCATGTAGGATATTGTTGTGTACTGGAGACCGCACACTTGTGTGTCTCAGGATTATTGTCATCAATTCTTGTGACCTGTCAGGGAAGTGGATCCTAGCATCAGACTGACCCTTCTGTTATTGACTGGCCACAAGAGAACGTGAGAATATCAGTACTCTGTAGTGATGGGCGGCTTTGCCAAAAAAATAAAATAAAATAAACATTTGCGTTTCAAAAAAGTCTTTCCTCTTGTAACAATGTTGTAAAATGACAACTGTGTAATTAAGTGAAATGCCTAAAGACCGTTGGCTGGACTTTCACATAAATGAGTTGTTATTTCCGTGACAGTGACAGCATCGAGCCAAACTTTGGCTAATGACCTCTTAACCTACACGTGTGTGTAGAGTGGTCGCTGTGGTCATCCTGTGTGTCTGCTGCGGTGACCCCCATGAAATCCCCATTTTTAGAGGCAATTCCATGAATTGAGAAAAATGCTTCCACAGATATTTACATTTACAGTGCAGACCATACGACATTCAATGATATTATAAAGCTGACAGCAGCTTCTTCTCTCGGTTTATTTAATGCACTACATGCCACTGAGCTCACTGGAAAGCTTTCCGCTGCACTCAACGAGGGCTTAAATGCGTGACCCTCCGTTTTGTCATGAAGCCCGGCAATATTCTTATCATGGCAGAGGATATAAGCACAGAAATAAAGCTATTATAATCTTAAACGTGCACTTAACACTTCTCAGGAGTGATTGCTAAGAATATGTTAAGGTGCAAAACAAAAGGATAAGTGATACTGCTGGCAAGTGACGGCCCACTCAGCAATATTTAGAGTCCATTAGAAAATCATCAGAACTATTATCGCACGTTTAGAGCAATAACATGTTGTCAACTTAATTTAAGGTCATCAGAAACTGTTTCAAGTTGTCTCTAATAGTTTTTTTTCCTGAGGCATTCTCAATGTGAGCGTCTGCTCCTGCGTGTGATCTTCCCCTCCCTCCCACAGTTTCCTTTTTCACCTGCCCAGAGAAGCCTCAGTGATCCTCTGGAGGGGGCGGAGTGGGGTGGCCGGAGTAGAGGCTGTCAGGAGGATTTCATGCTTTTCATGAAGAAATGATGCATCTTTGAATCCAAAGCAGAGCACACATACCCACTGAGGTGGGGACTGCCTATTATTGTCCCACTTGACAGTGCCTCCGCTGGCTCGACTCACCGAAAACACGACGTGAATACAAATGTACAGTATAAACTCCACACAGCACCGACCAAAGGGAGTAAAACTCAATGTATTTCCAGGTTGTTTTCGCGTTAATTAAAAGCAATTTCACAGCAAAAATGAGATTTGATGTAAAGTGTGAATCATCTCTCACACCTACAGTTAAGGTAGAATTTCATCTTCAGGTTCAGACTCTTACAAATATAGTTTCTTTCTGTGGGGGGGCTTGTTTTCTCCCTCCCTCCCCTCACACACGAAGACCCTTCTCAACAAAGAGGCAATTAAAGGGAGAAACCTGTGTTTCCTCGGCAGGCAAATACAATTTCGGAGATGTAATAAGACGAAGATGTAATAAGTGTGACTTAAGGCAATAGCAGGAGCCGCCACAGACACATTACAAAGCGGTTTTGTGATTAAAGCTGCAACAGCCACGCTAATATGACAAATGGTGGTGGAGTGTCACAGAATCAGTCATTACACTCATTTACAGCTGCACAGCTGTTGGTACAAAGAGCATTCATGTCATCATTTTAATGTGGCTTCTATATTTGTGGAGGTGCCGTGAAGCTCAGAGCTGTGTACACAGCTCAAAGTTACAGCAAGTATCTCTACGAGCGTCTGCCAGAAACGGGCGAGCTCTCTAGCTCCTCTCGTCCCCAGTGCAGCAATTTGTTGAGGCAGCACATAAATTACCCAGACAGGCTTTGGTGTCACTTATTACAGACAGGTCAGAACCTGATTGAAAGGTCTGGATATAAAAAGCATCTCTGATTTGTCTGTTTCCTCTGAAATGTTACTCACAGGAAGTAGGAGGAAAAGTGGCATGAATCATTATTAACGGAGGCTGTGTACAGAACGCGGGGGTGTGGAGATGCGTGCACCTCATCCGTGACTTCACCAAAGCAAGAGTCGGCGCCATTTGTCGACGTGGACCGACACAGCCACAGCACTGACAAAAAGAACGGGTTGTTTACAGGGCAGGGACGACACAATGCAGGAGACACGAGTGCAAACGTGTTAAATGTATTGCAGGATAGTATGAGGTTGTTCATCGTTACATTTATATACCAAACATTATAGAGGAGTCACATCGTCACAGCATTAATGCAGCTTTTTCTCTACAGTACAGTATGTCTGCAGTGAGTGAGTTTTTTTCAGATGCAAAGAATGAAATTGTTGATTAATGTTCAAGGTTTCAGCTTCTAATAGCTAATGAGTGCTAGAGTGCTTTGCAATTCGTCCTATAGAATATGTGAAGAAGTGCATGCACACTACGGATGAAGTGCTGAATAGAATAGAGGCTGAGTGTGACGTGACGTTATGACTCTCTGTGAACTTACTGTAGAGAAAGTGACTGTCTTTCATTGGTGCAGCTGCTCACTGGGGTCTGAAGTAATGCACAAAGCAGTAACAGTGTAAAACTGAAACACTGAGCTGACGAGTCTCTATGGGTTCCATAATAAACAATCAGGATTATTTCAGTTGAAAACACTGAAAATAACTTCATGTGCTATGCAGGGTACACTCTGCACTTCACAAATATTTATTAAACAATAACCAACTAGTTTCCCAGCTAGTGTGTGGAGGGGTGGCGCACGGTCTGCTGGAGCTAGAAAGAAACGCTTCAGCAGTCGGTGATCACCGCGGTGTATCATAACAGCAGACATGACGAGCCACGCGCTTGTCTGGAATCTAATATGCCGCTAGTGTAAGAAAAGCTGTCAGTCGCTGTTTCTATGTGACTGATCAGAAACAGTATGTGACATTTCTATGCGAGAGACATAAGAGAGAGAGAGAGAGAGACATAACAGAGAGAGAGACTCGTCTGTTCTCCATCATGCTTTAGTCCCAGCGCCGAGTTTTAATTTCTACCTTCAGACATATGTAACAGTTAAAGTAAAGAGGTTCATGTAGTGGAACGTTTCGCCAGGAAAGTTTGAGTTCACCACCAGTGGAGCTGTTGGAGTGCGAGTCACATCACACAAACAACAGTCTGGGTTCAGGGTTCCAGTTCCAGTGTGGTTGTTCCAGCGTTACGTGACTGTCACACTGTGACTTCGTGGGTTTCCTCCTTCGTTCAGTCCCTGCTCTTCATCAGTTGTTCCACTTTACTCCTACTGACCTGAGGTGACAGGTGTAATGACACTGTAAAAGTGATTTCACTCATGCGCTGCCTGACCATTACTAAATAGAACTGCTCTGCTGGTGTGTGTGTGTGTGTGTGTTGGCCAGCCAATTATTGCTCGTAATTACACTATGTTAGCTCTGGTACATAGCAACCTGCTCTCCTGGCAACCTGTTCTCCTACTTACCTCTGACCTAAAGGCATATTGCCAACTTTATCTTGCTCCAAAACAACAACATTTTGACTTCACTTCACTCAACTTACAACCTGTCACGATTCATTCAGTCGACCACAACACGGCTTCCGAGTCAATGTAATAAAAATATATGGACTCACAACTGATATTGTAACAGTTACTCTTGTTACCCTAACCCTAACATTCCTCTGTAGACATGAACGGGACATGAATCAGAATGCCATGTTGATATTAGCCTTTATGTCGTTCGGACTGTGCGTTGACTAAATCGTGCTGCCAGCAGATGTTTCAGTCTAACTAGATGTTTACCAATTAACAAGTCAGTTTCTCTTCACAGCGAGTCTGGCACAAAAACATATTTCTCGGTAAAACAACTTCTCAACTACGCCTCCAATGAAACCTGCCGTTTCCTTTGGAGACAGCTTTTGTGCTGCACATGCTTCCTTTTCCCACCTGAAAGACTGAGCCCGTCTAATATTACCCAGCTGTGCGACACTTGCCCAGGTTGTACAATATCAGGAAGTTCATAATGTAACACTTAAGGTCCCACAGGATTAGGCAGTAATTACATGAAATGAATCCTTTAATTATGTAGACACTTCTGATAACTGCATATTCGCCCTTGGTGTAGTTTGTATTCCTGGATCCCGAGCACATTCTCTGCAGATCATGAAACTGAAATCTACCCTTGCTACTTCCTTTCTATTTTGGGGGTGTGGACATTCACAGGGGAGTTGAGTGTATTGATAATGATGTGCACACTGCAGGCGTTTCTTCCTCAGAGGTTCACCCTTACACGAACGGCCCCTGAAGTTATTATGTGTAACGATAATGACTTCTTCCTCTTTTTTTTTTGCTGCTTTACTGTCCGGGGTCCTCAGAATGAGGCCAGAAGCCAAATGCCTCCTCTTCATTGGTCGGACAAAGACATAGCCGCGGCAAAAATGTGTCATCTTCTTTCAGCTATCAAGCCATAACAGCAAATCTTTTCATTACACAGTGAGGCGCAGACGACATGCAGCGCTTTCTCTCTTCCATAAAGAGGAGACATTTGAACAGGTGTTTACAACTCCGAACATATATTTTTATGTTAACACAGACTTTCAAGAACATTCCTTCCTCTTTTTTAGCAACTTGTGCATTTTAATTATCTCACGGTTTTAATTTACCTGCTTTTATCTCCGTCTGTGTCTCACTGAAGTTGCTGTTTTGTCAGAAATTGTTTTCTTTCCCACACCTCAATTTATTAGATGAAACTCAAAGTCATTGAATAGAGGAGAATTACAGAGAAATGAATCACATTTTTTCAGCAGTGGGGGAGTAAACAGTGGGAGTGGTGAGTCCTGTGGAGCGCCCTGATCTTGGTCTGGGCCCATTATGAGAGGACGTTGAGCGTTACAATGATTTATAATGCATCTGAATAGAGTGTTGTACATAACGTGGCATAAAGGCAACTATTTGCAATGATCTTCACCAAAGTCACAATGCAGGTATATATATATAGACCTGCCGAATGTCCTGAATTTCTGGCTCTTCTTCCTCACAGCAGTGCTTCAGCTCAGACGCCTGGCGTCAACCACTCTCCTCATGTCGCTCCTGTTCACATGGTTCTGAACATTTGAGTGTTTCGGATGATTGTCTTGCTGCATCACGTGGCTCCTGCTGAACGGCTGCTTTAAAAAGGTGTTTCAGACAAAGAGCAAGCAAACAAACAAAAACGTGGCTCAGCACTAAAAGGCATTTTATCCCATTTTACCTCCAGTTTGCTTTTAGGTCGGGCTGCACAACTTTATTTCAACTGCCCCAAGTGACCAAAATATCCTATTGCAGCCTTAACTAAGTGGTAGCTATGAGCTTTTAACTAACTTCCTAATGCAGTGCTTGTGACCCCCATCCCGCCCTCCCTGCCTTCAGGAGTCATGACCTCCAGAAGGAAAGACAGCGTCATCACCTGTCACTGTGCTGTATGTGATGAAGGCCTGTCTCTCATGGAGTCTCAGAATATTTGAGATTTCCTGTATATTTTACACACGTCGCCTTTGTAAACCACACTGGGTGTCCAGTGTTGCAGCCTCCAGGCATATGCAATGAATAATGAATAATACACCATGTGATGACGATCAAACTGTTGGAAATAGTTTGATATGAGGTGGGAGTGGTCTGAACCTCGCAGTCCTTTATTGGCGTGGAAGAAAAAGACAGACGCACTTTGGAGTTCAGCGCTGGGACGCTTTCATCCACACAGTGCTGCCTGCGCCGACGTCCTCCACCCTGCTCTCCTCCGCCGTGCTGTCGTGTCTCCTGTCCCGAACAGGTAAGGCATCCGTCAAAGTTCTCTTCCTTACGCAGCAGTGTGTGTGGTCTCTGCTGTGCGCGCGTTGCGCAGAATTCACCGCTTTGCCTGCGCGTTTCACACCGCTGCAGCCTGTAGGAGGAGGCGAGCCCTGCATCCCTCTCCATCCCCGGGTTTAAGCTTTTAAAAGAGAAAGTTACGACTCAGCAACCGCCAGTGAATCGCGCGCACGACTGAGACATGACATGCTTTTGCGCATATCGCCAGGCTGCAGCGCGCACTTCACCCGAGGGGGATTTGAGCTTGTTCGCCCGCGCTGTCGGGGGAAAGGTTGGAACCAGACAGGTGAACGGTTCCGTTTGCACGGATGCACACGAGCTGTCTGCCTCGTGCGCGGAGTCCGCTGGTGACGGTGGAAGTAAAGAGCGTCTTCTCTTCTGTTGTCTCCACACATTCCATCACTATTCACGTGATCAGCCGGAGACACCTGCAGGGATCAGAGGCTGGACATGCTCCTATGTGTTATAAAGACAAGTATATGAAGGGGACAGAGTCCTGCCCACCTAGTGTGTTTCATACCATGCATGTGTGTGTGTGTGTGTGTGTGTGTGTGTCCTTGGTGTGCGTCCTCCTCTCTGGTGTTGAGCTCATCCTCCAGGTACCTCACCCCTGTCATAACATGTCCTGAGCCAGTCACCTTACTTTGTTATGGTGGTCATACTCAAGGATCATTATAAGAAGAGCCCTTACACACACACACACACACACACACACACTCACCACACAGGAAGGTACTACAGCATAATAAATGTGCCATTAGCCATTTTCATTCAAATGCAAAAGCCTCTGCCCCCCAAATTATATTCAATGATCACACTCCTCCGTCACTTAGTCCAGTTGAATGATGATTAATATGGCACTTTGTGGCTTAATTTCCAAGCACTGACTTAATAAACCTGCCACGTTCGTGTAGCCCTGTCGATTACTCTCAGGAGAATACATATGGGCCCCTTCATATCCTCATCCCCACATAATGACAGAGGCAGGCACACATGGGCCACCAGCTTCCTTTCATTCAAAACACTGAAGCGCTGCAGTGCGGAAACTGTTTCCTGCACTAAAGCCTGTTCTTCTCAGTAGTTAGCGACTGTAGAGCATAAATTGTTAGTTAACAGAATACATGCAGTTTCCATATTTGGCTTGTTGGTGTTTCTGGGGCACCTGAGAAAAATTAGGACTCATTTAGTAATAGTTACAGTATCCTGTTCTCTATATCGTTCTGTAAATGCATCCAGCACATGTCAGTTTATCCTTTGCCGTTTCAGTGCAGAAAGCTTGTTTTGCTGTCTGGGTTATCACCTCGTGTTGCCGGGGTTCTCTGGCTTTTTGCTCGACAGCGGTAGTCTGAGCAGGTAGGTAGTGCGGGCTGAAGGCTAATCTTCACAGGGGTGATAGAGATAACGGTGATGTATGGAGCGGATGGGGTGGTTTAACACCCACAGCTGACTGTTGTCTAGCGGGGTCAGGTCTGTGATACTGCTTCAGCCAGCTCCTCTCATTCTGGGGATTTGGCAGTCTTAATAGCTGCAGGTGGATACAAGCAGTCTTCACAGCCTGAAGATGCCTTGATGAATGCCGTGTTACTGCTCAGGCATCTGTCAGTCGCTTCCACTCCCCGAGTAAAAGATTTCCCTGGCCAGCAGCCAGACAGGCGGCCAGTGCAGACTGCGACTTTGGTTATGTTGTATTTTACTGTCAGGCTTCACGGTAAGACTGAGTGTGAAACCGCACCTGCAGATTTTTAGTGGCACCACCATAGGTTGTGTTGGTGTGAAGTAATTGCACGACCACTTCTTAAATACAGAATTGATAGTTTATAAAATTCACTGCACACAGAAAATAAATATCACTGCATTATCGCAGTAATAAATGTGTGTGATCACTTGTCAAAGCAATTTGCACGTACGTGTAACAACAAGCAGCTGATGGACTGGTTTGGTTTTAGTTTTTTGGACGGGATGACTGAGGTGTAATGTGAACGGCTGCTCATTGTAACATTAGAATTATCACATCGCACAACCGTGCAGATGTTTTTTTAGCGCCTTCTCGCTAATTGTTTAGATGTTGCTTTTGTGAAACTTGGTCTGAGTCAATAAAGTTTCCATTAGCAGGCAGCTGTTTTCAGTAAGAAGCCTCTGATGAACTCACCTGACAAAGAGCCAGGTCGTTACGGCACTGGGAAGATTTGCCACATGAACATTCAGTGACTATGTGACCATTATTTTCTGTTATATAATATACTAATATACATTATGTAGTGCATTTAATTTTGTGAGAAGCTGGTGGAGACCAAATACAAAGCTAAAAAGAGAGTTTTGCTACAGTTTTGAGACGGTGTGTAAACAGTTATTTGCTAAAGTGACAGATATATCAACTATAGAAGGTGAATATTTTTTTGCTATCTCTGCTGCATTGAAAAAATGTTTAATGTTTAAAGTAACTAATGTAAGCAACATAAAATTAAGGCAGAGGCATAACTAAGCACATCAGAGTGGGTTCAGCAGAAAGATGTTGACATAAATGTAACCTGATCATATCAGCGGGGGGGACACAGAGTCCCCACAAGCTCTGGATTAAAATGATTTTCTTTATTAAAAATGACCTTATGGCCAAGAAAGATGAAAAAATGCAGAGCGGGGACAGCATACATAATTTGATGCTGTCAGTTAATTTCATTGTTGTCAGTATGAGATGACTCTGCGGAGGAAGTGTGATTATTAGTGTTTGAATATTGATTGGCTGGTGTCCGTCAACAGACTGAGTCGAATGTGTTTGGAAGCAAATGAGTCATTCTGTAGGAATTGAATCAGATGGTGCTGTATACTATACTATTAGATAGATATTTAGCAATTTGCAATCATAAAATTATTCATTAACAGATTAATTAATGAGCATTAAGTTGACTTTTTGGATGAAACTAATATTTCTAATCATTTTGACAGTATATATAGGAGTTCTTCTTTTCTCAGTATAGAACATGTAGGTATCTAACTTGTATTTAGGAGCTGTATGTTTCTATTTTTCAGAACTGACATAATTGTGATTATTGTAGATTAAAGACCGGCACCTCTGATGTAAGAGTTTGGCTTAAAAAGTATATGAGCAGGAATCGTTGTATAATTATTCATACTCACGGTTTGAGGCTCTTGTAAGGTTTGGAAGAAATGACATGAACAAAATAGTCTTTTGAAATCAGTGACCTCCGTTTTAGGATATCTAAATGAAGTCTGGATGTGGAGTTTCCTCTCTGTTGATGATCTGCCCGTCCTTTAATGTCTACATGTAAATGGATATAAGTGTATGTACTGTACAAAATGCCTTCCAAGATCTTCTAACCTAATAATAACTTTATAAAGATTACTGTAACTTCAAAGTAAGAAAATATTCAAAACCCCACAAAAGTGTTTTTGAATCATTCTTGGCTTTTTTAAATGTTGTATTTCTGAGCTTACCTCATAGTATGTGGACATGTGGCCAGGTAAGCAGGACAGTGGTGACCTTCACTTTCTGCTTCATGGAGGCTGTGCAGCTCAGATGCTGAATTATTTCTGACACGGATCTGCAACAAACCTTCAAGCCGGGGAGGATCCCTGTGCACCACAGTAGCGGAGTTAATGAAAGAACCTCAATAACATATCATCTCATATTTAGTGTTGAAACAAACCGTCTGCTCGTTTGCTCGATACCAATGTTCTTCTCAACAGCTCTATAGCTGTCTCTACCGTTAAGTCAACCTGTGTGGGCAGCGTGGCAACAGTTCACCACTCGTTTGGATTTGTTTTGATTTGTAAATTGCCTTTCTCAGCAGAATTGTTACCTTCGTGTGATTTGCCTTTGTCTAATGCTAACTGGCAGAAGAAACCCGGCTTATGAATAAATCAGAGCCCTCAGTTTGACTGCTGTGTGAATGGTATTACCGTGTTCTGCACCCCACTGAACGGAGGGTTATTTTATCTATGTCTTGTGCATACTACTGTGCTTAACATAGTCCAAATGCAGTGTAGAGGTTTACTGTCTGTGCATTGAATCAGCAAACATATACACGCTTTCATAAATCATTCCTGTTTTCAGAACAATACTTTAGGATCAATTATTAATCTCAACCTGGCTGTGAACCTTATCTCTTACAGCATGTGCGATGGCCACATTCACTCAGTGGTCACCCATGACTTGAGCTTAATCTTCTTAGCCAGGCGTCATATTTTTCTTTGGAAAACAGCGTATTATTTTTCTGTCAGATACATTCCAAGAAATATATCATCCGTCAGCGGGGTGACTTTTTGATTAATGTTAGTCAGGAAGCAGATTGGAACTGTAACAGTCTTTGCGTTTGTTTAGATTTTTTAAGAAAACATTTTTATGCTAGTATCAATAATTCTGATTTCTACATCTATAGTAATAACTAAGACAGTTTTTTCATGAGGTGACAACGCCGCGATGGCAGTGGAGTTTTGAATTATGGCACACTATTTTATTATTATTAATTATTAGTTTATTAATGCAACATCAGAAGAAAAAGAGCTTATTAATTATTTATAATTACTTATGTTCTCTCCTTGTCTCGTTTGTATGAGTAGTTTACATATTTGTCATTTTCTTCATCAGAATAAGAATAATTGGGTGAGTGGGGATCGAAGTGGAGGGAGAACTTTACAATAGAGGGAGCAGCTGCTCCCACCACCCCCACCCCTGCTATAGGAACAGATTTGAAGTTCTGTTTTATCCACAGACTAATACAGTAACAGATACTCTGCATAAAGCACCAGTCGTCAGACTCTGAGGTGAAAGCAAAAGATGACTTAAGATAATACTTCAGAGAAAAAGATGGAAGCTTTGTTTCCTGTGTCTGCGGCTACATCGCTAACACATTACTGGCAGTGCGCCTTTTCACAAAAATGAAAAGGACGCTCTACGCTTCAAGCCAAGCAACACCTGCACAGCACTGATAGAAAGCCTGTAATGTGAGCCCGTCACACAGAACTTAACCAGGTAATATTCACAACAGGTGGAGTATCAGCTCATCATTAGAATGGAAATCCCCGAAAAGTGTTTGGGGGGGAATATAATTTATGACCTTAAAAGTCTTCCAAAAGCACATTTCAAAGGCTGAATGATGTGTGGATGTTTGAAAGGTAATGGACTAAAATAAGATTGGCAGCGGGACTGAGATAACGCCTCGACTTCCATAAAGTTCTAGTTTCCTCCAGCTGAAGACGTATTTACACACCTAGTGAAAAAAGCTGTGTGGTCTTTAGAGCAGCTTTGCCTCGCAGCAATCTATGGATTTTACTATCTGTAACAGGATGCGTCTCTCTGTGATGGAGTGTACATCTTCTCCCGTGGCTTCACATCATTTTCCTGCCAATACATGCAGCTAATAGTTACCCATGCAGGATGTGAGTCTAACTACGTTTACTCGAGCCATTTGACTTCACAGCAGACTATGAAGCTCCGTTGTGAAGGTTTTTTTTAAAGTCTGTCATACAAGCTGTCACACGCGAAGAATGGCAACTGGAGTTGTCTTCACCAAAGTGAGTCATTGCTCCTCATTGTCGCTCATTCACAAACATGTGACTTTGAGGCAGTTCTTATTCTTCATAGGCCGTGTTGTTACACTTCAAAGCTGAAAATAAGAGCGGTGTCAGGCAGGAGAGCCCCTGCGATGAAGAGGTCTTCTTACGTCCCAGCACAGTGGCTTAGTGGCTGTTTTACTGAACAACTTCAATCAGCACAAGCGACAAACATCAGAGCAGGAGTGTTCAGCTGTCTCCGGCAGCATGTCTCCTTCGCTCATTCTTCTATAACGTGTGCACTGTTTGCTGATTTACCGCTGAAACCCTAGTACGTCTTACATTACAAGTCTTCTAGTGTAACTAAGACTCTTGAGCAGACAGACAGGCTTTTAAACCCGACTTTCTAATATCTCCGTATCACTGATGCTGCGTCCACACAGCAGGCATTGGCGTTAGCAGCATATTAGGTCCGGTGCCTCGTGTTCATCCACGAAGGAGCGTGTCTGTGTACACGCACGACTTGGGAACATGATTTGGGATGCTGAGTGCAGCATGCTGTCACGTGCTAAACGTCTCCTAGTCTAATATTAACTTTTGGTGTAACATCCTGTTCAGGTTCCCTTTAACTCCTATGCACAGCACCTAAAATAAGCTACTGTAAGTTATTATCCTTCTGGCGCCTCCATCCATCAAATCCTGCCTTAAGTCCGATCTGGTTTTGACAAACACTGTGAGAGTGTGTCATGTTTCATGGAACCTTGTACTCCTTTGCGTACGGCGCGTCTATTTTTACTCCGTACGCTGTGTCTGCTTTGATGGACAAGTTTGGTTCCGATCCAGTTGGACACTCGCTAAGTGACTGTGATGGGTTTTGACAAACAACTGATTCCTTTGTGCGTAGCTGTTAATCTGATAAGCAAGCATACACATGGCGGTGTGCGGCGGTGTGTGTGTGTGTGTGTGTGATATTTTTACATTTAGGTTAATTCATATCACCTCGCTTGCAACACTGTCGTGTTCCGTGATGTTGTAACGTGACATTTGTACTGAGTATAATGTCAGAACCCCACAAAGTGCAGCTCTGCACGAGGTATGTAATTGAGAGAGAAAGAGAGCCCACGGGAGTTTCACGGGAAGATTGAGAATCTCATAATGATATCTTCATCTACTGTACATTGAGCTATTCGAACAATAGCCTGGGTAATATGTCTTTAAGCTTTGTCTCTTGTAGGGAAGACTGAGTCTGGTATTCAAATAGAACTGTTCCTGCGCGTGTGCAAACCTTTCTGAACGTTTGTGTCGTACAGCACAGCAGAGAACATAACGAGAGCTTCCTTTCTATGAGGCAGAAGTTCCAACTCCCCTCTCTTGTAATTTACAGAGTGGCGTAAATGGTGAACCTTGGCAGCCAGCGGCATGATTAATGCACTGCACACTAAATGGATTTGCAATGAGCCAATCGCGTGATGAGCTGCTTACACTTACAATGAACCGAGACCTGGAAAGCAGCGCGCCTCTTCCTGGCCTTTCATGTGAGAATGTGTGAGGTAAATAGCCACAGTCGGCTCATTTATGCGTGTGCGCGTGGCAACAGTGAATCATCCGTCACAGATGCAGACCTCGGCTTTTTCCCGTTTAGACCACAAGGAGAGCGGCCTCTGGAGCGGGTCAGCTGGTCAAAAGCCTGTGTGTAGTGAGTCCCTACAGCTGTGCTGTGGTACTGTCTGGCTCTCTGACCTGTGCCATTTCCCCTGACTTACTCAGGCAGTAGTCTCATCCCTCAGCACTTCTCCTCAAGACATCATATTTCCGAGACGAGTCATCCTTTGCGCTGTGAAAAATAGCTCCTGACATCTGTGATTATTCTAAACCTTTAAACTGTCTTTTCCTATTACGCTTACTGAGTTGTGATAGATTAAACTTTATCTTCACGGCCACATTGCACCTCCTTCTTCTTTGCGCTGGATTGTTTATGTTTGTGTCTGTCTGGAAAGAAAAGAGCCTGGTAGCAGGAATTCATCAGCGCGCTCTGTCCTAATGTGAGGGCAGCATAAAAACAGGCTGCGTTGTCTAATGGATTAGGACTGCAGCCATCGTTCACACACACACACTGCTGATTGAGTATTGTGATTTCATCACCAACAGGAATGTTGCTATGCTTTTGTCTCTGCGCCAAATTGTGTTGAACTGTAACAGCCATTTCCTCCTAATAGAAAACATGTCCTGAAGAAACAGAAAGAGTATTACTGCGTATCTATTCTGCTGAAATACTGTTATTAACAAATATAGATCGTTACCTGGCCAAACAATAACTGGACCTTGGCTGCTCGAGTTCAAGCCTCATGTGAGTGAACGCCCCGAATAGAAAAGCCAGAACGTTTCTTATGGGAATGCTGTTGCTGGAGTTGACCTGCATGGCTGTGATTGGATTAGATGCTGGCTTCCTGTCAGGTGCTTTCGTTTGGGTGGAAGGGTGCCGAGCGGCATAGGTGATGAGTGAGGCTTCTGCCATGTGCGGCGGTGGACGATGGATGGCCTCGGAGTACAAGGTCCGGGAGAAATGTGCCCACCGTGCCGCCAGGGGATCGGCGAGGACATGATTCATTTTCAGCATCACTTCACCCAGGATGATCTCATTACTTTCTGCGAGTAGACAGCACTGGTGATGTGAACCTGGCCCGTCCACCGAGCCTCCATCCTGAGAGGCGTGTCGTATGAGGCATTACACACTCCTCCGCTGTTTGGCTATTGATTATGGAAAATAATGGTAGAGAGGAGAAGCGGAAATGTATTTTTTTATGGCGTCTTTGTAGATTATTTGATGCATATGCGTGTGACTAAAAAGAAACCGTTCTCCTTGATTCCTAAAACGATATTTTTGTTTATGCCTAGATTACTAATAACCAAAATGAACACGGAGCAGACGTTAGTGACTACATGCTTTTGAAACACTAAAGCAATCAGTTGCTGACACGTTCATGTTCCCGGAAACTCAATTATGATGCAGACAGTTTTGACTGACAGTGTTTTTTTTTTGTTTACCTGTATATTCAGCATCCACTGCATGTGCATAATACATTATCTTGATAATAAAATATACACACATCAATGACTTAATGTATAGTGAGTGTAGACAAGTGTTATTCATCTGTCTGAGCTTCAGTCCTCTTGTTTTTTTATTTATAATTAATCCAGTGAGTGCTAGCATATGTGCTCACTGTTGTATAAATAGAAGACTGAATAATAAGAAGGCAATCTGGAGGCATCTGTCAGTTATTCTGGGTTTGTAACACTTTACACCCACTGAACCAACCGTGGCACAACTTTATATCTGAGTTGCATATGCAGATGTCCTATATTCAGTGGTGTGAAAAAACTTACTTTGTCCTGTCCCACATACATGTTATAGATCATGAAGCAGTGCAGAGATATTGCCTGAGTGGGGCTCACCCCTCTGGCCAATTAGAAAAGGACAGTGTAGAATCACAGAGCTCTCAATAAGCATGGTTCAAGCCAAGTACGCTAATTTATAAGCTAATTTAAAACAACACAATTAGATCTAAGTGCTGAACAATATTCACAAAGACACATATAATAATAATAATAAATACATTATTGATCCTCTTGGGGAAATTGGACAGCTGTTAGACCTGTGTCGGCGCTACTATGGGGGTACCAGGACATGCAGCTTTGTGGAGTGTTGTGAATCAAACCACTGACCCTTAGGTTGGAAGACAACTGCTCTACCTACACTCAGCATACGCACACATACGATTAGAAGATAAGTACCGTACCTACTAAAATCAGATCTTTAACTCTACAGTCCCATTTGCATCGATGCTGCAGATGATTTGTAAGCAACACGATTTCTGAATAGAAGACGTTCTAACCAGATGAAGTTTATTTCTGATTGACTGGAAAGTTTTGAGGCATTTGCATGACTTGTGATTTCAGAATGATGAATAGCTGAAGGACTGTGCAGAGCGTAGTGGAGCAGGCAGAGGGAGGGCTGGTCAGTACAGAGTGGATTGATTTTTAATCTCATGCAGCCATAATGTTGATTCCCAAAAGTTGCATAGTGTAGCTTTAATTACAGTTCTCAGAAACAACAATTTGAGGAGATGCACAAAAGGTTAAGAAATTAAATTAAACTCTACCCACATCTCAAACCAAGACACTGGTGGCAGTCTGCCAAGTGATAAATCTCAAAGCAGAAATATGACCGGTGTGTTTTTTTTACATTGCTGTGAAAAAGCATTCAAGTATTAAAAATTATTTCATTCATTAATTTCATTATCAGCCTGTCTGTCCCTAAGTGGAAAACATAAAGCTGGGATATCTCAAAGGGAAACACATCAGTCTGTGATCTAAAGAAACATAAGTACGTGACATATATCAGTGTAGAAGGGGTTACAAATCCATTTGGGATCCACAGCGAGAGCCATTATCCACAAATGGAGAAAACGTGGAACAGTGATGAACCGTCCCGGGAGTGGTTGGCCTACAAAAAGTACTCCAACAGCAAAACAACAACTCATCCAAGAGGTCATAAAAGAACCCAGAACAACCTCTAAAGAAGTGCAGGCCTCACTTGCCTCAGTTAAGGTTATAGTTCAATAAGGAAAGAGACTGGGCAAGAATGGGATCAATGTTTGAGTTCCAAGGTGCAAACTACCACTGACCAGAAAGTCGTCTCACATTTGCCTAAAATCATCACGAGTCTCTGATAAAAGACGTCTGGGAACGTAATCTGTGGAGAGACGGGTTTTTTTTTGCAGCTTTTCATAAAAAGAACATCAAATCAATTCTGAATTCTCAAACCAATTATGCAAATTAATTATGCATTTGTTATTACCTCAGGTTCACTTTGTGTAATGTAACGTTTTGATGATCTGACTATTAATCAAGAAGGGAGCACCTACACTACGTTTTTACCACGCTGGATGTAAACAATGAATTGTGGTGAACTGAAATTTGATGTGCATCTGCTGCATCGTTGCCATGTTGGGCAGGTAGATGTAGAGCTGTAATAATGTGCATGTGAAGAGCAAAGGAAGGACGTTGTCAAATAGTATCATTCCAAAGTACTGTACTTACCAACGAAGGCCTCATGTCTTTTACCATCCTTTCTTTCTGTTAACGTGTACTGTTGTGACATTAGTGCAAGACCAGCCGTGCTGAAATACATATTCCACTTGCAGTAGTAGTCATTGCTGAATGCAATTCAGGAGAGATTAACTTGTAAAACTTCATTTTTTGTGTTGGAGGCCAAACCTTGATGATTGTTCCAATTGGAGCAGAAATTAGAGTGAATGGGGATAAAACCTTGCAGCACAGAGCAGCCACATGGTTAAGTTGAACAAACGCATGGTTAAGGACCTTCACCACATGGCGCAGTGGGTACTTTACCTAGGAATGATGTATGAAAAGATTCAGCAATGGCATTCTTCAACCACACTTTAGCAGCGTCTCTTTTACTAATAACAGAGAGACCTACTGAAAGACAACCACGCAAGTGCCACTGTACAGCACGTCACTTCACGATAGCTTCATTCACTGACTAGTTATTTACTTCAGGTTGTCTGCACTACGTTTGGTGGATGGAGCAACGTGAGCAGAGCCAGAAAGTCTCCGTCAGCTTTTGTTTTTCAGCTTGGATCAGTCCAGTAGCGGAAACATGTTGACTTTGCCGAGGCTGACCTTAATGCACGTATGGCTTGATGAGGACGACGTGCTCTCTGCTGACTTCGCCTTTGATGTCTCCAAAGTGACATGAACTAGAAGGCAAGACTCAGCAGCCACCATGCAGATTCGGTTGAAGTAAGGCTGTCGTCCCCTTAAAGGAGCACTTCACCATTTTCCAACTTTGCTGTATTTCTCATGTACGTGTGTGTCATTGTAGTCCGGCTACATTAAATCTACTTTCCATGGTGGAAATCACCACATGCATTGTCGGTGAATATTTGAAAGAAACATGGCCAACATTAATATTTCTCTTCACCTTCAGTCTACCTGCTACTACACAATAACTACTGTCTGATGTGAAAAACAAGGCGATTCAGGAGCACTCTGCCAAGCTACCAGTGGCTTACGCAGCAGCTGCACCAGTCACAGTTATGCTTTATTTTCTATGCTCATGAAATACAATGCAGTAATGTATTATTATTTGCAGTGGTTCATTTTTGGAAATCATTTTAGAGTACCTTTTGCAGAGCTTTTAGAATAATAATGATAATGAAATACTGGGAGCTAAGAAAAGAAGCAGCATCGCCACTGTCCTAATGACGCTGCATTGGCTCCCAGTAAAAAAAAGAATTGAGTACAGATTCCTTAATTGTTTTTAGATCTCTAAATGGCTCAAACTGCATTTTAGAACTTATAGGCCCCTGTATCGCGCCAAGAAACGATTACTAACTGCTTTTAATAGTTCCCCCAACAAACCAAGTCAGAAAGGGCGAACGGGCTTTTGCTGCAGCGGCTCCTAAACTCTGGAAAAGTCTCCCTTTTTCCATTAAGGGCTCAGCTTTCATAGATATTTTTAAGCTCAAACTAAAAACACCTATTTTTAATTGCGTTTGGGTGTCCTTGGTTAAAGCTTTTATTATTATTATTATAAACTTATTATTATTGTAACTTTTTACCTGTTGATGTTGTGAAATTTTATGTGATTTGTTTTCTCCTTGTAAAACTTGTTCAGCAATTGAATCGACCTCGGTTGTTTTAAATG
This sequence comes from Microctenopoma steveboyesi, assembly GCA_032359275.1. NCBI lineage: Eukaryota > Metazoa > Chordata > Actinopteri > Anabantiformes > Anabantidae > Microctenopoma > Microctenopoma steveboyesi. The sequence goes on along the minus strand of JAUMHF010000021.1, from coordinate 2,860,074 downwards.
TGCTATATAAATACATTTTGATTTGATTTGATACTTTATTGATCACCGCAGGGAAATGTCTGACCAAGCTTGAAAGTAAAAAAAGGGCCACGTTAAAAGAGATGTCCCTGATTGACACTGGCCCCGTGTTGTCAGCCTGCAGCAACTGTAACCTCAGCTTATTACACTGACAATCACACGTTGGCTCAGCTCTATGCTTTAAGTTGTTTTTCATTCGCAGGTTAGACTTACAGCGTGTAGACAACATATCCAGTTTCACCTGACTGCGTTCTCGTCTTTATTCCGGTGCGGCCCTTTTTATCTGAGTGTCAGAACTGACGGAGATGGTAATGTTTAAAATTACCTGTCATTGCGAGTTGTTTTGTTTGTCTGCGCTGTGCTTACGCCGCACATGAAAATCTGAGGTTGCCGAGTAAAATCACTCCATGTCGTATTAGAATGTCGTGCAGCAGAGCTTTTTTTGCATATGTCTCCGTGATTGTAGGTGATTCAGTTTACAAATTCCTCTGTCATAACAACTTGACCACATAATCTCAGCAAAATACACTCACAGCTGAAAACTAATGCTTCACATTAAAGATTCTGAGGAAATGAAATCTCAATGTGCAGAGCAGGCAATATCACTGCAGATGTCCGAAGGCCAGTTCACATTTGAATATGCGCATATTGGACGGCAGGAGCCAGATGGTGTGAGGCGGGATAACATCAAATGAGAAAATGATGAAGTGGCTTAGCTTCCCCACGTTGTTGCGTTTCTGTGAGAGGCCGTCAGTTCAGCGCACCGAGATTAAAACGAATCCTATGAACACGTGGGAAAGGCAAGAAATTACATTTCATCATCTTACAATGTTCGCAAAAAGCCTCAGCTTCACTGCAAATGCTCCAAACTGTGGCAATCACCGTTTCATTGCCCCTGTGTTCCTATTTGTCTCATCGAGCTAGATCATCTCATATCTAGTTCTTCTCATTATAAGTTCAACTTGGGGTAATTTGGAAAGTGCTAAATGAAGAGCTTTCACTTTCAGAGCATTTGTTGAATAACACTAAATCATCCAGGAGATTTATTTCTTTCATTTCTTGACAGTTTTGCTGCCTGTGGTCATTCCTGCAGCGCTTTAATCCATCGCCTCCCAGACAATCATCTGTCTCTCATACACCCTGTCCGCTGGACCATCTGTTACGTTCCCTTCTCTGGATTTCATGTTGATGATGATGATGAAGTTTTAGTTTTAGTTCGGTATCTGAGAGTTACGAAGCATCAGTGCCTCGATTCTCTGAGTCACCAAGCAAAACAGAGAAGCGGACGCCTGCTCCAAAAGCAGTTCTACCGTTCTAATAACAGATGGATCAACTTTGGATTCTACTGATGCCAGTATTGATGTTATTAATACAGATCATTTTGGACATCGCCCTGAACAGAGGAGTGGGGGAGAACACACAACAGAACCTTTAATCTCTCCAGACGTCTCCGCTCCTGCGGTCTGGGCAGAAACACATGCCGAGTGTGAGCCCACGAGGAGGCTGCCGGAGCTGGGCGCCATTTGAAGATCAGTTTCTCCGTTAATTACGTTGGAATCAGCATTCCTCTGCCCGCCTGCGCCGTAAGCTCCTCACTTCTCACCAGAGCTTATCTTAATATGGACAGATGAGGCCACAGTCTTTCTTGTCGGTGCTGTTGTCGTTGTAATTGTGCTTCCATTGCTCATTATTGATGTTCTTGACGACTTAAAGATGTGCGGCCGGTTTGTTTGCAAACAGCGACGCCGAATCCGCCATTGCAACCATCTCTGAATATCGTGCACCGCTTGTACTGTCAAATTCGTTTAATTATTACCCAGAGATGACTAACAGATCAGTGTACGTCTTTGTCCCACTTTTGAATGTACTAAATTCAACACTTCTCAGCTTTAGTCAGTCGTGCATTAGTTAAAAATGACAAGCAGTTTCGATAGATCTATCTCAAATACGCAGCTGGTCAAAGAACTCTTATTTCTTCTCAGAGCTTAGTGAGATCTATGCATGTTTAGAAAGATAAGAATTTCATTATGCTCTCAAGGACTATAAATGTCGAATGGGAATTTGCCTCTGATGGTTTGTCTCTGTCTGCATCTCAATGATATTCAGCACAATGAGGAGCTTGAAAAGGAGTATTCGCCTCTTGTTCCCGCTTTGAACAATTGCTCTGAATGAAAAACAATATTCGAACTGACGCTGCAGACTTTATTGGAACGGAGCCTGACCTTCAGCGCTTTGCGTGCGCATACCCTGCGTGAACAGGTAGCTATATCAAAGCGGCTTTGTTTGCATGTGAATGCAGTATATACGTGCAAAGGTAAAGCGCAAACTGATTAGGAGCTGCCGTTTGTTGTTTTATAGAATTTCATTTGTGCTTTTCTGATGAAATTACCTTTTATCCTGCATGAATATGAATACACGCCAAATGATACAATCGTATTGCTTGACACTCCTCTTGAAATTGCATTAATTGTGTTTATATGCCAGTAGTAATATAATTATGTTTTGTATAAATATCATTTGATAAGGCTGTTTGTGTTCATCGCAGCCTAATTGCTGTAATATTCCAATTTTCATGCAATACTTTATGCTCCAATTATCGACCAAACACCAAACTCAATCTCACCTTGGAGGCGCCTGTAATTTCTCTCCTGACACTGTTGTTGATGTCAGCACAAGAAGCCATAAATAGGTTCAAAAAGAAATAAATAAAAATGTCGAACTTCCATGGGGCCTGTTTTGTGATGAGTTATGAAATCTTCGGATTTGCTTTGGACAACCTCACATGTATGTTAGCAGTGCCGAACTAAGCTAAACGTACATTTCAGGAGCTCGACATCCTGTAAATTTGCTCGCTCACGCTCTCTCTCTGAGATGCTGTAAGGCAAAGACAAGCAGAACATGGTAATGAGTCCAGCTTTCTTTGGGCACACAGTGTACACTGCCCTTACTGCTGCTTTTGTGGTACGTTTTGATTTATCGTGGTTCCTGCGGGGGAAGAATGAATGCGCCTGACTACCAAATTATACCAAAGACTAACAGGGTGAAGCTATGTGGGCTTTCATAGCAGGTGTAGGATGCTCTGCATCTCTGTGCTGATAATGGCTGCTTCTGCATCAAAATCTTGCTTGGGACGGAAGAGTATAACATAATCCCCACGTTCACTGTGATTCAGCTCTCTGGTCATTAAGTGTGTCTGCTGTCGGGTGCGTAGCGCGTTGTGTGCCACCAAAAAAACAACACTAGAGCTGTGAGAGTGAACCAAAACAGTAGTTTGGGGCCAGTTGTGGACAGCTGAACAATGAGCTGCAGCTACCTCTAGCACTCTGTAACCCTACGGAGAGCTTCAGATTCATCTCATAGCTCTCTCTTCGGCTTTTACTGTAGCTACCACCAGTGTCGTCGTGTTAAGATGCTCCATTACAGAGAGGTCCTGTTTGAAATGTGGGAGGTCTTAAATTCTAACACAGATGTGTAATCAAAAGCACAGGCTTTCAGTTTTTCAGTTCTGTCTTAGTTGCCAGGTGAAAAACTGAAAACTTACTTCATACCTTATAAAGATCTCGCCAAGAGATGCCTCTTACATAAGAGATGTGATGGGGCAAAAATCCACATTTCCATCCTTTCTTTAAATAAAGGAGACATATAAACAATTAAATCATATTATGTGTACATTTTTTTTAAGTTTCAGAATTTCATGTGTCAATTCCCTTTTTTGACAACTTTAGATACAAATTTCAGTAAATTTCCTGTGCAGAACAAGGACTGTGGGTTTCAGTGGCGGATCTAGGATTTATCTGAATAAGGGACCATAAAGGGGCCACATTATCCATAGGGGGGGCAAGTATTTGCCCCAAAACAAAAAAAAAACATGGTAACATAGCCGTGCCCATTTTATGTGCATTTTTACTGTACATAGATAAAATACTCAGAAACACACACAGCAAGTGAGAAAATCTATCCTTTTATTCAATTTATAAAACCTTTTTTACTTATTCTTTAATCTTCTTGGTGGTTTTTTGATCCTTATCAAATCCACTCGAAAAGGACAGAAACAGTTCTTTCGATTGCAAGTTTAAACAGATTTTATTCCATAGTTTGTTCCATTTGGATTTTAGTGTTACGAGAGGACCTCTGGTGAACTAACAGAAGTTGGCTGATGGAGAGCTGGTAGCTGACCAGACAGTATCACATCGAGTGAACTAAGGCTTTGGTGCACACGTGCACGCTGCATTAGCATTAGTTAACAAATAAACAGCACTCTTTTAACTCATTTACACAGAACTCTGCTTATCTATGAAATATTCAAGTGGACAACCATATGTAACCATATAGGTCGTTTGTCCCAAGACCATTCATGAAGAATGGTGAAGTAGTAAAAAGAGAAGTTTGTAACCAGACACACAGAGCAGAGCAGCAGCGTTACTCCAGGACCTCCACTAGGTGATGGCTCCAACACTGCAGGGTGGATAACCTTTTGAAAAGGCTACCGGGTACATAACCTTTTGAAACATTTAAACATTCATGTGGTGGCCATTAATTGTGATGCATGTTAAATCCTCCTGAGCTGTGAAAGGTTTTCTGCTAGTATTTGCAGCCACTGGAATACTTTAATAAATAATTTTTAGATCCCTGAATACATATTCAGATTTCACTGAGGGACGTCACAAGACACATCTAATTGGCTCCTTACATTTCAAATCTCACATAATAAATTCATCAGAATAGGACTATAGACTGGTAAACAGAGGTTCTTGATGACAAAGTCTTTGCACTGAATTGTAATATTAATATGTAGCAGGTTTGAGATTTTGCCAGCAGTCATTCACATGGCGACGGCTCTTTCATTAATGATCTAACCTCCCAGGTGAATTGTCATAGTACCTGTCATCAGGCTGTTTGAGGACTTCAAGGTGTCAAAGGTTGCAAGAGCTTCCAATTTAAACAAGCTTGCTCGCAGCAAAGGTCACTGACACCTCAGTGCTACCAAATCCAATTACAGGACAGGACCAGCGATGGAATTTAAAACAAGCTGCACCTGCCATGAAAACCGCAGCTTGCAAACAAACAATATTACTTATACGACATTAAAGAACATACTAATCAAGGTGGGAGGTGGTGCATTCAAGGATGAGGTGTTAACATTATCTAAACTGTATTTCATTTATATAGGAATCATCTACAAGGAGGTTGTCTCAGGAAACACAAGTGTCTTCAGGATTTTAAGTGAATGTGAGTCTATGTCTCAAGAGCTGAGGTCATAGCTTAGACGAAACAAACACGTAGGCCTGATTTACGTCTTTAAACAGACAGTGTTCAAGATGAAGCAATATGAACAGTCCCACCTATCAACTCCCCAGGTACCAATCAATAAGAAAGAAATGCTACAGCGTTTAATGGTTCCCCTTTATCAAGATGTTGAATATAATGAAACTAATGTTATGACCAGTCTTTCCTGATTAGTTTTCATTTGGTTGGTGGATTACGGTTATACTGTACATCAATAAATCCTTTAAATAATTTGATTTACAAATCTGCTTTACATGCAATGAATGATAACTGGTCAATGATAAAACCAAATGTCAGTTCAGTTTAAAGCTCCTTTACTGTTCAAGGTATTATTCAGTTGTAGCTCTGCGGTTAAACTTCCATGTTCATAATGGCAAACGCTTTTAATAACCTAATATATTATATGTAATTATCAAAATTTCTAAAGTAACACGTGACGTGATCTCCAGGTTTAATTATTCTTATATAGTTCAGTCGGTTTTCTGGTTTTTAGTCCAGTGACTCTGTGAGGCTGAGACAGGACTGGACTTCATGGATAGACGGACGGTCGTGCTGCAGCACTGACCTGTCCTTCATATTAGTCATTCTAGTGTACAGATAGAGTTTAGTTAGGCTGTGGTGGTTATGTGAATAAATGTCACTGCCAGAATATTACCCAGCATTCACTGCACAGTAGCAGAGCATTTAGCAGTAAAGTGCTGCGAGTAGTACTTCGACGAGGCAGCGGTGTGAACCAACCTTGTTCCATTTCTTCCTTGACGCCATGCGACATGTGTTTGATTGACTTTCCTCTTTAACCAGAAAATGCTTTGGTTCTTGTTCTGCATCGAGGCTGTTCCATTCCAGCAGTCCCTGCTGCCACCAAACTAATTGGGCTTGGTGTGAAACCTCAACTTGCTCAACAGGCTCTGACAGGCAAAAGAAAACAGAGATCGGTTCAGTTGCATGTGCTTTAGTGAAGGCGAGCGCGGAGTCGCAGTTGCTCGCGAGATTCAATGAATCCCAGCTGCTTTTTGACAACTAGGACACATTCCAGCTTAGTTCCACTGGACCTAATGTAAGTTTTTAACACACACACACATAGTGTATGTTATTATTTCTACTACATCATCACCCAGCCCTACAGGACTACGTTGGTCAGAATGTCTGTATAAGCCTGCATTTACACTCAGAATGATACATTAGCGTGATTATATATGGTATTGATGATTTATCTGACTTATTTAAGACCTGTTTTATCGCAGTCTCTACCTGACTTCGCTCCACCTGGGTTAATGCACCCGAGCCCTTCGGCCTCTTGCCTCAGCTTAGCAGCCAACACCTCCGTGCTGTGGATCATATCTCCTTTTCTGCTCGTGCAATTGATCTCGCACTGTGAAAGGGAAACCTGCCAGCTTTACATAATTGGATTGCAAAAGATTGCTTCTCTCTTTGAGGTGCGCATCAATCTCTGTACCTATTAGAAGGAATGAAGTAAATCTTATTGTCATTTCAATTGTCTTTTATTGAAGCTATGCATCGGAGGTGTGCATTCTATATGTCATGCTCTGTGGTATTACAGCCTCTTCCTAAAAAGAGCAGCCAGACTCAACAGAATATCAAAGAGTGACTGATTGTTTCAAGGTGCCGTTAGCGCTGAGCCAGGATGTGTGCCTTGATTACTATCTGTGGTTAATATTTTACCTCACAGTTACAGCTACTACATCCCCAAATGTGGGCCCAGCCTCGCTTTCACTGTAACAACACATTTATTTCAGATCGACAGGTAGAGTGCATATGTGCAACTCCTCAGATTTCCCTTACAAGGCAGGGAACAAACCTTTTCTGCTCTAAGCCTCTTTTCCCCTTTGCAGTAATTTCCCTTCTCCTTTCCGCAACAGCAGACTATTGTGCAAGCTGTGATCATTCCCAGTTTCTGTGCGGTTGATAAGGCCCTGCTCAGTTCATTACAGGTTGTCACAGGCTGCACGCGCCATGCTCAGTGGACAAAAGCTTCGCATACTAATTTCATCCTCGCTGCATGTTCCAAGCAGCAGCCAGGTGTGGTCATGTCCTGAAGAGTGTTTCACCAGCCGATCCCCCAGTCACTCCTCCGTCTACTGCTGCTTCTCATTACCAAATGCTAAATGTTTATCCTCACGAGGAAGCGAAGCACGTTTAACTGGCTGCTCTGATCGGCATAGACAGCTTCTATTAAAGTGCAATAGCGTGCGGGGGTGGCAGAGGATTGGTGATCCGCTCCAGTTAGGATCAATTCAAAGACTTCTAAATTAGAATTAGCGCCTTACATTACATTGGAATTGATGGAAAATTTTACTTTATGACTAATGTGCTTGTACTATTTATAGCTGTTTTCAGACAACTCTGAGCTGACCCAGGCAGAGGAGATGTGCTGTACTGTATGTGAGAATACAAATGTCCAACTCGGTTGCACCAGGCAGACTTTACCCAAAGTCTGCGTGATGTCGGACTGAGCGTGTGCGTGAGGTGAGGATGCTGGTAGTGTTTCAATCATGCAACTAGTGCAAAAAAAGAAAACAAACAAAACACCTCGGTGCCACTTTTAAACTGAATGTGAGAACATGTCAGACGCGGACTTTCTCCTGTTGTGTGAAACGCAAGGAGAAGAGCATCTCCAGGCAAAGCCCAGGGAATCATGAAGGTTATCTGGACAGTTCATCATGAATAACAATACGCTCATGATGTAACCGCGTTTGTCGTAGTACGTTCAAACGTACTGCAGTGAACACCCTGCTGCTACAGTCTCTCACTTTATAGGTTACAAGAGCCAGCTGTTGGATTATTCCTAATAAACAAGCTATTTTACAGCCCACGACTTCTTTTACAATCCCCGGCTCACTTGTAGCTGGACGGCCGAATAAGGAACAAACCTATAACTGGAACAAAGCAAACTTTACCATTGTGTAAGAAGGATCATACCCAAGCAGCTGAAAGAGGAAAGAGAAATGCTCTCAGAGGAAACTGGCTTATACCTAAATGTATGGAAACTTATCTGCTCAGAATAGATTTAACAGGTTTTCCCGATCAGCTCTGCCTAGTTCAGATTAGTATGCCTGCTCAAGTCCGTCTGTGTGCTTGCAAGCTGCATTTTTGTTGCCGCAGCTGGAGCTCCTGCCGCGTTGTTGGAAACCTTGCATACGATCAAGTTTCGGCTCGTGAGCTCGGCAGCTCTGCGCCTATCTGAACATTTGTCTCTGAAATGCAAAGAAGCCTTCGTGGTGCTTCAGAGAACCTGGTAGGGCACTTTGAGTTACCTTTCTGGCATGTTGTGGTATCTTTGGCAGATTGCTGGTAAATTATTCACTTCACATTCGCCCCGTATTCAAATATACAAGCGTGTAAGTTAGACAGAACAGAATTTGTGCTTACTTATTGGCATCCGCTGCTTCATTCGAACCTCACAATCTCTGGCTCAAATGAGCAGCGGTTGGGCCGCAAGGTGACTAGTGACATCCAATCATTTTCATGCATGTGTATAACCTGACACCTCTCACTACTATTCTGCTCATGACAGCGAATGCTTCTGCAGCTTCCTTCACCAACCCAACCCCCTCCCTCGTGTGCCAAGATTTAATTTTCATGTGTGTGTGTGTGTGTGTGTGTGTGTTTTCTGCCTGTAGCCTTTAAAGTCAAATCTCAGCAACTATTTATTACACTATAAATGTTCAGTTCGTTGACATTTCTCTGGCTGGGAAAGATTCTGTTGGAATTAGTATTGGCACACAAAAAGACAGCACTTTATTTGAATTACCTTTATTTTCTGACACATGGAATTCCCTAAAAATAGATTGGTAATTTTTAGGAAGGTCTCCGATTAAACGCAACATGAGAAGTATGTGCCATCTATGTAGAGCAATGAAATATGAGGGCGACGCTCATTTGGTCAATATTGTAACTTGAGGCAGGCTCCGTATCACATTTCTCTTTGACACAACTGTTAATGTTAATGAAGAAGTCAAAAGTTTTCAACTTTGTATTTGCTCTTCAAATGTGATAAATCAGAAACTTTATGATAGTTGCCTTTAATATACAGTATATTCATTTGGTATTTTATTCAGCTTTACAGTGTAGACTGATGATAATTTTAAAAAATCCAATACAACTGTAATCTTAGATTCTTGTGTGTATAATTAACATGTGGAAAGAATGTATCATGCACATGCAACATCTTATATATCATGTATGCTAGCAAATCAATATCCACCAAATATTGATTTGTGAACACTTTTTTTAAAACATTATGTAAAAAATTATATGAACTCGTTTTGTTGTTTGAGGTCTGAAAACATTTTAAGTATTTTGATCATTTCTAATTTTTCTTTTCATTTTATGCAGATAAAGACTTTAAGTAACAACATTTGTAATGTAAAAGCCCAGTTATTATTGATTAACCTGGTGCACTGAACACCCTTAGTTTTGTTATGTTTAATCAGTTTTCCTTTGATTGCATAAACTTTGAAAATTTGTTAAATAATATAGAGAAAAACATAATGGTTTAATTTGAACATTATTTATTTTTGTATGTTAACAACGCACGTTCTGGGTTTCACTCATTTAATTTACTTTCCTACAGTTACATAGTTTTCACAGATTGAATTACACATTTCTGAGTTACCCCTGCTGGGGTTGCCACTTCCTTTCTGTTGCTGCTGCTGGAGAGACATCTGGCTGGGCTCGGTCAAAGGATGAGCTCCTCTTCTTCTTCTTCTTCGGGTTTTTACGGCAGCTTGCATACCACTCTGTTGCACTGCTGGCTCCTGCTGGGTCAGGGTCCAATCATTCTAGGAGACTTACAGTCTCTTGAACTTACCAATCGACTTTAAATACTCAGAAATCTTATTCTCCCCTTTATCAGTTTTTAACACGTCCTTGTAATTAGGTTGCTCAGGACGTTGCAGCTGCAAAAATAACTGCCTCCATTCACTTGTATATTTTCCACACTCCATAAGCACATGCTCTATCGTTTCCTTGGCAAGGCACCAGTTACATCGAGCAGTCTGATGTTTCCCCGCAGTAGAGAGGTATGCGTCCAATCTGCAGTGGCCAATTCTAATCCTGCTCATTATAATCTCTTCTTTCCTAAAGGGACAAATTGTTTCTTGTAACTTGCACCGTATTTTGTTTTTCATGGAAGTGCCTACCTCTTGTTTTAAAGGATGAGCTCCACTGTGCACATGTGTTATATGCAGGAAGCACTCAATTGGCGTGTCCTAGGATGGCCACCTCAGAGGGGGGGTAGCATTTGGGTTTTTTTGTCTTAAGTTATAAATTGTATAGATTAGTTATGTATACATTAAGTTTTTTCTGTTATTTGTTGGAATTAATCTTAACTAATAGACTTTTGTATTGTGTTTTTGTGTTTTGGGAATTTTGTTGATAGTTGTTTTCATTCACCCCCTTGTGTGTGAATGGTCTGATCAGCCATTATATATATGTTCCACCTTATGTTTAACTTTTCCTGAGTTCAATTTTGTTTTGTTGACCTCTTTTATGGGCCCAAACATTGATAAATACTTTTTTGAATTTCTTTGTCATTTCTTTTGGCTAAATAAAAACCCTATTTTTTTGTCCTCGTGCCTGCTTGCTCAGTCCCTCACAGTGATCAGTGGGATGCATTTTGGATTATTAGAAAATAAGAAAAAAACATGATGTACATTCGTGTAAGTTTAGATTTTTTGAGCATTTTAGCCACATTTTGGACCTGTTGCCATGACATTAATAATACTGAACATACTACTACTTCAAGGTCAAGTCAGTGGAACAGTTTTCATCATAGTATGATGCCAAGTCAGTCAAACTTCTGGGAAATTGATGTGGTCAGCTAGGTAGCAGAGAGGTTTGTTAATCAGCGTGCATTAAAGGGGCAACAGACATTTTCCCGATTTACTACTGGCAGCATGGGGCGATACCTGGGACAGACGTGAAGGGGTCTGGAGAAGCGGTGGTGAACCTTATGCTTCCTGCAAACTTGTTCAATGTGATCGGTTTGGTGGTGGGACAGTGTTGGTCTGGGGAGGCAAATCCACAGGGAGACGCACAAACCTGTACAAGACAATGGCATCCCGACTGTCTTTAGGTATCAGGATGAAATCCCTCTTGTTAGAAACTTTGCTGTTGCAGTGGGTCATGGGTGCATGCTCTTGGTTCATAATAATGCTCGGCGGAAGGAGTATGCAGGCCGTTTGTGGAGAATAAAGTAATTGATGTCATTGACTGGCCTCCACGCTCGCCTGGCTGACTGTCCAAGGGCTCATGGTGCCCTGGTCAGGATTTGGAAGGAGACACGTCATTTCATCAAGAGCGTGCCCCGATGTACCATTTTGAGTTGCCATTTGACATTTGGTTTTTCAGTTTAAATTTCTTGGTGACTTTGAATTAATCTGTGGATTGATACTTTTATTTTCATCAAATTATGTAAGATCATTTTGTTCCTAACACATATCACTATGGATATCCAGCATGATTTTTTCCAATACAGATCTGATATGTTTTCAAACTGTTTCATCGGACTGAGGCAAATCTGTTCTTGAAATGGCTCGTCTTGTCTGTACTTACTCTTCCCTCTGTCACAAAGAGAGAGTTCACGGGCTCATGTACAGTTTGCTCAGTTAGCATACGTCTGCGTAGTGTACCACAGCTCACAGGCATACAACTGGTGTGACCTGACATCACCCTGACAAAGCTGAAGTCCTGGAACCAAAATGTTTCACTGCATGTGCCAAAAGTCTTAACCCCGCACCATCACCTCCACCCACACACATATATTGAGTCCAGCTCTGCTCCCTTAGTAAAGTCTTTCTGTTTCAGTGATAGTGCTGCACTTTGTACACCTGCCAAAATACTGGAAGTTGTTTTCGATCACTCTAATGTGCTACGTCACCTTATAATATAAGGTAGCTGTTTATTTGCATAGGATTTTTCTTGCTCAGGAGGTTGCTCAGTCTGTCCACTACGCAACAATTACTGTTTGAATTACCATGAAATTAGGACAAACTTTGATGATTACCAGAGGATTGACCCTAATCACTTAATATAATAATATCTACAAAATAGAAAATAGAAATATATAGAAATATAGAAATAGAAATATCTACACGAAAAATCCATATTTTCCTGTCAAAAATCTTATGTGAAATAGGATGGCAGACATTCTTTTTAGGACGTTCATAGATCTCTGATGTTGAATCCTAATGACTTTGTTGATACTCTGACTTTTCCTCTACTTCTTTTTCAAGGCTGGCATTTGTGGGTTTGAAAGAAATGTCTAACTGATTATTGAATGGGTTGCCATGAGATTTAGTACAGCATTGATGTGGTCCTCAGAAATAAACTGAGATGTCTTTTGTTTGATGGCTTTTCATTGTGCGGTTGTCAGGTCGACACTTCGGTTTATAGCGAAATACCAAAAATAATGGCATGCCTGTCGGCTGAACCTGTGTGTGTTTTGTGCAAAGTAGAAAATGCTCCTACTGTTCCTGAACATGGTAAAGGAGGTCTCTATCTATGTTGTCACACCTGCTTCTTTACGGCTTATTCTGTATCTCACCCAACACGGAATGATACTGATTTTAGACTTTTAAACATAATTTTGCATATGTTAAAGGAGCTCACTGTATCTTTTGATCTCAACAGAAACTGTTGATACCATCAGATGCTTGCAGATGGATAAAGCGGCCCGGTAGCTCAATGGGTTAAACCCTTCTCGGGCTTCCTGCTCCTTTCCTGCTGTGTGGGAAGTTTTTTTTCCCTTTTTTATGTCGCAGTCAAGATCATTTCTAGTGTTTTGCTCACCAAATGCCCTGCCGCTGTTTGAATGTCATTAGGCATTTTGGAACCACTGTGCCACTTAAAGTCATAAAAGTATGCTCAGTGAATTTATTAAAGGTATTGTGAGCTCTGGAGGCCATGTGCCTGTATTCTTTTCACAGGGTTGCCATATAAACACGGACCAGCATAGACCAGCGCCATTGAATACATTTTAAACTGGTTTCTGTGCGCAACAACAAATATCCTCAGTTACATAACTGCAGCCTGCTCGCAGACATGACGTGTGATGTTTGATGATTGCCTTATAGTCTCTTTAGATCCAATAATATTCTCTGCAAAGTTTGGACATTTGTGTTAACATGCTCTTGATTAATGCTGATGATGTTTTCGGCAACCTTATCAGTGACACGTCGAGGGATATTTTACTTCCAATGTGGTGCATTGCACTCCATGCACTACTGCACGTGCTATCACAGTGGAACAGCTGATGCGCCCAGCGGTTTGTCGCCATACAGAACAGCGGTCATATCTACGTTAGGAAATTACCCTCGTTCTTACTGTCGGAGTATTTCCCCTCCTCTGTTGACTAGTGCTTGTTCAGGAGGGATTTGTTGATTTTTCTCTAATATTCTGTGAGGTCTTAACCTTGCTTTGAGATGATTGAGCAGGCCATGGCATTCAGATAAATCTGCTTTCGAGCCAGAGGTGCTGGCCAGTGTTTAGATAGCATGAGCAAGTACGTTGTCAATAAGGTCAGGTCGAGCTGCTTTGGAAGTAATAATAGTAGGTTAGATCAGGGCTAAACAAAAGTATTGGTTATCGTGTACAAAAATGAGGGCACGTTATTCAGTGTAATCCGGGGTTTTACAGGATTTACCACATTAGTGTTCTTGAGCATGAGGATTTGTTCTTGCCCTTTGGAAAACATTTGTGAATATTTGAAGGATGTTATGATGAGGATCTAGTTCCTGTATCCAGGCTACCTGTTGACACCTGAGCACCTACCTATTTGATAAGAAAGTGCTGTGTGGTAAAGTCAGAAGCTGCAATGATCAAGCTTTAATTTTCCCATTAATACGTGTGCTGTGTTTTTTCCACTTGATTTAAAACGCATTCTGAAAAGAGTCATTTGTTATTATATAGATGGTGGAAAAGCTGTTTTTCTTTCCCCTCTTTATTTTGCATTTCTGTAAGACTGCTATTATTTTTGCCCCATTAACTGATATCACAATTAATGACACGTTTGGAGAAAATCCTGCATTCGTTACCATTAATTGAGGTAAGAAGATTAACCCGCACAGAAAAGCTCAGTGGATGATGAACGAGTTGAAACCTCGCAACACAGAGCCACCTGCTGTCAGAAGTGCTCTAAGTTGTTAATGATCACCTGTGGCAATTTTGCCATCAATTAAAGTGACAAGAGGATGTTAAAGGTGTCTCCACAGGACGTCTCTCTTTTACGGTGTTAGACCACTGACAGGAAAGTGAAAATGAGCCCCGTGGATTGCTGACTGCAGCAACACAACTCCCCTGTATGTGCCAGTTAGTGCCACCACAATTAAGTGCTGAGCTTGTCTAATGGGCCAGCAACATGAGGAATATGTGCAGGCTACCAGCGTGTAAGCCCTGGCAGAGTGAGCGGCGAAGGCTGTGCGCTTTAAATAGATTTAGAGTAAACCTTGCCTTAAATGATGGCTAACACATCAAAGTCACAGGACTCGAGCGTGCATAAAGAGCACAGCCTTTCAGCAGAGTTCAGCTGAGTAACACGGGGCTTTCAAGGAACACAGAAGCATCTGTCTCAACACACGGACTCATAATCTCAATGCACAGCAGCAGCAGAGGCCCAGAAGCTGCACTTGCACTTACCCACAGTCTCACGAATAATGGATAATGAAATTTGTTGCATGACTTCAGTGACCTTTGCTGTTATCATTTCTGCATGAAAATGTGAATCCAGGGTGCACTGTTGTGTTTGCTGTTCTTTCACTGTGCCAGTAGTTTGTTTTGTTTTTATCCATTATAGTATTTTTTCTTTTCGTATAGGGCATATACAGGGTCAGGAGCCACTGCTCTTACAGGTCCGATGTCGTCACATTTTACTGTCATAAAAGCACAAATAAACTTAGGGGGCTGGTAGCGTCGGTTGGTCGGCCCGTCGCTTTGCTTCTGATGTTATAACAATTTGATGTATTGGCACGGAGAGGTTTCTGACAGAGGTCCTCTGACTTCTCCTCCAGCACCACCACAGGGTTGAAAGTTAAGTTTTATGTCTCACCAACTATCGGATGATGACTGTGATCAGACTATCACAGTCACGAAATGTTTTACATTATCTCCATGCAGCACTGTAGACACAGTTTTGTATTCCAGTGAACTATGTCAACAGCTACTAGATGGATCAGGATAAAGTGACCTTTTGTTCATCATGACCTGATAATGAGCCAGCTGAGATCAACAAGATCAAAAAATCTAAAGACTTATACTGTATATAAATGGTCTTAAATGTACATTTGCCAGTATCTCCTCCTGGTTATATCACCTCCACCGACATCTGTTATTTCTTAATACAAACATATAGATGCAGAATTTATTAACTCTTTTTGGTGTGATTTTTGAATCAGTCTTGTGTGGCGATACCTTTTAACTGACTGTGTTTGATTTTTCTATTTTAATTTTTTTCCTCGGCTCTGTAAAATGAGAAACTAAGATGTGGACATCGGTAAACATTACGGTGCATGTCAATTGCTTACTGTGCATCCTCAGAGCTGCTGGCTGGGTTATACAATCCCACTTTTAGCTGTGTTTAATCTATTGAACCCTAAAGTTGGCTTAATACATTTATTAACAATTATGTTCAAGGTTTTCTAACTGTGACGCCTTTGGCTGTTGAAAATATTGTTCCAACTCAACTGTGAACTTTCTGATGCACCAGTGGCACTTTGGCAAACACTGTATACCAAAGATACTAGAAGCTTTACAATCCTCTCTACTGCCGACGAAAAAATGCAATTCTGAGTCCTTTAAAGTTCAAATTGGAAATGTCAAGATTTTCACCCACAGTGTTCTCATGATGTAGGTGTTTGACATCTGGCAGTGTGATAGCAAATACAGTGAGTTATTGAAAAATGACTCGTCTCCTGAAAATGATATTTCTATTTAACTAAATGGCAACTGCAATTAAGCGTTTGAACTGAATGTATGTCACAATAAGAACAAGAATAACATAATAGCTCAGTGTGTAGAGCAGTCGTCCTCAAAACTGAGAGTGATCGGTTCCTGGTCCCAGCAGGCTACATGTCTCGGTGTCCTTGGAAAAGACATCGATACCCTGATCCTTGGCGCCTCACAGGAGCAGCCTGTTCACAAACAAATTCCCCAAGGAGATCAATGAAGTATAATATATTATGAATTATGTTGTGACTCATGTGAGTTTGAGTTCAGAGTCCTGCATGAGCTTGGGTTGAGGTAAAAAAAACAGCTCCTTGGTCAAGATTGTCTGAATATGTTTTTTACAGAAAGGAAAGGATGTTGTAGGTGAGATATTTTGTCAGACACAGACACATATATACGTTTATACACTGTTTATGTCCTGCACTCCTCCCCACCTCGTGTCAGTTCATCCTGTTACCCCACCGGTCATCATCCAGGTCTCTGCTCCTTCTACCTGTCGTTCACCTCCTCTGCTTTTCTCCTCACTCCTGTAAGTTGGTTCGGGTTTGGTTTCTGTCCTGTCCCCTGTCTCTTGCTCTCTTTTTTCACGTTGTGTTCCTGGTCAACACGTCTTCCCCACTGTCTTCAACCTCCATATTCTTAGTTGTTTTTTTTCGGCATTGTAGATCTGCCTCCTCCAGGAGTGATTTTCAGTTTTTTGTATGTATGCATCTTTGTTACTAAAGTTTCCTTTGTTTGAACCTTCTCTGGTCCTGGTTTGTGGTTGGGTCCTCCATGTTGTATATGCTTCTGACAAAGCCACTGAATAAAAAATTATTTAGTAACAATTTTTTTTACCTCTTGTGCAGTTACCCAGATTCTACTTATGTTGTGCACCTCACCCTGCAGAGATGTGTCACGTTGTTTTTCCCTGCTGTATAGTGCATTAAGCATACTGCATCTTCTGCTTAAATTTGCATTGTTAAAAAGTACAACCTGTTCATCTACAACAAATTGACAACCTCATTGTTTGCTGTACATTTATGGTGTGTGTGTGTGTGTGTGTGTGTGTGTATATATATACATATATAACCCATATGTATAACCCATATATGTATGTATGTATGCATGTATATATATATATATATATGTGTGTGTGGGTGTGTATGTGTGTGTGTGTATATATATATATATATATATATATATATATATGTGTGTGTGGGTGTGTGTGTGTGTTTATATATATA
>JAUMHF010000021.1:2789807-2835542 GCA_032359275.1 Microctenopoma steveboyesi | reverse complement strand
GGGAGCAGTGAGCAGCCACAGGCGGCACTCGGGGAGCTAGCGCTGGGTGTCTCGCTCAGGGACACACCTGGTATGGGGGATGGGCTGGGTGCTGCAGATGGGAATCGATCCTGCTATCTCTGCATCCCAGCGCTCTACCTTAACCACTGAGCTACCAGGCTGCATGCACAAATGATCTATGGCTTGTTTTTTTTAAGAACACATCAAAATCAGAACCTTAGTGCTTTGAAAATAAGTTTCCCTGCTGTGAGGCAGGCATGTGCGCGTCTACTTCTGAAAACTGAAAAACAAAACAAATGAACTAATCGCAGCTGCAGTTATACCAAAAAACCAAAAGGTTGACTGTAAGTTGGCTGCAGAAGGTGATAATTCTCTCCCAGCAAAAGCTGACAAAAACACCAGTGGGGTTCTCTGTGGCTTCTGATAAGTTATCAGTTCACATCTGAAGTCTACGCCTGCTCCTTTCAAACATCATTCACAGTTCTATTTGCTGAGCCTGGATCTAAGTGACAGAACGTTAGCTTTCAGTATTTTCCTCTCTCTCTAACGCCGTGTGTAATATGCACTCGCACAATGAGTGACAATCTGCCACCTGAGCTGCAGCACTGCTCGTGCTCCCTTGTGGCGGACCGGATTGAAGATGGACTGTAACGTGAGATCAGGAAGCTTTTCTGGTTATCTGCCTGGCACCTTTCACTGAAAGATGAAACAAAGCTCTCTGAAGCCTGTACAGCAAAAGACATATGGTAATATTTTTGGAGATCTTGTTCTCTGAGCCTTACAAAATATGGCAACAGGTTTATGTTTTTCATGGGATTGTGCCCAGTGTTCAGTGTTGGTTTTTTTACGGCACTCACCTAAAAAGGGGGGGGGGGGGGTTTAATTACCTCTCTCAAGGCTTCCGAAGTTAATGTCTGTAGTCACGTGTTTAGCCAATTACTAACAGCGTAATGAAGTGGAACGTGGTTCACTCGAGTTCACGGGACTCTGTCCGCTCATCTTTTCTCTTAGCCTAGTTTGGCTATTCCAGAGTTGGGAAGCTTATCATCGCTAAACATTAAACTAGGCAATACCTGACTCTGGATGCACGCATTTATCCGTGTCAATATCCGCTCCGTTTCTTAATCACTTCTCCACGGCTATCTCAATATCACAGGCTGGTGAGAGAAGCGGGGGTGGGGGGAGTGCACATTATCTACGCCGGGTGTTACAGTATTAGGGATTATCCCTGACAGATAGTTTCCCTTCCAGGCACCATTAGCTTGGCCTCATCCCATTTGGTATTTCCAACACCTGCGACCACCATTCTCTGGGCACAAGAATTATTACCAATGTGTTTTTTTTTTTCTTTCTGGGGTATATAAATTAATCATTGGGATCACAAGCAACTACTTTAATTTTCTGGACTGTGACCAAGGAACATAATCTCCCCAAGGATGCCAAGGACCTCCGCATCATCAAAACGAAAAGAGTTGTGCTATCTGACAGGGGGACGGTGCCAGCTCCCTCTCTCACACACCTAATGGGATTGTGGTCTCCTGCACTTCCGCACTGTGCATAATTGCTAATGTTTATGTCTAAGTGCAATCAGGGTCCTTGAGTCTGACTTTGAATGCTAAGCCAACAAGGACCACGTGTTTGCAAGGGGATGGAATGAAGTTGATCACTTTGAAAGTGGAAGTGGACAGCTGACTACAGAGAACATAAATTAACATAAATTGATCATTGGGCAGAGCACGTACTAATGCAACCCTGGCTGCAGGGGCCTGTTAGACAACATCTGCAATGGAATTTAATGGTACACATATCCCCACAACCCACTAAACACCAATGCTTTTAAATTCCCTTTGGACATCTTTATTTTAGCAAATGATCCGTCTTAAATTCACAGGGTTGAATGAATAGGTGGCTATTATTGTAGATATAATGGTTTAACCTCAGAGGTGTACATCAAATAGTGCAATTAGATCCATTGTCGCTGTCGTGCAAGGTAAATGCTAAATGCTCCTTGTTATAAGCTTTTAAATCACTGGCGTTCGTATTGAAAAATGTCAGACATAACTATTAAATTATTTGAAGAACTTCATACTTTTTCATATGTTACCATTTCTTGCTTACAAAACCCACGTTTCTCATTGTTTTTATTTGAATCTAATTTCAGTCCCTCCGCTCACGTGGCGCTTGGCAAGCGCAATGTGAATTTGAAAACATATCGATTTGGAATTACTTACAGGTGCTGGCCTATAACAGTATTGATTGCGGATAGGCGTTCTGACAAAATGTCTGGAAAACATTTCACATTGATTTCAAGTTTCTCAGAGCCCAAAACAAAAGCCCTGACTGTAATTACCATATATGCCCCCTTATGTCATTCATTTAGCACCTATTCATCCAGCACCTTAAACAGCATATAATTACTGTACCTTTGACTCAGAGCCGGCCGAGAATAGCACAAAGCGCAGCAGCTTATCAAATGGAGAGGACATTTCACGTCTCACAGGCCCAAGTAGGTCACGAAGCTGCGGCTTCTATTGTTAGATAGATATAGTTTCTCGAGAAGAGGCAGATAGATCACCCTGGTGAATCTCGTAAGGAAAAGCATCAACCAAATCTCTCATTATTGATCAGCCCTTCCATGTTTGATTGAGACCTGTGACATGACTGTGGGCAGCACAGCAGGCAAAAAGTCAGGGGGTTAAAAAACAAAATCGATAATGATGACTGACAGGACGAAGCCGGGCTGATCATTATTGTGCCCTCTTAGTATAAATAATGTAGAGCAGAATAAATCTACTTCACCCCCTACAGGCCTCATGCTTTTCCTTCGCCCTTCTCTTAAGTTGCCTTGTTTTGTTGCATCCATCTGTATGCAGCGATTCAGCACAGAACTGTACATATATAAGAGCTCAGAGCTGTTTTCACACAGAAAAAGACAGACAGCATTTTACACCACACGACAAAAAGTTCTGACGCTCATTACTACGCTGAAGACTTTATCCACTAAAGCCATACGAGCATGTGTTCATTTGCTATTTCATGATGGTGATGTTTGCTCTGACGGCGGTACCTGATTAGAATGGTTGAGCTCAGAGAGCTGATGACGGGGCATGGAGAGAATGAGACAAAATACAGCGGATCAGCAGTTTCAGAAGTATCTCATATATGATTACTGTCAACGGCATTAATACATATAGACAAAACTATTTTAATTACTGGAAACATCAAGATCACATTTTTAATGATGTCAGTGTAAACACATGGTGCATAGAGGGCTCATGTTGGGTCCTGGTCCCAGGTTCCCTCTCTGTCTTTGGCTGGAATGACATCCCCTGCAGTAGCATCATGAAAGACAAAAAGGAGACATGCTAAAAACAAAAGCCCTCATATAACCCCATTAACAGGCTTTTATCCGAGAGCAGCACATGTAAGAGAAACTGTTCCTGTTAACGTTCCTCAAAGCTCATAACTAAAATAGAGCAGAACTATGTTCATCGAAGGAGGAAACACAATAATGATACAGAAGGAGTCTTTACAACTGAAAACCGCTTCCTGCTGCATCATCTCTGTGACAAATTAGCTGCAAAGCTGAGTGGTGGCTCTGCATCCAGCTCCCTTCATACTTCAATGGTTCATCACTATTAGCGAGTCACACACGAGTAATCATTTGATGCATCTGTAAAATAACGACATTGATTTTAAAAGCTCTCCTACTGTAATTTGATGAGGCATGCGAACTAATACAAGCTTTTTTTTTCACGGGGGACGTGTCACATACCTGTATGTTTTGAAGCAGTTTGAATTATTCGGCTACACAGACCTCATTTTCCCGCTTCAGTTCACACTTTGTCTGCTCGCCTCCTCTCCCTGCGTTATCTGGGATATACAGCGAAGCATTCTGTGCGCTTAATACATCCCACATTTTGTTCTCAGCGCGCTTAACTTTACCTTTGGCTGCTTATTAACTACAACTACATCTGTTGCTGCTACCACAGTTGTTTTTTCTTACTTTATGGCTTGACTTGCTCCTGGGAGATAGCATAACAGCAGTATGTATACACTAAATATCAGTTCCTCAGTCCCAGCTACTAGCATGAGATGTCGGCTCTGCTTATTTAGCTGAATGAATTATTAATGGCTCACTGATTTTCCACAAGACTCCATCTCTTCATCTCCACTGTGCTCATGTGCCCTCTTTTTCTTCCAGAGCCAAACAGAGGAGTGTTTGCCCAAGAAATATTCTCCACTTTCTGGCAACTGGATGGGAAGGAGAATCTTTGACCTTGGAAAAATGAAGATGTTGTTGCCATGGGAACTGTTAATCCTTCTGTCACTCAAAGAGTGTCTGTCTGGTGAGATGCCGAGTCAAGTCGTCTTTTATGTCACATTTGATATACATCCATCTTTCATTGGGAGGGGCTGGCCTCTTTCTCACGCATGTTTACTGTAGGTTATCATTTCACCTGAAAGGGAATGATGGCAGTCTGTCATGGCATCACACTCCCAGTTTATAACTGCGACCTGGTCGAACTAAACGGTGCAGAATACAGGAACTGCGTATGTCACCTGCTTTATGACATTTACAGAGGATTTCATGGACAAATGAACCGCGGGTCCAGATATTTGAATGGAATTTGTTATGATCTCACAGGGTGAATTTGTCACAAGTTAAAGTAAAAGAGAACCTGTGTGGATGAAACTCGCTCTTAAAAGTTAGATCTGAATAGACAATAATCCTCTCTGATCTTTTTATGATTCCGTGTTTAAGGAGGCATAGTTTATGTCCAGGTGCTGCCACTAATATAAAGTGCAGCAAGCAATCACTAATACCTGTATGTGCCACACCACACCACTGCCGTTGGTGTGTTCACAGGGTGGCACACACACACAAACCATCTGATCATTTCCCAGGTGACATAGCCCGACTATTAAAGGTTCATTCATTTGTTTAATTTAAAGGACATTGCAAACAGGGTAAAACTGAAGCACTTCCCCCAGAGGCCGGGGAAACAAGGCCCTTACCTGAGGCAAAGACTCTCAGTCTCATTAGGACGATGATGGCGATGATAAGGGAGGGAACATGCTTTGTCCTAGTCAAGGTCAGAGAAGTGTAAAAAAGCATTTCATCCTCTCTCAAGTGCACAAAAAGAAAAATGAGCAATTTTTAGGAGCAGCTCGGCGTAAGAGGAAAGGGAGTAAGATCAGTGCGTCGGTGCATCTGCTGAAGAAATGTTTCACAGGAGTAATTAGTGCAGCATTGGTTAATTACTCCTGTGTATTGATAGTGTGGCTGGAACTAACCAAAACAACAAGCTCGACTGAGCGGGCACATGCCACACAACGACGTGCGTACAGACAACATCTCCATAAGCTCCCCAATAATTAAACTGTAACCTGAGTAAGGCAGTACAAAATAACCGAGTTATCTCGCTCGTATTAACGTCATATTAAAACGAAATCGGAAAAGAATTACACAGGTTGGTAAGGTGCCAATTTTCCTAATTACTCTTGACAAGTAACACAGCTCAGACTGGATTTTGTCTGCGTTTTGATTCCGTGCGTAAAGGTTCGCAGTGAATTTAAATAAAGAGCGAAACGCTACATCATAATACTTATCACCACAAGTAGTACACCTTACACTAAGATGTGCTGTGATGTGCGCCTGTAGTGCTACATTGTTAATTATTTATATCCAAGGGTTTCTAAAACGTGATAAAAACTAAAATCAGCGATTTCAAGTAGCACCATTTCAAACTTTAATTAACAGCTGGTATCCTTTGGATACGAAAGGTGCATCTGCATTCCACATCACCAAAGCTTTCTGAGAGAAATGTCAGTCCGTAAAAAAAAAACGAAAAAAATTCAAACAAAGGAACTTTATTATAACTTAACATGACAGAATATAATGTGTAACCACTCCCAGAGGACAGGCAAAACTACAACACTGAAATCAACACAGACAGAGGGACAAAGAGAGCGTGATGAGGGAGCGAGAGTGGAGAGAGAGGGGAGTGGTCAAAGTGAGGGAGGGACAAAGAGGCTGGAGGGTATAACAGTGACTTTTAAACCCTCAGGTGGCGTTGCTTGACCAAAGTCACGTAGTACTTTAGTACATCTTACTGTGGAATACCATGGCCACGTAACACGGTCCGCCTCTGCATCCCGAAATCAAACCTCAAACAAACATAACAGACATCTGCTCTGAATAGACACACAGCAGAGTTCAATCATTGTCATCACCAAAAAGTGCAAAAGCCAGAATCCATGGCGGGGGGGGACTTGCTTCCTAATGAAGAGAATCAGACAATAATGACCACAAACGGCTGAGCGACTGAAGTCTTGTATCCAGCAGGAATAGCTAAATGATTCATTTGCATCATTGCAACAATTAGTATCCTCAGTTCCCAGACAATTAAAACGTGTGATATGACACATACAGCTAGTAAACTCTCTCCGAGCCTAGTCAACACACTCAATGTAATTTACAAAATACAATCAAGGTGTTCAGTGAAAACATCGAACATCTTTTGTTTTTCAGATAAATAAAAGTTTGGGAAAATTAGCAAAGCACAGATATTAAGTTTACTTTAGTTTAGCGCAGTGTTTGTTAATATGTAACCCACGGAGACCATGGAGCATCATCACCTGCTACGTTAGTCCTGTTTGGGGCATCGTGTACACTACGGAACTACTGCTGAGAAGCAAAGAGGCTCAGTGTCACACCTCTCTCCCCCTTCATTTCCTGTTTGCCTCCGCCTTTGCCATCCAATAAAGACACCGCCACCAGAAAAAAAAAAAAGACAGAGAGAGAGAGAGAAAAGCTCAAAAACAATTAAAAAACTTCACCACAAGCACATCCACTGGCGATGTTAGCGGCTGTGTCCTGCTCTTTATTGGATTTGGGAAAGTTACAGCCCAGCAACCCCAGCTAGCGTTGCTTGAGAAAACAAGCAATTATTCATCTTCAGGAAAGCTCACGTAGCATGTACACACACGTATAGTGCATACGTTGAATCCAATCCAAAAAAAAATGATTGGGAATATTAAATCTGCTGCGACTATCGCTGAACATGGTGTGAGGATTGGAAGCCTGGCAATTCTGTGTTATTGGGGAAAGCTATGTAAACTACATATGTATGATTTAACACTGTTTAACTGTTGTCTTATTGGGGTATTAGCAGTCATTAAATAGCTCTGTGTGTGGGAGCGGCGCAGGAAAAATATAAGACGACTTAATGCCTCGTAGGCTGCATAGAACGTCCCAGTTAGCTGTCCTGCTACAGGCTTATCTTCAGTCAGTGGCAGTGTATTATCTGCTTTGTGACACGTTTATGAAATGCAGAATCTAATATATACAGTGTCACTCCCTTTGCTCAAATGTGTGTGTGTGTTTTATTTCAGCAGAGAATACACGCCACGGCCCTGTTTTCACCCAAGAGCCCAGTGATGGTATTTTCCCACTGAGCGCTGAGGATAATCAGGTGTTTATTAATTGCAAAGCAAAGGGAAACCCACCCCCACATTACAGGTGAGTGTGCTGACGGCCCTTTGTGTCTTTAAGGTCATGAGCTGCATCATCATACTCACGTTTGTTGGCCGCATTTTTACTTCAGTGTCATCATTCTTTCTAATCATGGGTGATCAAGTGGGATGTTGCCTGGCGTTTGTGTTTTTTACCCTGCGATCTAATGCACACACAGGTGGAAGGTGGGTGGCAGAGAAATAAACACCAAGTCCGATCTGAACTTCAGCTTCGTGGAGGGGAACCTGCTGATCAATAACCCTCATGTCGTCAATCACGGAGGCGTCTACCAGTGCATCGCCACCAACACATTTGGGACCGTTGTTAGCAGGGAGGCAAAAGTTCAGTTTGCATGTGAGTCTTGAGGCTGATGTTCATATTGTTGCAAACATGGAGCTGTGCTTTTGGCTTTTGAAAAATGGACTCATATCATGGACTATAATTTATTTTAACATAGTGAAGACAAACTAAAGGCTAAACTAAAAGAACATTCTGTAAAAACTTCTATGAACATGTTGCAGATTAATGTTGTTAGTTACATGATCACTGAAATCTTGTGGTACAGCATCCATATCTGTATTTAATCATGGTTACTAGCAGCTAGTTAAGTTAGGGGAAGGAGCGTGGTCCGGCCTAACAATGACTTCAGCTAAAACATGTTTACTGACCTCTAATTTGAACTGAACGGCTTTTGCTGACTAAACCTAACCACATCCAAAAGACCTGGGAGACAAGTTCAGAGCCTGAGTCGTTCTGCAGCCATCTCACTCCAAAAGAATTGATCTTCATAAACTTCAGCTTTAGCAGCTACACTGAATCCGAACATGATCCAGCAGGTGTTTGCACTTTTTTTTAGCTCATACAATATGCTGATATGTCACATGATGACAGAAACCTTTTGCCACGCTACCATTGCCAGCGTGCTGCTGTCCGGGTGCTTTGCATGTTCACAATTCAAGCTTTAGTTTCAGTGTCCTTTTGAAGAACTTGATAAATAAATGATTGGACTGTCTGGCAGGATTGTGCTCCCTCTGTCAAACTAGTGGAACCTGTGCAGAAACAAGAGCTTTCTGTTTTGATTTGAATGGATTTTTAATCAGTTGAGTTGTGATTTGACCACTGCTTGATATTTGCCTGATCCCTCCGGGGACCGGGTTGATATTTCTAAGTCTTGGGGATATATATTTGCCTCCCCGCTGTTTATTCACTCTACATGGCACGGCAGCATTTAATTAAAGGTGAGAGTATTCTCTCAAGCTCAACTGATAGGAGGGCGTTTCGCCGCACCCTCCGTCTGATCTCATGCGCTTGCTGTGATATTAACAGGCCAATCTCGGCTTTGACTTGTAAGCAGTGTGAACAGACAGGGGAATATTCTGCTGAATGAAATGCTCTCCGCTCGCTGTCACCTTTGGGTAAGTTATTACAGCTGTCAAACTCTGAAAACTCCACGTTATTCTGTTTTTCATTTATATTCAACAGTCCTGCAGAACTTCAGCAAGAAGCCGAGGAACACGGTGTCTGTGCGAGAAGGTCAAGCGGTGGTTCTGCTCTGCGGTCCTCCACCCCATTACGGAGGTACGCTGCTCGCTCCCAAAGATTCCGCATTGTCTGCTGTAGTTTCACATTCCCGCTTGCTTCAGCAGTCTCCATTGTTCCCCACTCTGCTGCTCATTATGTAACTGCTGTGTCTCTTTTGGTTTCACACCATATCGCCTCCTCTTCTGTCACTCTTCTTCTCTCCGACACGCTGTTTTCCACTCGTTTCTCCTTATCTGTCAGGCAGGGATCGTTTTTTTTCCTCCACCTGCCCAGAGGCCATGCCTCCGCATCTATACTTCATAGCCTCACACTTCTTAACCTTGGGCTCACTTTTCTCGCCCATAAGATCTGTGCTCTTCCCCAACTGTCTTTTTCCACGATGTGGGCAGGTTATCGGCGGGTAATAAAGTATGCTGGTGGCTGCTGTGGCCGGAGGGAGCTTTTATCCCGTGGCACAGCTGTGAGTCTGCTCGTGTGTCTGTGTGCTGCTGATTAGCAGACCCTCAAAGTGGTCCGCACTCCTGCAACCATCCGGTGCCCACCAGCGCAATTTCACGCCGGCGCACCATTCTCTCTCTTCGTACTCTGTTTCCAGCTGAATCCTGCAGCCACGTGGGATTCCACACTTTTGCAATTTGCCTTCAAGCCTTCTACACCTCCTCCCTTTAAAAGCTTTCTTCTTTTTTTTATTTTTTTTCCTCTTAAACAGAGCACAGTCACACATTTGATAGGATTTACACTACACGATGTTGCTCGCTGGAGGTGTTTTCAAATAGAAAAAACCCACAAGGTTTCAATTATGTGAAAGCTTCTTTATTGCTTGTTGATGCACCACTTTAGGAATACAGTGACGCACCTTATTAAACGAGGATTCATCTAAAGCTTCTTTGAGCAATCAATAGGTATGCTGTCTGAAAGGAGCCGTGCTGCGAGTTAAACTCTGTCAGAGGACGTGAGATTATGTGCCTGCAAGTGCTCTGTTGCTGTGGGACTGCAGCTCTTTAACAGACCCGGTCTCTGATAGTCCCTAATCATGAAAGGTCTGTCAGCTTCTGCCCCGACTTTTCCTATAATGATTTTAATTCACTTCTTTCCCTCAAGGAGGTGAGTGGAACTTTTAACTGTCTTCCCAGTCAAAGGATTGACTGCAGAATGTCCTGTATCTGATACAATGGGACTGTGCTAAAGGCCTGTGTGTGTGTGTGTGTGTGTGTTTTACACTTGTACAAGCCCTTCCTTTTTTTGTTGTTGACATAAATCTTCCCAGTTAGATTCCCCACTAAAGTGTTTTTCTCTGTCATACATGCTGCAATGAAGACAACGTGACTTAATTTATTTGATATCTGTGATAATTAATAAAGCAACAATTATGTTATATTTATTTAAAACTCCAAAGGGTGTTGCCTTTGTAACCATGAGGTATCAAAATAGGAATATACAGCAAAGTAAAGCTGAATAAAAGTTGTGTTACTAAAATCAAAGTTTTGTTTTTTACTGTAACAAAGAAAGATATTGATCTATTTTTCAGATATATTTAGGATCTAATTCTTATTGGAATGTAATATATTTTCACTGATCTGTATTTTAATTTGTTAATTGTTTTAATATTCATCAATTGTACAGTTTTATTTTATTGTGAATCACTGTTTTGTTTTGTTTGTTGACCTCATGCACCCTTTGCATAGGTTTTCATTATTTTTTACACTAAATTACTTTACTCCTTACTCTTACTTTGACGTCTCATAGTTACATTGGCAACACCCTTTGGCTACAGGACCATTAGTGAGCTTGTTCATTTTATTTCGGCATCATCATAAGGCAGACAGTACATTTGTGCACATTTTTTTACTCGCCTGAAGGTGCAGCAATGCATTGCTGTGAAAGTAGATCTAAGTGCAACTTCTATACAGGACAATGCTGCATTCTTTTGACAGGGCCCTCTGTGTTTTCACCCCTGCTGCACCAACACAGTGGTTCAGTTTAAAAGAATGAGAGGGCTGCCCTATTTCATCCAGTAGTGTTGTGTGTCTGAACTCGACCTGAGTCAATCTCTCAACACTGCCCGACCTCTCTGCCCCACCCCACTGAAGGTAGAAATATAAAAAATGAATGACACGCTTTTTTAATATTATTCAAACAAAAGTTACAGGAATATTTTGAGATGTGAACCAATACATATTTTGTGGGGTTGTACATTTTTACAGCAATGCAGTGTTTGTGGGATGAACCCAAATTAACCCTAGTGCTCAAGTTCATAGTAACAAAAGAGAAAGTTATAATATGGCTTATTTACAGTATATTGTACCATAAATATCTACTTGCATCAAATATATACATGATGTTCTGATGTACCATTCCTGGTGTAGGCCAATGTCAGAAAATTTGATCTTTTTTAGTTGTTGCTTCACTTTTTTGTTTTTCTTTGTCTTTTGTTTTTTCTTTGTCTCATGTTAATAAGAATTAATCTTGAAATTGCTCCATGTGTCAGTTTTAACAGAAATAATGTTTAGGTAACTCTTAGGTTAATGATACACAAACATTTGTCCAGTGAAGAGAATCTAATAGTCCAGAGTCCATATTTTGGCAGGGGTTGGCAAATCTGTTCCTAGATTCCTAGTTCCTGTTGTCCAAACATCACTCCTCTCACAGCTTCTGATTGGCGGAACACACCTGATCCAGGTGATCAGTTCCTGCTGTTGATCCACAGCGGGGAGGGCTGCAGCTCTGTAGGACCGGGCTTGCCTACTCCTAACTTAGCGGTACTGTGTTCGTGTAATTAGAAGCCTGACCGTTCGTCCTGGGAGCTTAGGACCCTGTAGCTGACGTTTCATGGGATCTTTGAGTTTACAGGCTCTGGCTACACAGGAAATGCTTTGTAGGACCAATTGATCAATGGCTTTGACCCATTCATGGGATCAGTTGGCAAAGAAAAAAAGATAGAATATCACCAGCGTTTTCCTTTATCATCATCTTGTTTCTGGATTTCTGGTAAAGAATGTATTAATTATATATTTTCCTATATGTGTATTGCATGTCTTACTGTCGTGGTCATTTTGGGAAACATCGCTGTAAAGTGTGTCTCCTTTATGTCTCAGTATCCAGAGTTGTGATCTATTCTGCTATTTTTATTTTTTTCATTTCTTAGAGATTAAATATTCGTGGGTTTTCAATGGAGAGAGCAGCTTCCTGCAACAGGATGCCCGTCGCTTCATCTCTCAGAGGACGGGCAACTTGTACATCGCAAAAGTTGAAGCCTCAGATGCAGGGAACTACACGTGTGCGGTGAGAAACATGATGACCAACGCCACGGTGTTCAGCTCTCCAACCCCTGTGGTGGTGCGGAGAGACGGTAAGCATCCAGAGTTCGCCCCCACTGCCTCCTGGTTATCTTGCGCACTGAACTGAAACTGTCGAAGCAAGGGCGAGCTTGGGAGATAAATCGCTTGTCTTGAGCGTGACACTGTTTTTATTTTTTGCTTTTGCTTACAAGGTTTTCTTTTCCTCCACACCAGCCTCTGAACTATGTATGAAACACTCCACGTTTGCATGAACACACATATTTACATAATCAGAAGTGTAGTCTGCGCTGACAAAACATGCACGCCGGCACACAAACGCAGCACGCAGCTCGCCACACATGCTAAACCGCATCAGAACCATTTATGTGCACCACTTGAGATTTAAAGCTGAGGCAGAATTGACAATCGGCACACTCTGCCGGTGTCATCTCTGCATGTCAGTGTTTTGTATTTTGACTGACACGCTTTGCTTTTATCATTCATGCAGCAGTGATGGGTGAATACGAACCAAAGATCGAGGTGCAGTTTCCTGACACCCTTCGCGTCTCTAAAGGATCATCAGTGAAGCTGGAGTGCTTTGCCTTAGGAAAGTAAGTGGCAGACACATTAGCGCCGTGCACCTCTAAACCCTCACAGCGAACCGTCACATTTCATGAAGTGGCAGGACGTTCTCTGTTAAAACAAACGAGTTGACAAACAAACAGCCTGTTCTGGGACTGGTGTGACCTTCTGTGTTTGACCTCTTCAGCCCTGTGCCTTCCATCTCGTGGCGAAGAGCTGATGGAAACCCGCTGCCCGGCAAGATCAAAATCAACCACTCCAGTGGCATTCTGGAGATTCCATATTTTCGGCCGGAGGATGCTGGTGTGTACGAGTGTGTAGCCGAAAACAGCAGAGGACGAAATGTTGCCAGAGGGCAGCTTGTCTTCCACAGTAAGAACCCCGTGTCTCCTTTCCTGAGTTTCTCTTTAATCAGTAGTATTTGCTGTGCAGCATTTCACTATATTCCGTGTTTGTTGAAAGAAATGCAGCATAGCGTTTTGTTATTTGTCCTATCTAAGGTAATCTTCTAACCATGGAGCGGCTTTACAGCACCACGGATAATCTGGACTTAAATCGTGCTCATTATCATTTCTTTTTTGTGATCATTGCATTAAAGATCTTTCCTTGCTTTCTTTCAAACTAGGAGAAAATGAGATTACTCATACGTGCGTCAGGGTAGATCTACCACCTCCGTGGCATCAAAAGAAGCCAGCTGCCAAACCACAAGCTTTGAAATGAGTCATTTGTATGTCTTAGGAGAAAAAATGTCTACATCGCTGAATATTCACAACTGACTTCTGTAGGCAGAGAGAGGAGGGAGAGTCTCCTCTGTTTGTTCACTGTGTTCATAGGGAACTGAGAAAGAAAATGCTTGTCTATAAATTAGTTGTAGGAGTTTTGATTTAATGTCAGACTCGAATACATGCTATTTTGCTTCTAAGGCGTCTAGTTTGATGTCGATAGTGCAAACTCGGAGGCCTAAATAGATGTTGACATAAGGCGATAAAGCAAGGAAAGTGTTTTTTATGCTATTCAAGGTGCTTTAAGTAACATACAAAAAGATGTATAAAGAAACCAGCGAGCTGAAGGTTTTTAAAAGAACAAAGTCTGTTCCAGCTCTGTGATGCAGAGTAACTAAATGCCGCTTCTTTGTGTTTTTTTTTGGATGCTGGGAGCCACTAACAGGCTGCTGCAGAGAGGTTCATTTAGAAAATGACATGTATTCTGTTCTTAAAACATCAAGAGCTTTAAAGGCAAGCAAAGGCAATTCAAACTTTACTTTAAGACACACTGAAAGACAGTTTCTGTGGTCTTGATGATGGTGATTGTATAAAAGACAAATGCACAGCTGTCAGACTGGAGACAAGTCGTGCATAGACTTGAATCCTGACCGAACTACTTCAGCTATTTTAAGTCCCCAGACTTGATTATTGACTTGATGTGGTTATCAAAGCTTCAATTAGAGTCCATAATTACACTAAGATTGATTTTTTCTTTATTTCATTAGAATTTCATTAGCTGTTACCAGCGCAACAGTTAATCTCTCTGGTCCATGGAAAAAAACAACTTTTTTTGTCTTTTATCTAACCCATGAGTAAATTTATTATATTAAATATTACAAACTGCAGGTAGATGTTTATGTAAATGAGGTTTAGATTCAGCCAAACACACTGCCCGATACATGAAATAATTTTAATTTATACCTAATCCTGACAGATCATGTAGTTTTACATGCATGAAATCCCACATTCTAATCCATATTCGTACCATTAAGTGTTACTTTCAACTTAAACTGCCCTGACATCTTTGTGTCTAATCCTAACCCAGTTATCTTTTTGTTTAAAGGTAACCATTGCGATGCCATTTATGACATTAAGGAGTGACACTGAGAGATGACAATGTGCTGAAAAATAATCACACCCAAAAAAGAAACGCATAACAACTCATACCAATTAGTTCTTATAAAAGAAAAGAGTGGTTATATAAAGCACCAAATAAGAACAAAACAAAGATTTGTGCTTTTGTGCTCATTAACTTGAACTTGATGATCAGTGAAGCGTGAAGTCCCTGCTGGATGCAACTGTTTTACACTGTCAGACATTTAGCGTTTGAATTAGACTACATTTAAGACCTAAAGTGAGACATCTGTATCGACAGCATTCCCACCCGCTTCCCTTCCCACTGTTCCCACTGTCAGTTCTCTCTCAACTCTCTCACCTCTGATTGTAAGCCTGGAGTTTTACGTGAGTGAAATTTCCTGTGCCTTTTAGTTTTTTTTGCCTTTGCTTTAATAATACAAGAAGGCCAACAGAATAATAGAAATCCTTACTCCAGTGGAGTCGAACTGCGGCCCAAATTAATGGAATAAATGGAATTTTGAAATCTTGTATTTTCATTTCTTCTCTGAACTTGGTGACCTCGAGCCCCACTGCACTCAACTGTGTCTGCTGCTCTATGCGCCCGCAGGTCGGGCTTAGACACAGACTGTATAATGAGCTGCTGCCTTAGTAAATTAGGAGCTAATTACACGCAGACTGTGAACGCAAATTGAAAAGAACATGTAGTGCAAATTTGATGTGGGTTTCCATATATGCACAGTATGTCTGACCTGCAGACTACAAAACCAGTGGTGTACACAGTGTGTGTGTTCACTCGTGGTGAAAGGTGAATGATAGTGAAAGAAATTCAATATAAGTGTAACCCCCATACTGCAGGATATATGAAGAAAAAAACACTCTACACAGCTTTTAAAAAATAAACTACAATAGTAAGACTGCGGTTTAAACAATTAAACTCTTGATTGTTAAAATGTTGCAAGTTTTTTTTTTCACAGATGTTGAACATTTGCACTGGGCCCAAACACTGAGAGATGCTCAGATGGCAATAGGATCGAATCTGCAATGGGAATGCAAAGCCACTGGTAAGCCTAGGCCGACCTGCAGATGGTTAAAGAACGGTGAGCTGCTGATGTCAGAGGTAAAGTCATTTACACAAAAAGGCACAATTTAAAAGCCTCTTATAGAAATAGTGTCTGATAAGACAGATCAGTAAAAGTGTTATCCAGCCGTACAATGTCTGGCCTAATTTACAGGGGAGGATCCATGTGGAAGGTGGTAGATTGACCATATCAAGGATTAGTCTGTTGGATGCTGGGATGTATCAGTGTGTGTCAGAGAATGAACATGGAGCTATCTATGCCAGCGCAGAGCTCAAGGTTGTAGGTGAGTACTTTGTTTGCGCTGTGTTATTTACCATGAAATGAACTTGAGGCAGATATACACAGATATACTGTATGTACATTGTGCTACCAGGTGAATTAAAGCGCTTTGTGCAAAAATAAATATTTAAGACAGGCTGAACTGGCTTTTTACAGAGCCGCAGCCTTGCTCTTTCATTTCCATAATTATTTTGTACAATGAGCCAGTCTGCTGGTGAAAATATAATTCACGTAATTGCTTGTGATGCTTTTGACATTTTGGCTGATGCGCAGCTGTTGCACCTCCACAAAGCGAGACAAATGGCCTTAACACAGATCTGCTCCTCAGCCTCCCCACCCGACTTCACCCGGCGGCCCGTGAAGAAGTCCACAGTGATCCAGAGGGGGGGTGAGGTGGTCTTAGAGTGTCGGCCACACGCTTCTCCCAGGGCTGCAATCTCTTGGTTTAGAGGGGTTGAACTCCTGAAGGACAGCACGAGGTAGGCTATTGTGCTGTATGCACGGCTGCTCAAGCCACTGATGGCATCTGTTAAAGGGATTGTTCATGTGGTCGTGTTCATTTCGAGGACTCATTGTTATTTATGCTTCTGCTCAAGGGGACTTTGAAAGTCACTGTTGCGTAAAACAGCCTTGATTGGTCCACAAAAGATTTTTCATATGGACATCTTATTCTTCATGTAGTTGTACGTTGTATGTTTGGTTTTCTGCTGACACACATTAGTTTTGTCTGATGTCTTTTAATGGATGCAGGAAAAAATTCCCTGAACTGGAGAGATCGGTTTTATGAGGCACAAGATAAAGAACACAAAAAGCTCTTTGGTACTGGACAAAGAACCGACATCCTTTAGGGACGCTCTCTGTGTGAAAACCACAGAGAAAAACAATCTGCTCAGATCCTCGGGCTCTAAGACAGGCCACACCATGTCATGATCTAAGGTCTGAGGCAAAACCTATGAGCTAAAAGACACTAGTTGTTTTTGCACTTGGCAAACTAATACAGACAATAGGAACCAGCAGAGTTCGAGCACAGTATGAGAGCTGCTTTTATCAAATGTCCAGTGGGCGTGGCGAGGAGGTACTTGTTCATGTATGTATGAGAAAAATAGGAGTTAGTGTGGGTAGAAAAGTCCAGACATGAAGAGATACATCCCTCATCAGTCCACTTGCAGCACTGTAGCCTTAACCTTGCTTAGATGCTCCAAAGAGAATCTCTAGACCTTTAAATGCTGAGAACCATATGTTATCCAAGTGACGGACTATGAGGGTTTTGGGGCATTTTATTTTTTAGGATGTCTTTTGTGTATACTCCCCTGAGAAAGCTGCATAAAAAAGCCCTGTCAGTCACAGCTCATACAACTTTCCTCACTTTATAGCATCAAGTTTCTCTGAGGTTTGCCTTATTGTTCATCCCCCATAAAAGTATTGAGGGATTGTTGTTGGGCTGGGTGACTCAGCTGGGAATCGATCCCCCTCTTCCTGCAACCTAGCCCTCTGCCTTAACCACTGAGCTACTAGGCCGCCCGGTGGGGCAGGAGGAGGAGTGCGGCTGCTTCTGAAACGCATTACTGTTAGCCAATTAGCACGTCCTGATTGTATAATAAAATATTCCTGAAAAAGTTATTTTCTCTTTGCGACACTCACATGAAGATGAGTTTTGCATCTTTCCATTGGTAAAATTGAATTTTGAGAACGTGCTTCAAATATAATGGCATTTCTGATGTAACATTAGCTCAAACTTCCTTGTTCCACTATAGACTGTTTCTTTGGGACTTGTTAGCTTTACCTGCTATATTTTAGCATGCTAACTATCAAGTGCATATTATGTTGGATGTATTTAGACATCTAAACATCAAGTAAGCTTCAGGTAAAATCCAAAGCTTGAAATAATAAGTTACTTTTTTCCAAATGCCTGAAATCAATGATTTATTGTTGCAATCAATTGTGCTGGCAAAATAGCGCCACACTGTAAACTGTGATAGAACCAGAAAGTCAACATAGCAACTATACCTAACAAAACACTGCCTTACAGCGTCATGTAACGTAATGTAATGTGCATTCCCGTGGAAGCACCTGGATTCAGCTTTTTATTAAGTACCTCAGTAGATTAAATGTAACTTTTCTCATCCACTCACATAAGTTGTCTTCTCAGACTTGTGAAGCTTAACCCTTCAACCTAAAAGCACATGCTCATAAAACTTCATAAAGAACACTTGCTCTGAGTTCCTCTAAAGTTTATATTAGTGAGATACAAAGTTTTCACTCTGTTGTAGTTATATTTTGTACCACAGTTACCGTAGTGTTGTGGTAAGTGAACTAGACGTGTACTTTTTCTCAATCTTCCTTCCTGAAAATTGAGCTGAGCATTGGAATCTGTGGAGCAAGTTCCCAGTGCATTGATGTCACTTGCTCATTTGCACAAGAAAAAGATTTACCACTAGGAACTAGGAATTTACCATATTTTTCTTTAGGGAGAAAAATTCTGACATGTCTGTAATATAGGAATAACGTAGCTCACCTGCATTTCCTGGCAAGAGTGTACAGTAATAATATTTTTTATTACACGTGTTCTTTCATTTAAGGGTTATTACTAAGAATTACAGTTTTCTGACAAAATACTATTTGTATGGTTCATTGATCTGAGCTTATACTTGTTGATTTGACTTTTATTAAAACATAATTTTTAGGGTTTATAGATCACTTATAGTAGATCTACCTGCCCCTGTCACACAGTGCAATGTGAACAAGGCTTCAAAAAAGCATTTTATACCAAATCTATGAGAAGTCCAATATTATTGAGCCACTGTTTTTGAGAACTGCAAATTTAGATGTTGTTTCATGGGAGAAACAATCTCATTCGAAGGTTCCTGCAGTGGTTACCAGCTAAATTGTATGAAAATTCATACAGTACAATTTATTTAGTGTGTTAAATCCTACTCCGGCTGAACAAATTAACTATATTTTTCAGAAACAAAACTTTTAAAGTGGTCAAATTTGACCGAAACACAACACAGAGGCTACTTTAGTCATTTCAATTAGTATGCTGGTAATGTGTCAAACATAGAACATATTCATAGCCGCTTTCTTGCTGTTGTTTTCCTTTCTCAATTTCTTTTGTGCTCATGCTCCAATCAATTTCCTGAACTCACTGAAGCAGCGTCAACATGTGACCAGTGGGATTGATCAGTCATCATATTTTTCATGGGCTAGTCATGAAGAATGGGGGTGAAATTACCTAGGCCTTACCCAGGCAGCACATTTAGAACCGAAAACAGACAAACAGAAACTCTCAGTGAAGGAACAGAGTTTGTCTACAAAGCAGATAGTTCTTTACGTTTCTATTTGTTTTTGCTGCTCATTGCCCCTCGGGTCATGTTCTCAGCGCGCCTCCATCACTCAGCGTTTGATATTTTTGTCAATAAATCAGCGCAAAGCACCCTGTGTCAGACATGCTCACTGGGTCTTAGCTTGGCCCCAATGAATACATATTTATTCTTGGGAGCCTATGTGAAATTGTTTGATTTTTGTGCTGGCTGCTTTCAGCATTTCTGTTTGATTTACTGAATCCAAAGGTCAGAACAGGAGAGCATTATCTGCCTCGCTCGTGCATATGTTTATGTTTTCCAACAGCAAAACATTGTTCCTATGAACAAGGCTGTAGCTTCCACTCAGGAAAGTTTTTACTTTGCTCTCATTTATTATAATGAATGAATTATTAATAATTATTAATAAAAACAGTTTTATTTGGCTTGTAGCCCTCAGTTTTACCTGCCAGGCTATATACAGGCTGCCTAATATCAGTGAAAGTTTTGGGGCTGTAAGAGAACTGAAGGAACATCAGTTCTCTTACACACAGTTCTCTAACACAAGGCACTAATCTGGGCTGACCTAATAACATTGTTGATTTTCCATTCTTCATAATTACAAGTCTGATTATAAACTACTTCAATGACACATATAGTATAAAACGAATAAAATTCAACTAGTTAATGTGTTCATGGAATAACTACTTCTTCTAATTGGTGATTTTGGCATGGAAATATTATTAATATCTATATATAAACCCAAACATAAACACTAGATTCTGAATATTATAATATAATTTAATTGCCAATGTGACTTACACCAAAAGGACAAAGTTAGAAAGTCGTTAATAAAAATGAGTCAAAAGCTGTTAAACACGTACAACGAGGTCACGTTGTGCAATTGTTGTTTTAGTCACGTTTCTTTCAAGCGCTCTCATCAGACTGCGAGTTCCTCTTCATGTTATTACTTTCAGAAACGGGCTTAGAGTGCGTTGATGCTATCTCCGCGTGTCGTAGAGTGATAAGGCTGCAGGTAAATTGCCTCGCTCTAGTGCTGCTCTCTCGATGCGGCGGCCGTCCTGCCCAGCTCTGGTGGCCTGTTGTGCATCCAATTAATATGTGCGTTTAAGCTATTGTGTTGTCAATACCACGCTGACCCTTCAGCAAATCTGTTCTGCTTCAGCTAAGATAATTGTTATCTTCTGAGGCGTGCAAACAGACTTTTGGTATAGATTCTGCAGCTGTCATTCAAAATGGAAGAAATAGAGAAAACAAAAAAAAAGTTCAAATGGTTTGAGAAGTGAGACCATATCTCATCTTGGAGGTATTCATTTGATCGTTATCATCACTCCTCATTCAATTAGCGGCCAAAGGATTTGGGCTTTTTCAGCTTTCTCACTCTCATCAGGCGGACTATCATGGCGGATGGGACTCTGCGCATCACCAACATATCCAAATCCGATGGAGGCAGGTACACATGTGTGGCCAGGAACCGTTTTGGAGCATCCAGCAGCACAGGAATGCTGTTAGTGAAAGGTATTTCAGTTTTTTTATTTGTTTGCTTTTTTTTCTTCACAGGTTCCCGCGACTGTACCTCCTAAGCCAAGGGTTTAAACTTTTGTTAAGGGGAAAAAAAATACTAGCTCAAGCATGAAATTGATAATGAAATATATAGCCGTTTTATGTTCCCGGCTGTATGACAGACGTATAAGTCATCCATGGTTTTGTCAGCTGTGAGTTATTGTTCATGTAACCAAGTGGAGCAAACCACCGCTGTCTGTGGCTGTAAGTGAAGAAAATTTTGTCACCAACATTTAATTTAAAAGAAGCCACAGATTTAGTTTATATATATATATATATATATATATATATATATATATATAACAGTGATTGAATAGAGAGATTCCCTTTTTCCTTTCTAGTTGACATCGCGATCGCAGTGTGTTTAATTATTCATTACTGAGTTATGGAACGCATTCACTTCCTAAGTGAAGTTATTTAAGGTCACTTAATTACACTGATAGAGCAGTATCTGTCTCACTTTTTTGGGCAAATTAGGCTTTATTACCATCTACATTTAGCTGGATGTCATAGAGATAAAGTGCCAACGAATGAGCCTTCTTATTTTCCTAATGCTGTAGAACCCACCAAGATTATTGTTCCGCCCTTGAGTTTGGATGCCACCGTGGGACAGAGCCTCGTGTTGCCATGCGAGGTGTCGAGTGATTCATCCCTGAGCCCCATTTTCAAGTGGTTTTTCAACGGCAAAGCCATTGATTTCAGCAAGCAGGAGCACTTTGAAATGATTGGAGGGGTATGTATAACGTGGGCGAACACTTGTGCTCTGTGATTTTAGGCAAAGAAAATCAGTGCTACGGATTTGACCTGCATAATTTAAAGAAAAAAAGAGACCAGAGCTGATATTGAAGTTCTTCAGAGTAGTTATACTCTGCCAGTTTATTCCTATGACAGATAGTGAAAACATATATATTTGGATTTGATGGGTAACATGCTTTGTAGTACCGTTGCAGCCACAGTTTTCTGGAAAGGTTTGAGCACCTTTTGACTCCACTTAACAGGCATGAGAGATGTCAACCGTTGTGTTTAGAAAATGTCAGCTGGTGCCTGTGTCAAAGCTTCATTTAAACTCTCTCTGACTCTTCAAACATTGGACAAACACTCAGCAGCCATAGGCTCCTCCGAGCAGCTGTGTAAGGCTTTGAAAATGAAAGTTATTGATGTCCACAATGCTGCAGACGGCCACAAGAAGACAGGTTTTCAGATTGAGTTTCCACAAAGTAACTCAGGTATGGCACTTTAGGGGAACTACAAAGTTCTGGTAGCCCAAGAAACGTCTTTAAACGAATTGCTCAAAATCGCCCAAGTTGGCGGAAAGGCAGATCAAACCCACCATTTGACTGCAAAAATCTGCAGAAAGATTTCAGCAGATTTCACAGTGGAAGAAAAGCTCACCTGTATCGTCACCCTAAAATCCAATGTTGGAACTATGCAGCCATACATCACCTCTTCTCACCTCTGTTCACTGGCTTCCAGTAGCTGCTCGCATCGAGTTTAAAGCCTTAATGCCTACAGGGCTCTATATGCATCTGCTCCATCTTACTTTGGCACACTACTGGTAAGCACACACTCATTACATTGTCTAACACTAAACAATTTCTAAGCATGTTCTTTGTCTTGATGAGTTAGAACTTCGGGGTTCTTTGTTGTAGCATCTTAGTTTTACGGGAACCTGAGAGGGTAATCTCCTAATTCTCCTTGTAAGTCGCTTTGGATAAATGCGTCTGCCAAGTAAAGTAAAGTAAATAAGAGAACGTTTCTGCTAAATATCAGCAAATTATGGAAGCAAACATCAACCAACAGTAAAACAGCTGAAGCTGAAAAGACCAGTTACACGATAGACACGACAATGATCCTAAACGCGTCTTAAAATCCAGGCGCAAGCTTCATCTGCGCTCACGCATGCACTGCAACCTTATCTGACATTGCCTGGAGCAGCTGTACTGTATGTGAGAACAAAATGTCTGAAGCAGTTGGACTGGACAACAGTCAGATTTAACCTCGTACAAAGTCTGTCTCACTGTTCGAACAGTGCACAGCCAACACGTGTGTGTGTTGATGATGTTCCTCTTGTGTGACGGTGTCTGTTTCAAAGTGCTGTAAACAGAACACAAATTGTCTGCTGCGTACTGCATGTTCTACATCGGTGCCACCCACCACCTAAACCAAACAGAGTATTTCCAGTAAGTGAGACCGTGTCTCACACGGACAATTTAATAATAGCAATTGAAAGTGAGTCAGGAGATCTTAAAAGAGCAGTGCAAAGCACTGCAGAACCTGAAGCTTTTTACAGAGTAAAATGTAAGGTGCACAAGCCCCAATGTCCTTTAGATTTCTGTTCAGTCTAAGACATGAAAGTTACTGTTTATTCATTTTAACTTTCCAATTAAAATTACCGTATTTTCCTGACTTTAGAGCGCACCTCAGTTTTGGAAAAAACATGGAAATGTACTTGTATAAGCCACACCGGGCCTAAAAGCTGCAGATATCTACTGAACTGAATACGTAGTTTACCTGAACATAACTGAGCTGATCAGTTTTTGAATGGTGCCTGTAGCACAAAGTGCTGATCAAACAAAACAGAAAAGTTTTTGGTTTATTCATCGTTGTTTCAACAAAATGTCAGGAATTTGCAGGTTCTTCCTGGTAGTCTGGGGGGAGCTGCTGACAGACGGTTGTCCGCGCCCTGATGGACAAGCTCTTTCTTCTCATGGATCTAAAACACCAGGACGGTCCTCCGTTGAAATATGCATTTTGCGTGCGACTGATTTGGCTTTCAGTTAGTGTTAACCCAGTCCTCAAGAACATTTTCAACTTCAGGCCACCTGCTTTTATGTCCTCTGAAAGCCTTTCTAGTTTTTTGGCACCGCTGCCATCTCCAGCAGAATGAACCTGCCGCCAAAACTATGGATTTTATTCATGCTAAGCTGACGTGCAGCAGCTCTATTTCCTTCCTTTACTGCCAGATCGATGGCCTTAACTTAAATGCACCATCATCTGATCATCATCATTCGTCGTGTGGTTTCCATGATGAGGTGGTATGGGTTTGAAAAAAATTCTTCGTCGTGCCTTCTGCTAAATGAAAATGAGCACATTTGACATGATACCATCTCATATCTTAGATTGAAGTGTGGTGCTGGGTCCAGCCTCTACCAGGGGGCTCAAAACACAAACGTAACACTCAGCCTTTTGCCTGACAACACACCTGTATTCATTTCTTGTATCACATTCACTCGCTGGCAGATGTAAACCGACTACTACACGATCCCTGTGCGCGGGTTACAGCTGTCAACAGCTGTGTGTCAAACGATGCTGCACTGTCATGCGTTGCACTTTCTGACATTCAGCCTTTTGACAAACAACAGTTGTCCGTCCACACAGCGCGTCATCGTTTTGGGCGGCTGCCTGGCAACCCCACAGCGACAACAGGACCCTGTGTTGGTCATCCGGCTGTTACGGTGCTGTTTGTGTACAGCGTCAAACAAACACGACTTAACATCTATTAGAGGAGCCGTTTGAAGTCTTGGGGAAATATGTGGTGCTATTAATCTAACTATCTGGGGAGTTGGTGAGAAATCGTATACCACGCTCACACCAGAAAGCAATGGAATACATAAGGGTTTGATGGAGTGGGAGACAACTAGCACCTCTAAAGCGCACTAATTAACACATTACATCGTCTTTAATCTGTCTACGACCAAGGTGCAGGAACAGCAGACTGCTAGAGGAGAGCTCATGCACCAGACTATTTCTGTAGTCTGACAAAAGAATTCAAAGTTCACGTTTTTTAAACAAACACCATTAAATGTGTTAATTAGTAAGCTTTAAAGCGACTGAAGGGCAGATATTGTTACCTTCAGAGGCAGTTATGAGGATAATATCTTCTCATCTCAACTCTCCACCAGAAGTAATAAGCATATTTTCCCATATTTTTAAACTGTTGAATGTTTATTTGCCAAATTGTCAAACTATCACGTTAAGTAAAACCTAAATAACTTCAATAAAGCACTAAAGAAATTCTATTTTTAAGGTGGGTTTTGCCCTTAGGTTCAGAAAGCACATACACTTAATTCAGAGATGCCAGCAGATGTTACTGTGTTTTGTGTCTGAGGGGAAAACCTGTAAACAGGGATGACATTTCTCCAGCCCGGAGGCAATCTCACTGTACGGGCAAATCAATCACATTCTCCCTGAACAAAGAAGACTAAATTATTGTGATTACAAGATTTATGCTCCCTCCGGTTGCGCACACCAGGCCCACTGAAGTCACTGTACGTCTCTGACATTTCCACAGTGCACAGCTGTTTAACTTGCCTTCATTTTTTATACAAAAGGAACAGAAAAGACACTGCAGAAAAAAGAACAAGTCATATTTGCATAGTCGTCCGTAGAAAACTAAATTAATTCATTCTGCTAGACTCTCATGTCGTGATGCCTCTTATTGAGGGATTTGCAGCACATACTTTTTTGTGATCTTCTTTCAAACTTACACACACTTTGTCCCTAGGGATTCTCAGGTGAGCTCATGGTGCGGAACATTCAGCTGAAGCATTCTGGGAAGTATGTGTGCATGGTGCACACGGACGTCGACACTGTTTCAGCTGCGGCAGATGTAATCGTCAGAGGTATGCCTGGTCTTCCTTACTTCCACTGCTCGTCATTTTGCTGCACTTGCCTAATGGTATAGTGTGTGTGTGTGTGTGTGTGTGTGTGTGTGTGTGCTTCCTCAGATTATGACCCACATATCAAACTGCTCTCAGACATGAACTGTATCACCAGTGTGTTAGCTTTAATAGACTGAGAAAAATAGACTTTTAAATTAAAGAATTATTCTCTTTATCTTTTTAACCTGTGGGCTCCATGATCATTGCACTTTGCTTGTTATAGTAAGTTATCTCAGAAGCTTTAGGGCTAAAAGATCAGAGTTTTACGCAAGAATAAAAAACCCTTTTTTGAGTAATGTTCAAATTCACTACTTTATGTTTTGTGGGTTGTACTTTTATTGTACTTGAGTACTTGAGGGCGATTTATTATTTTAAGCATAAAACAGAGTTTAAGTGATGGAAATTTGCAACAAGAAAAAAAAGATTGAAATACTGCAGAAAAAATAAAAGTTTTTTCACATAACACGTAAATGTGTTGGAAATAGAGTTAGATCTTATTATTATTATTATTATTAAAATTAGTGCTACTAACTCAATCTAGTAGATGTAAGCTGTAAATATCACTTTCTTTACAGCTTTGTCATGTGTTGATTCTGATATCCATTCATAACCATTTGAGTCATTCATTCAAAGAGCCATAACCTTAACTACATATTTATTATCGTAACCATGGTGATAAAGGTCCCTATACACCAGCTTTCCTAAATCTAAACAGGTTGTTTTTGTGCCTAAACTAAACAAAACTGGCCTGTGTCATTCCTACAGTCTTTACATATGAATCTTTATATTCACATTTGAATGACATTGAGAATGAATAACAATAGTGACGTTTTCTTGATTCTCACACATTTTGGTGGCCAGTCACTGCGCTCTCACACCTTTAAAACGCCGGCTCAACAGAAACACAGGACCAAACACAAAGCGATCTGCACTCGGAGCATGACATGAGCGTTGTGCAGCCAAACTCCGATGATTCGGCTCTTACATATGGATTGTGGTTTTCTCTATGCATAATCTGAAACCAAGCAATGTTGATAGCGAGTGATCTTCTTCCAGCAGCTCGTAGTCCCGCTGAGGGCTCAGTGATACTTTGCAGATTTGTGGGACTTAGCAGAAAATCCCATGTCTGTTATCCAAGTCCTGACCTGTTTGTTTGAGCACATGTAGCTGCTCTTCCTAATTTCACTGAGATCCCAAATAAAAATTCTGTCGTGTTTTCCTCCAAAATCTAAATTTCTAAACGTCCTTCTCACTTGAGAAGTGAGAACTAAATTGTGATTCACCAGATGAAGAAATGTTAAATTGAAATAGTTGAAGAAAGGATTTAGAAGCAAACCCAACAAGCTGAAATTCCGTTGTATCCCTTGTATGTACGTACACTAATGCCGTGCACAGTGGAACCTGAGTTACGATTTGGTGTAATGATTAGAAAGGCCCCATATGTGTCCACTAGAATTGTGGTTGTTAGCTGAGGTATGGATCACCAACACCTGAGTCTGGTTCTCAGCCTGCCCTGAATAAAACCAAGAAGCCAATCTGATTTTAACTGTAATTGTGATGCGAGGCTAATTTAGAAGTCTATCCTATTCTTTCTATATGTTGCAGGACCACCCGGTGCCCCAGAGGGCCTGGTAGTGACTGACGTTACTGAAGCCACTGTGCAGCTTTCCTGGAGCTCCGGACCTGACAACCACAGTCCTGTTACCATGTACATGCTGCAGGCACGGACCCATTTCTCTATAGGCTG
Organism: Microctenopoma steveboyesi; assembly: GCA_032359275.1. NCBI lineage: Eukaryota > Metazoa > Chordata > Actinopteri > Anabantiformes > Anabantidae > Microctenopoma > Microctenopoma steveboyesi. The sequence continues at coordinate 2,808,131 of JAUMHF010000021.1, read as the reverse complement.
GCAGACTGTGAGAACAGGTGACGGCTGCACCACAACAGTAAACTAAGGACATTTACTTAAGCCAAGAAGATTTTCCTATACATGATGATGTGTTCACATGGTTTTCATTGTGTTGCTGTCTGATTGGCCTTAGTTAGTAGTCCTGTGACTAAAATGACTTACTTTCTATTTCTGCTTTTAGTTAAGTGACATCACTGGTAATAAGAGACAGAAGCCACTTAAGATGCTCTTCTCTCTGTCTCAGTTGCACAGAATAGACACAGAATCCGTATTTCTGTGTATGAAACATAACGTTTTCAATATGTGAATGAATCAGTAACTAACCCAGAACAGGAAAGAACGATACATAGAATAATAAACAGTGGATTTGATGCTGCAATAGTTCAAGTACTAAAGTGGAGGCACTGTAGCATATTGAGATTATTGAGACACTATCCTGTCTGTGTAGCAATACGTGAACTTCAAAATGTGCCTCACTAGTTAACTAGCTGTCTAACATGACACATAGTGAGAACAGTAGATAGTAGTAGTGATACCAGTCTCCCAGATCACATGGAGTTATCTTTTCTATCAATAGCCAGCGATGAACAGCATGCGTGAACTGTTGCCTTAATACAACGTGAAAAACCAACGACCGTAAAGTAGAAACACGTCTCATTTCTAAATTCTTTAATCCTAGTTCCTGATTCTGTGCCTGGACAGATGATGCATGCAACAGTGAAAGATTTGAACCCCTGGGTGGATTATGAATTCAGGGTGGTGGCAATCAACGGTGTTGGTGTAGGAGAACCCAGCATGCCATCCAAACAGATTCGAACCAAAGCTGCAGGTATCCTCTAAATTTGTTTTTTTTTGTCTTCATAACAGATTAATCAGTCCCACTTGGAAAATGTAATTTAACTGTTTGATTAGTTTCACTTTCCATCCGTGCTCCCCGTGATGTAATTTATTACAATGCTGTTGTTGCTTTTTGGTGACAACACTTTCATGACTCAGTCACATACTGATTAAGTGGAGGTCGAGTCACACTTTCAAACATTTACGGATCGACATTATGCATGTGTGTGTGTGTGTGTGTTAGCACTCTGGAACTCGTGTCAGGCTTAATTAATGGCTGCATCAACAGCAATGTGACCTATCCTCCTCGCATCCTATGAGGCAGTGACATGAAAGTGTCTATTTTGAGCTGGTTCGCTGAGTAAGTTTATCCTGCTGGTTGAATCACAAGGGAACAAGTTTCCTGTTGTGCCTCACACATGGGGCCAACATACGGGCGCTCGGCTAATAACGTCGACACCGTACACGGGTGGCGATGCCACTGTCAACAATGTGATTCCTCTGCTATGTGATGAACCTGTTTTGTGTAAATAAGAAGTTCTGCAGAGTGGCTGCGATCGCCTCGCGGTTTGAACACAATTCTCCTCGCCTGCCTCAGACATGACAGCCCCGAAACGAGGGATGATTAAGTTTCCTCTGTGGCTGTTTAGTTCCTAAGGTTGCTCCAGCGAATGTGAGCGGTGGCGGAGGAGCTCGAGGAGAACTTGTCATCATGTGGGAGGTAAGAGGATCACAGGCATTTTTTAGTGGGCAGTCATTGTAATGGAGTGTTCTTTGGGTCTTTGTGATGAGAACAGACTTCTGGCAGAGTTAGTGTGTCTGCAGTGATCTGGATTGAGCGGATTGGCTTTTAATTAAAGGCAGAGCTTTTCTGATGACTCACTGTGCAGCGTAAATCACATCATACAGGGAGCAGGTACTGTATCTAAGAGCAGCTTCTGCTTTACTTCTTTGCATCTTCCTAATTTAATTCCTGCTCACAGTTGGCTGGGTCAACAGTGTAATTTATTTCTGTTTCTACCTCAGCCACTTCCAGAGGAACAGCAGAGCGGAGAGGACTTTGGTTATGTTGTGGCTTTCCGCCCACTTGGCAGCGGCTCCTGGATCCAGGCAACGCTGGCATCACCTGATGCGTTCAGATACGTGTACAGAAACGACAGCATCGCACCGTTGTCCCAGTTTGAGGTGAAGGTGGGAGTGTACAACAGCCTGGGAGAGGGTCCGTTCAGCCCCGTGGTGAAAGTGCTGTCAGCAGAGGAAGGTGAGTGCGTTCGCCTGTAAATACTGCAGGTTGATTGTGTTAATTTTAGAAATGATGGCTTACACTCTTAACCCATCTGTCTAATCTAGAGCCCTCTGAGGCGCCATCGAGAGTGTGGGCACGTGCTGTGTCAGCCTCTGAAATTGAGGTGTTCTGGGAAGCAGTTCCCCCCGGGTCCAGCACCGACGAGATCATAGCGTATGAGGTATGAAAAGGAAAACTTAAAATAATAGTGCTACGAGAAATATTCAAACAAGGAGTAGACATTAATCCCAGTATGACTGACAGTACAATACACGGGAGTTCATTTGAATATTACTGCTGAAGGCGACAACGTGGAAATAGTCTGACATTAAAATACTGCAAGTGTTGGACCGACGGATTTTTCACAGGCAATCTAGGGAAAGTAGAGGTACGCTGACGGTTGTTCCATTCTCCCAAAAAGTTCAATACCCAAGGCTGTCTGAGGACTGCTATTAAAAAATAATAAATAAATAAAAGATAGTGTGAACACTATATATCACTATCCTCTACAACAAGCACTCTCCTGAGATTTGGCTGTGGAAAAGCTAGATAAAAATAACATTCCGTCCTAACCCTGGCTATTTTATGTCACAACCAGGTATACCCAGGTGGTCTGAAATCTGCTTTCAAGTCACTACCAGTATTTGGTCCACAAATCGTTATAAGACAGGGGATTGAGGCACCTTGATGTGTCTGGGACCCAAGACCAGGCAGTGTAGCTGAGTCCAGGCGATGCTAAACAAAGGCAATTTCATTTCACAGATTTCTCCTCATGATTAAAGTATACAGCTTACTACCAATTTAAAAAGAGTAAATATATAGAACACAGCTTTTTTAAATACTGTGCAATAATTATTACTGATAATTACCAACAAAATCAGCAAACCCACAAATGGTTTTGTTGAAGAAATGGATCAGTGTTCTACTTCTACTAATATACTCATTGGTGTTGTACACACACACACACACACACAAACACAGAGTGGCTCTTTTCTATTTGCATATCTAGCTATGGGAAAGCTCTAAAAGTTACAGCTAGAGTAGCAGTTACGCTTGTTCCACTGCATTTTGAATTAAGTTGGGGTATTTGGCTAATGAGGCAGCATAATGATGCTAGCATTATGTAGATCTTTGACAGACCATTGACCAGTGCTCACTTGGACTTGGTTAGATGAAGGCAGCCCCGCTAATGTGCTGCTTTCACTACGCAACCTGTGCTGACATGGGCGGCGTAGCCTCAGTGCTTCTTTTCCACTGGAGGATTGTGAACATGAGCCACTCTCTGGGCTGGGTTATTGACAACATCTAGGTAGATGTTGTTCTGAGCCTGTTCCTGCAGGCTTGCCATAAACAAGAATGACGGTCTTTGTACAAAAGAACTACTTAACTTTTCTAAAATAACCAGACTACAGAGGTTTGTGTCTCTCCTCTAGATTTGGAAATAGACTTATTCTGTGAAGAGGTTTATCTTCATGCAGTGTGTCCCTCATTCCAGCCAAAAGGGGAGTGAAACTGGGGAGCTAAGTTCATTCATAATGTCCTGCCCGTACACTGCCAGTACAACGTCCACTGCCAAAATGTTTTTTATCAGAGACTGCTAGTGATGTGAGATGAGAGTCAGCACCTGTTTGGGGACAGAGACATACTGCTTCCTCTGATGTACTAATATGTCTGATGTGCAGTGCTTGTCAGGATCCATGCATCTGTGTATGTTCACACACACTGTGTGTTGTATGATTGTTTTAGAACCATCTAAGATATAGTATTTTAAGTAGATAGGACTATTAAAACTGATCAATAAAGAGTAAGGTTGATAAGTAGCAACAACAGTCACATTAACATTGGTAATGGGAGACAGAGGCCGAGCAGCCAAGAGCCTGGAAAGCCTGCAGAGCTGTCCGTGCATGATGGCCAACAAATGCCACTGATTTTGATAAGATTGATGGATTAGAATATGGTAACTACCCATTCATGTCAGCTTTAACTTAGTTGCTAAAGTAGATGAGGAGTGGTCTACCCCTTCAAAGAAAAAGACACTGTACCAATGGCAGATGAGGAAAAGTAACCTAAAATTTCACTATGTCAGAAAATACAATGTACTGATTTGAGATGCTGCTTAGAGACATGTTTGACCATGTTCTTCTGGACTGTGTCGAGACTCTTTCTAGTGGCATCTTTGTCTCACTCAGTTTGAGCTTTTAGTTTATAGTGCTTCACCTGTATGAGCATAGATATCAGGAGACCTACAGAACAGCTTTGTTTTAACAAAGGAGAAACAACAATCTCTACCTCTCAGCAGTTTGAACTTCTGAGGCTGTGCGCCTCACTAAAACAAATCATCAATCCGTGGACCATGTGGGACTAACTTTTTATGGGTCCTAGGGCAATCATATTCAGTTTGGTCCCCTATTGAAGACATCTGACATGTCACAGTTGGTGAAGATAATAAAATCAGTGATGGCTGAATTACATTTTGCTCCTTCAGTTTCAGGGTCCTGCTGATGTCCATGCTGGCTCACTGTCATGGCTGGGACACATGAAAAGACCAGAGAGATTGCTGATGTTATTAGTAAATGGAAACATGTGAAACGGCCTATCGTTCGAATCACTTTGCAGCTTCGGGATTTGCCCACACACTCAGACATAAGTCATTTATAAGGTGATATATTTATATGGTGAGATTAAGACTAATCTTTTTTTTTATTTAACAAAAATATATTTAGGAATATGTAGCATTTAAGAATAAAAAACTAAAATGATTTAGAGCAGACATGATAAATGTGTTTCCTCCTCATGAAACATTTGCAAAACATGATGATTGCTACTTTTTATGTTACACTTAACAATGACACAAAAACAAAACATTATTATACAAGAAATTAAAGTAGTCCACTTATAAAAACACTGCTCCTCCATGGGGTGTCTTTAATTGACTCACCAGTAGGATTAGTAGGTAGTTGTTTATTTTTCTCTCATGCAAAACTTTCGAGGAGGATTTTCTGAACTATTACTTAAAATTAGGTTTGATAAAAGTGGGTTTACATGTGTAAGAATTCAGAGTGTCCTCCAAACATGATCATTGCTATAAAGGGGTGTTTGAAAGCAAGAAGGAAACTCTGACACAAATTTCCAAAGTCTTGTGTTGTGGTTGCAGAGTCATGACCCTTAAATCAAACCAAACCTAATAATGTATATTGTTTGGTACTGAAATTTAAATTGGCCAGAACTTGGTAAATTCATAACCAGCTTTAGGAAAGTTTTTATTTAAATTATTTCCATGTTTGTGCCACCCACATATCGAAAGTGCACTATTAAAATACTGTACTGGTGGTTTGATGCACTTTTCTGCCACTTTCTCCATAAGACTTTAAGATGCAGCAAGACAGCTTAAGTCTGCTTAGATCCCTCTCTTTTATCCCTCTTGGAATATGTCTTTAGGTTCTTAGCAGAAGTAGAGAGAAAAAAAAACTGTAAACTTCTCCCACTCAGGTATTTTAGGTATTTTCCCAAATGCTGGTAAAACTGCTATAATTAAACCGCAGGAAAAAAAACACACCAGATGCATCTGTTATCAGCAACTCCAGGCTCTGTCGCTAATCTGCCTTTTCCCAAGCAAGATCCTTGCAAACATGTGTGCAGCCAATTGAATAAGTACCTACTCTCAAACCATCTGTTTGACATTTTCCTGTCTCGTGTTAGGGTCATAAACGATCTCTCCATGAATACAGATTCTCCTCATCCTTGTACTCCCCACTCCCAGAGCTGCATTTGGTGTTGCTGATTGAAAATGTGACTTTCGCTGCCTCGAGACATATCACAGCTGAGTAGATAATATGGAACTTTGAAGTCAGTACCTACAGAATCCCAACTTTGGTGCGTTCAAAACTTAAACCAAACGACTACACATTTGTTACAGATGATGTGGTAAAAAAAGCCCCAAAGTGAAGTTCCTTTAACAGTGAGCTTGATATCTGCATTTTATTGTATATATATATGTCTTATGCTTAAGGTTCTGCTGCCATATACTTAACAGTTGTGTAAAACAGTATTTGCTTATGGATAATTTCTTATGTATGTTTCTCACACGTAAATGTATCAGATCATCAAATTAATTTAAATAATAAAGATAACATTAATTATTAAAAAGATTATTGTTAAGGGGAAAAAAATAAAAAAACCTACATGGCTCTATGTAAAAAAGGGATTGCCCCCTGAATTTTACTTTGCGACAGCTGCAGTCAAGCGTTGCTATAACTGGCATTGAGTCTTTCATATCGCTGTGGAGAAATTCTGGTCCACACATCTTACTTGTGTGTTTTGGATCATTGTCCTGCTGCAGAACCCAAGTGCTTGAGGTCACGAACAGAGGCCGGACATTCTCCTTTAGGATGTTTTGGTAAACAGAAGAATTCATGGTTCCATTACCACAGAACGTCTTCCAGGGCTTAAAGCAGCAAAACAGCCCCAGACCATCACACTACCGCCACCATATTTTACTGTTGGTGTGAAATGCTGTGTTGCATTTACACCACATGTAACGGGACACACACCTTCCAAAACTTTTGTCTCATCAGTCTCATTTCGGCAAAGTATTTTCTCAAAAGTCTCGGGGTCATCAAGATGTTTTCTGGCAAGTCTGAGTGGATCCTTTATGTTCCTTTTGCTCAGCAGTAGGTTTTTGTGCCATTTTGTCCAGGTTCTCTTCTGGGAGGAAGGATCTGGGCAGAGCGATTCAGACAGAGTGAGGGTTGTCAGCACCACAGCTAGCCTGTCTGGCTTGAAGGGCAGCGCAGTCTACCTGATCTCAGTCAGAGCCCAAAACAGTGCTGGACTTGGTCCCTGCAGTCCCGCTCTTAACATCACCACCAAGAAGCCACGTGAGTCCGCACATACCATTGTGATATATTTCCTGTTTTGCTCGACCATTTACTTAAAGCTACAGTATGCAACTTTTTCAAATGTTACAGATTTAATAAATCTGAACCGCTTTAAGTCAAACAACTTGTCACTTTTGAAATGACTGTGATCTGGGTCAATCAAAATAACTGCTTTGATCTAAGAGTGGGGGGGTGTCATTCTTTGCACCAGGTTTCTCTTCATCACTACAATCACATCAGCATGCTCTCTAGCACCCCCACCCCCCACCCCCAGTAGAGCTCAAATAAAGTCATGTAGACGCTGGTGTGTGTGTGTGTTTTTACTTTTTTTTCCATTTTGTGCAATGTGCTAGCAGGAAACAGCCCTTGAACTCATAACTCATTCCAGTGCCTCCACTTCAACTGCACAATTTAAGTGCTTCCATCTTGAATAAACTGTGACTTTGGTACTGCAGAAATTTTTCCCATCTTACATTTGCATATACCCTCCTTTTCATCACTGCTGCTTTCCCTCCTCTCATTGCATGTCACAGATTTTTTCTTTAGCAAAGGCCACATTAGATGTAACTTCATAGTCATTAGAGAGTGGAAAATGTTGTACCTCTGCATGTTTTCACACCGTGCCTAAATCAAAGCAAAAGAAATACATTTCTCTTCATTAGGTGCAAGATGGAAAACATTGCCAACAGGAGACTCTAATCAGAGATTTGCACTTTGTGCTAAATGTTTTGTCCATGTTGTCAGGCCATGTTGTCTACAGTGTGTGATATCTGTGTGAGAAAAAGAACATGAGCTGTGTAAGATGAAATAACAGCCATGCGCTCATATGAACACTGAAAGGTTTTAGCTTGGTATTCTTTTTTCCTGTTCATGCTGGCCTTGGTGAGATCCCTCCCTGGTGTGCATTAAATGGACGTGATAGGGGATAAAGTCCACAGTCATCGTTCTGTGCAAAAACGCATTCCAAATTTTATCTAAAGTTAATGTGTGGCTCTACCCATCAGCGCTACACAAATCAAGCCATTATCATCCGAAGCTGATGTCATTTTTAGATCAAAATTTCCTCTTTTGTTAGTTTCTCCTCACTGCAGCTCAACAGGGAAACATAAAGAGGCAATCCGTCTAGATGCTGCTACGGCTTTGCACAAAATGAAAACCGTAAATGTTCAGTGCAATTATGAAAATGTGGCCAAATGTTCAAAACTATTTTTCATCGTCAATCATTTGTTCAAAATATTTCACTGACTGTCCTCCTCTTGTTGGAGCAGGCGTGCCTCAGATAATATCATGTTTTAATAAATGTCCTTCTCTGTTACATCTTCAGAGGAGACTCCATCTACAGAGGGTGTTACTGAAATATAATGCAGAAAAGACTTTGTGCTGCTTTAGTGGTGAACTTTTCATGTCCTCCTTATTAGCTGTGCTTCCATGCACCTTGGTGTAAGGGTAATCAAAAAGCTTGCATCTTCTCTTTTTCTTGACCTCTGGTATTCTCTAGTGTTTTTCTGAAGATTGAAGGGTATATACTATGTAATGCACTTGCTGTAAGACCTGATGGTTGAATCAAGGCTGACTGCAGCTTTTGATAATATTAGTGATTACATTTTTCTGTGCATTTATTTCTGAAACGTAAGTCTATATAATTACATATCTTGCAGCACCAATTCAGTCTCCGGGGAATATTGAGTGGAGCCTGACCAACTCTAAGATCTCTCTCAATTGGGAACATGTCAAGGCGATGGAAAATGAGTCTGAGGTGACAGGATACAAGGTGAGTTTGTCAGAATAATAGCAGAAACTCCACAACTGGGGAAACAAATAGAGCCTCAGTAGCTGTCATCCCAATAAATGACTTTCTCATTGCAGTGGAAAGATAGACCTCAGCACTCCAGTGTTACATTATGGATTGGCCCTGTCTGGCCTTTCAAAATTAAAAGATCTGTTCCAGGTGATAAAATGAAAGGCGTGAGACTGCAGAGGGAGTTCAAGCTTCTAGCAATGAACACAGCAGTGAATCACATTGCATCCACTTGGCATGCAAGCAGTATTTTAGAATGCTTTCCACAGATGTATATACTGTATATTTATTCTCCAGAGGTGTGCAGCCCTGCTCATTTATAAATCTCTTGTGGAACAGTTGCAAAGGCGCAAGCAGTGCATAAGACGGAAATGCTGAAATTTGACAACAACTTGCCTGTGCTGTCCTGTTTTTTTTCTTGCTTTTCAATCCAGATTCTACAGAATATCATATTTTTGATGAAGATAAATGCACATGACAAAACTAGCAACTCATTTCTGACTGTGAGTTGTTAGTTTTTTCATGTGGATTGTTCATCCAGTCATCAACTCTGTTCTCCAGGTTGTTTATCGTCAGAACTGGCACGGAAGGACAAACGTGCTGGAAACAAATAAGACAAGTGTGGAGCTGCAAATCCCTTCTGGAGAGGACTACCTCATTGAAATCAAAGCTCTGACTGAAGGGGGTGATGGCACCAGCAGCGGCCCCATTCGCATACCAAAGATGTCCAGTAAGTTTCAAACACATGCGGCATGCAAATGATTAGAGTTGGAATTAGGCAGTAGAGCAGTGGGATGGGTGCACCGTGTAACTAATCCCCAGTGTGACTGATGCTCTTCATCAGCTTTACCAAAGCTTGAACAAGGCCTTCAGAAAACACATCTAAATTATAATAAGCCTGCACCCTACCAGCAGGAAGAATGGTGCCCCGCTACAATAAAATACATCATGTGAGTCACAAGCATTTTATCTGACGAGGAAAACAAATGACTGTAAATGAATTATTCACTATCTGACAGGAAGAAGTTTGAAATACAGTTGAGAAAATGCTGACTTGTTGGTCAACTATGCTATGTAATGTTATTCATGAAGCATCTCAGTGGTTAAGGCGGGGCTGCGATGCAGGAATAGCAGGATCCATTCCCAGCTGTAGCACCCAGCCCATCCCCCATAACAGGTGTGTCCCTGAGGTAGAAACCTAGCGCTAGCTCCTTGAGCACCGCCTGTGGCTGCTCACTGCTCCACCCAAGAGGGGATGGGTCAAATGCAGAGAAGAAATTTCATTGTAGTAATGAAAGTATTCATTATTATTAGAATAAGCTCAAAGGCAAAAACAAATGCTTGCTCTCGTACACGGAGGTGCTCGTTGCATGATGGGGGAAAATAAAGAACCGTAACGAAGTAACCTTACTCAACATTCAGGTCTATATTTGGTTGCTAATATTAATTGTTCTTTCTTTCTTTCTCCAGGTCTTAACTCAGCAGGATGTATGTGTCAAACGTCAGTGAGGATTATGTGTTTCATGATCTTTTCTATATTTTCTATATTCTTTAGCTTCTAATGCCTTAGTATTAGCTCTAGAGTGAAAATAGTTATTTATATAGTTTGAACCCAGGCTGGATGAAGGGAGCATTCTGACAGGATGTCAAACGTCCACACACCTGTGGCTGGAATTTTTACAGCACTTTTTCATCTGCCTATTTTCAGGACCACTTGAGGATGCATTTGTTTGATAAACATGGAAAGATGGATTTCTTATCTTCAGTTGTGAAATGAACCCAAGCATGGGTCTGTGTCCTAGTTTCCCCATCCCACTGTATATTCCCAGCTTTTTACCTCAGCTTCCAAGTGTTTTCTTGGTTTGCTTTGACCTCCATGAATGTCACAAGGTACAAGGTAAACTATATTCATGACGGAGGTAATCTCTGTTCACTTTGTTCACATCATCCTGTTTAAAACTTTAGTGGAGCCAGAATTACCCCACAAAACAGGAAGTGCATTTCTTCGAATTCAAGCTGTTTTTATCTGTGTTTATGCTAATCTGGGCTAGTCTACTAAAGTGGTATCACTTTATGTGTTCTTTCTCAGCAAAAAAGCTTATAATTTATTTCCTCTAATGTATCAATGATCCGCTGGATACTAGGCAAATCATCTGCAGCCACAGCATTAACTCAGCGCCTTAGTCAAACAAATCAGCGATGTCTGGCTCAAATGAAACACAATCTTATACCATACACACAGTGTTATCCTGCGTATAACACTGGCAGAGTCACAGTGGACATTAACTGATGCTGCAGGGGTCTAGTCTTCTAAATTCCACATGTTCTTCTTCATTGTCAAAATCTGGCAACCGCATTGCACATAATGCACCTCGTTGTGCAGGCGCATTTGAATTCACAAAGGGATGTAATCTATATGGTTTACAACAGTATTCTCCAACATCTGCAGGAAGAATTGACTGTATAAAATCAGGGGACCCTTTCACGTCGGCCATTTGTAAAACCATCTCAAAAGAAACTGTGTTTTGTTCTGTCACTGTCCTTATACTCACTTCAGCAGTTCTAAAACGAGAAGACTCACAGACATTACTTCCTGATCCAAATGCCAGTTGTGTCGTTCAAGTGACCTGGATGTTGGAGAACTTTGTGGGTTAAAGTTACACATGATTGAGGAGCACGTTTTGGTGCATTTGCTCTGCTACCCAGATGTTCTCTCTACTTATCAAAGGCTCGTGTGACGGAGACTCAGAGCAGCCTCTGATGACGTCTGGGTCACAGAACCCTTTGATAAGTAAAGTTAATATACTGTAGCTTTAAGTAAAAGCTTAGCTCAGTGCCAGGTATCAGTAAACCACTGTGGCTCCCAAAAATCATGTACAGCAAAGTATGTTTTGTAAGGAATGTAGTTGTAAGTACATTTTCTCTCAGCATAATGAGAATGTGCAGAAAATGAACATAAATTCTAATCATGTTTTCAGTTTCAGTGCATAGAAACATCATTTTTGGGGCGACAGGGTGGTAACAAAAAGCCATAATATAAATTGTGTAACGAAGCCCAGGCAGCTTAATTCAGTGAAAAAGACAGTTATAACAGTGTGAACATAATCCATGTTGTGCTCTGTAGTAGTCAACAGCGCTGCACCCTGAGAATCGTTTTGTGTTTGTTGCATTCTGGGAACAGATGCAACTACTGTCTAATAATCTAAAGGTACACTATTAAGTGTCTAATAACATCGCTTTGCCTTATCAAGTTTATATTCTTCAAACGTGTTGTCACTTTTTAAAACATATAGATTGTAATTATATCAGAAGCACGTGTATGTGCAAAAGGGCAGACTTCTCACGCGAGGAACGTTTTTCTCTTGACTTGACTTATTTTGTTTTGTTTGGTTTTATGTGAAAATTGTGGAGGGTTAGAGAAAGTGAGCACGAGAGAGAGGTCAAATAAAAGAACACCTACAGAACCACATTAATTTATCATCCTCCAGAGATGAAAGATTACACGGCATCAGCATCTGCTGCAAGAAACTAGACACGTAATATTAAGAAAGTGAAACAGCATCTCGTTACGTGCAGCGCGATGCAGAGTGTGTCGATCAGAGACACAACAGTTGTCTCCGAACAATTTCTGTTCAGCATGTCCTGTGACATTTATGATCAGGCGGCTTCATATTGTGCAATTAACATTTAGTACAGGACAGAATATCCCAATAAAGCGTTACCTTCCCTCACACATAGATGGTGATGGTGAATAGATGTAGGGCTAAAGTGTGACAGTCAGGCGTTTTTATTTTAGACTTGTTTGCTATCTCACATGTGTTTTGGTTTCAGGTCATTTGATGCCTTCTTCTTCTTCTGTAATTAGACCCCGCAGATCTGTCATTTTTTTTTTTCAGCATTTTGGGAAGCAACTCCTTCCTATTTATTTTCATCGCGTTAATCACACGTGTGTGCTTTATTTTATTTTCCTTATTTTAATGACTGAAGTGCTGACAATAGTCATATTGTTTCACTGATGAACATGTTTATTGCTTTACTATGACCTGCTACACGAAATCTGTATAACGCCAAACCTTTCATTGAATCCTCACCTACTGCAAAGGCCTGAAATCCATTTACATCTCATATTATTATTTTATTTTTATTTTCTGATGTAATCATGTTGTCTCAAATGTAAAATTACAGTTATTCTATGATTAACATGCTTTCTGCAATTAGGTACTTCAGTAATGTAATACCATTGTATTGTAATAAAATATCTCTGTGAGATGAAAAAAGACACAATAAAGCTTTCACATTGAAACCCTTTAATGCATGATTGTGTTCTGCTGTGTTTGATTCATAATATACGCCTAACAAGTCACTAGCTGATTTATTTTTTCTCTTTCTCTCTGGGTATTTCCACTGTCGAGTTATTTCGAGTGACTGTCTCATAATACCACCTGGTATTTGCAGAGTCAGAACCTTTAATCACAGTCATGTACATACACTCATAAACCTGGTATCAGTGGCAAAGATCTTGGTTGAGCCAATTAAATGTATGATGGATTAGTCCCTTATCCCTTAGTCATTAGTCTTGCAAGATAAAATCAGCAGCGATATGACTTTTTCTCAGAGCTTACTGGAAGCGCTCGGATCTCAGCTCATAATCTCTGTGTCCCAAAGAGGTTGATTTAGTGTCCAAAATGGAGGGACACAGTGCATATGTATTTATTTGACTTTCTAAAAGACCTCTAAAACATACATGAATCCATTTGTTGAGCACTGTCACATAAATATTTAGCTGAGCACTGTCTGACACGCCGTTCAGACCGGGTCAACATGGAAGCCTGATAAGTCATATAGATGGGAGGAATTTCAGCAGCTTACACCAATATACTCCTTCAAGACTCATTCCCATAAAACTGCTGCACAATCTGCTTTGACTTTAAGCTGTCTGTTCTGGCGCTGCAGAATTCGGCCTTAAATATGTAAAGCAACTGAAAGAGCCGGAGCTTGACTCGCAGCTTGTAGCTAATCCTTATTCATGGAAATCCACTGAGAATGGCAGCGTTTGAGGCCTCCCTTCGGTGGGCTGTGTGTGTGTGTGTGTGTTGTGCTGCTTTGAATCCGCCTCCACTCCACTGTTATCATCATGATGTGTGGGACAGTCAGAAGAAAGTGCTTGGGTCACCTGATAAGCATGAGGTGATCTGTCATGAGCTAAACCCAGAGCTTTTATTTTACCCTGCATAGGCTTTCATCCCCTTCTCCCACATGCTGCTAAGAAAAGTCAAACATGGAGTGGATTGGTGTGGGGAGGCAGGAAGGACGCCGCTTTCCTACACCCAGTTTGTAAATTTGTTGTTTATATGGAAAGTGACTTGGAGGTGGGGAGGAACTGACAATATTTTATGGTATTGTCGAGGTGTAGCCTGCAGTATGTGTCAGAAAAGTGACAGTGTGTGGACCTGAGCTGAGCTCCAAAGCAGGGATAAAGTGGTGTGATGGACAGAAGATTGGCTGGGAATTAAAAAGACCATGAGCCCTCTCCGAGCACCGCGGGACAGCTGACAGGCAGCCCGCAGAGCTCTCCTCACAGGTTCATGGGGGAAAGCCTCGAACTGACAAACTGCACTTATCACTTTTCTTCTTCACTGTGGTCTGTGGAGGCCGACGCTCACTGTAACCTTACTGTTACGCTGGATGTTGTGTTGTGGTTGTTAAAATGAGTTCACTCTATAATCCAATTACAGTGGCTCAAATGTGGAGGGACGTGGATATATTGCAAACACACGGCTTCAAATGCATCTCCCGCTAATGTCATGTCTTATTTACATTTTAACTGAGTTTAACACTGTACACGTTTCTGCACCCAGCTGGGGGAAACATACAAGGCCCTCTCTAAAAACACTTCAGCATTCAGCATTCAGCATTGGTGGTGATTTTTCAGATGTGCAGGCTGCACAGTCCATAGGCACTAATGCACCCCCGTACCATCAGAGCTGCAGGCTTTTGTACTGAGCACGGATGACAAGGTCCCTCTCCTCTGTCTCTTGGAGAATGCCACGCCAATGGTTCAAAAAAAGAAAGTTGTATTTGAATTTGTCTGACCACAGAACATCTTCCCTCTTTCCCGCAGACCATATGAAATAGCTTTGGCCCAGAGAAGATGACAGTGTTTGGAATCACGCAATGATCTTACAGGATTGTGCCTGTTTTTAATGATGTGCTGAGTCATGTTCATCCAGCATTGACCTTCGGCCTTGGTTTTATGAGTCAATGAGGATATTTTTAAACAACACATTTTGTATATACTGATTTTCACAGATTGATGAGGCCCTCTCCACCCTTCTAATCTGTGACTCTCTAAGATATCTGTGACGGTTCTCAGTCGTCCAGGTCATGGATATCTCAAAAGAAGTCTCAGACTTGAGAAAGCCCTCTGGTCCAGTTGCTAATGGATCAAGCTTCTTTCTCTAAGATGCTCTTTTAATACGCAGTCATGCTACTGACCTATTGCCAATTAACCTAACTAGCTGTAAAATGTTCTTCCAGCCCTTCCTTGTTGCTGCCATCAATTTGCAAATGTTAATTTTTTAATTTGTTGTCCTTGTGTATGAGATCTGCATCATTTCATTATGATCTTATGTAGATTTTACAGAGTGTCCCACGTTTTATGGAATTGATCTTTGTTTAGATCAAGCCACTTTCAGTAGGAAGAGAGTTGTGCACAAATTATAATTCACCAGTTTGGCATTTTTTTATTGACGGGTCCTTTTTTTTCAGAATGTCACGAATACTCACAGGCGGTGGTACGAGAGTGGAGACCCTTGTGGAATAATTTTCCTTTCCTGAGGAATTGTTGCTCGGCAAAGGTCTAGTAGACATCAGTGCTATGACCCTAAATATGAAAATGATAATGGATAACATATGTTTCACACACGCGGATTTAAATGTAAGTGTCACAATTCATTGTCTTACAAAGACATGTAGCACTTTAGTTCTATGGAAGATTCGTTCAACAACAAAATCAGCAGTGAAAAGGAAGTGAAATTGATGTCTTGCCTGATATTTGTGGAAAAACCTCAATTCAAGTCAAAAATAGAGGACAGACCAAAACCAGGATGTTTTCAAAACAGGCTAGAGAAATGTGACGTCTTTTGTTACTGTCACTCCTCACGCGAGTCTTTTCAGCACGGCTGTCGCTTCATATCAGTGTCACTGGATACATCCTGGAATAGATGTAAAGAAAACATCCCAAAAAAGACATGAGCCGAGTGTAACGGCCTGGCTCGTGACTTTGTCCTGGTTTACGCATCTGAATGTTGCTGTGAATGAGATTCTGTAGTTGTGACTGTGTTTCTCTGCTGTTGGCCTTCACTAGGCTCCATGTGTTCTTGGTAATTAAAGTCTATCCACTGCCAAGTGTGTCAGTCTTCCACACACAGGACACACCTGGTATGGGGTATGGGCTGGGATTCGAACCTGCCACCTTTTATTTCCCAGTCTGATGCTTCTCCCACTGAGCGACTCTGTTATTCTCTGTCAAACTACTGACACGATGAAGTGATGTGATTGGGTTTAGGTACGTTGTGTGCTCCTAAGCAGTGGGCGTTTGTGTGGTAAAACAGGGAACAATGCTGCCACATACATTTTGCTCATTGTAATACTTTATATGTCTGAAGTGTGAAAATGTTTCAGTAAATATAGCTGCGGTTTGTGGGAGGAAGAATGTTGACGCTTCTTTCCAGAGGTGCGTCCAGCTTTAATAAATGCGTTTAAAGATAAGAAGAAACAGTCAGTTTTGATTCTCGGTGTCGCCTACCATAGCAACAGATAATGAAACACTATAGATGTCTGACAAGTATTGAAATGTTTTGTTTGCAGACGAGAGAAGATGAAAAATAGCTATTTCTAATGTTCCTAGTGATGCTTTAATGTTAAACGAAATGCTACATTCTGTTGTCTTCAGTCGCTCCACAGATGTTTTTTTTTCACTGTCACCCAGCATCCTACACTGCATTTTATCAAATAATTACATTTATATACATGGTACATTTTTATTTTCCATCGTGACACTTTTTATGGAAGTATTTAATTTCCTGTAGCTTTTCTGTTTGTTGTTGTTGTTTAGGGTCCAGTGCGTAGTAGTAGAACACATTATTAGCAAATTAAGAAGATGTTAATTAATGGAGGTGTAGCATCAAATGGCAGGTAAAACCCTACACTCTACGCTAAATAGACATAACTCCACCAAACAAACAAATAGACAGCATTCTGCTTTGTTTAATGGTTAGACCCAACATGCATCAGGCATGGGTTGTTTTCTGACATGAAATCCAACATGTTTGTTGGGTTCAGGTCAGGTTCAGCCAGCACACTGTTTAGATCAGGTTGGGTTCAGACCAAAATATTAATGCTCTATAGTGAATGTAAAGGATTCTCATGAAGTGTATATGTGTGGAATTGGTGGAGAGTATTTATTGGACTTTAACATAACTGGACAAAATGCCAGTGCAGTTCTGAAACTGCTGCATAACTGTTTGCAAATATCATTGACTTATCAACTTTAGAAGGCCACAATATCTGAAATGTATTTGTTCACTGTGTCCTGAATGTACCGCATGCAGGCAGGCGGCATATTCATCGCTGGCTGTGACAGAGCTGCACTAATTCCTCATCTGCACTGTTATCAATACAACTTTCATTCATTCATCTGTCAGCAGACGAGTCTATGCTGCCTTAATCACCCATCCCAGCTCCAGCTGCACATTTTTAATTACCAGTCTAAGGATTGGCACTTGCACTCTCTGTGAAGCAGTTGTCTTCAAAGACGCAATTACTGAGACAACCAGTTGCTTCATCATCATTAGGATGCATGGATGTTGCAGAAACAACTGAGCTTGTTAGCTATATCACCAGACTCTATTTGTTAATGATGAGTAAAAAATGTATCTTTGAAATGTTTGTTAGACTAGATGACTGCCAGCTTGTCAGCCAGCATCAGGCAAGACAAAGCAGTTCAAAAATCCAATAATAAAATAAATAAAGTACAAAAGTCTGTCGTTTACCTTGAATGCGCTCTTTCAATTCACTACCTGCCTTTTTCTTTTGGCCTTCAGCTCTCATCTGATCTAGACTCTCCACCGGTGAAGGCATTTATTTTCATTGCTGACTTTGTCTCAGCCAATCAGTGTGAGTACTGTGTAGACATCTGGACACTGTCAGCACTATCTGATGCTAACTGGAGATGCAAGGCAGAGACAACAGGCTGTATGCCTGCGTGTACGTGTATGGACAGACTGTAAATACTCACATCATTGTTTCCATTATCCCCGCAGTTGTATGGCTCACAAAGAGAACTGCACTGAGTTGCTGATCCACGTTGGGCAGATGAAGTGCATTTGTTTCTGTCAGTGCAAACACTCAACTAGGGTACACACAATGAGATTGGTACTGCACGTGTATAAATCACTAAGACAAAACACTTTTTATATGTGTCACTGCGTACCCCATACCCATTTTTGCCAAGCTACCAATGCTTA
>JAUMHF010000021.1:2775198-2789707 GCA_032359275.1 Microctenopoma steveboyesi | reverse complement strand
AAATCACTAAGACAAAACACTTTTTATATGTGTCACTGCGTACCCCATACCCATTTTTGCCAAGCTACCAATGCTTAATTTAGCTAATTATTCATTAATGTTTCCAGCATCTATAGATTCATCCACTGTTGGAAATCATCTGCTCGGTTAAGTACGGATGAAAACAGGTGGGCATCATTAGGCGCTCTGAGCAGTGAGTGATTGCTTAAACTCGGCACAGAAAGCGCACTGCAGGACTCTCAGTGTTTCAGAACCAGACCCTGTCAAAGGTAAAAGTGTTCAACAAATTGCATTTTGTTCAATCGGGCACTCACGAACTTGCATTGCTGTCCTTTAGTAGTCATCACAGTATGTCACCAGTGACTAAGAAATCTAGCTTTGCACTTTTATTTTTTGTTTCAATATCACATTTCTACATTTGTGACGCTTTGTGCCAGCGTTACACATTTGCTGCTTTGACAAGTGCACCTGAACTTCTATCGTGCAGGCCACCTAGTGTGATATCTGTGTTAGGGCTGTGTGAGCCCATATAGCAGGTACATGTCTGGAGAATTAACAGCCTCTGGTCGAGGCAGCATCTTGATGTGGGATTCACTTCTTGCTTGTGGTCCCTGGAGGGTTTGCAAAGGTAGAGGGTAAAACCAAAGCAAGAAAATACCAGGAGATCCTGGAAAAACACTGCAGTCTGCAGGAGAACTGTCATGGAATACAACGATCTCAAGCATACAGCCAAAGATAAAAAGTTTCACAGCAGCAATGGTAAAGTTCTGAAATGGAAGAGCCAGAGCCCAGAACTCAGTCCACATCAATAAAGCATTTGTGGCTGGACCCACACAACCTGACAGGGCTCAAGCTGTTTTGTAAAGGATGAAGAAAAGTTGCACACTGTATGGTCTGTAACGCTGTAACTGCTGCCAAAGATCAACACTGACTTTAGGGCTGTGAACACAAATCTTATTTATTATTCTATTATGAATTGATATATGATTTTGCTTAGAGAATTCTTTTTTTTTTCTCAGTGTCAAAAAGGTCAAATTAAGTCTGTTTAAAGATGCTATAGTTCGGGATGGCTTCTAACACTACAAGGCTAATTACAAGATGTATAGAATCTAGAATCAGTTACTTTATGGGAAAAACAGGCATAAAGCAGCAAAAGAAAAACCCAATTGACCTTCAAATAGCATCTACTAATAGCAAAGTACTAACACATTAGCAAACATGAAGCAGGACATTTGTGTGTGCAGACCTCGTTTGAAGGTAACCCCATTCCAAGGTCCCCAATTGAAAGTTGGACCAACCATATGGTGAACATAAACAAGTGAAATATCTTCCTAAATCATCGGGGAGTGTGTAGCTCTTATGAGCTGTGTTCATTAGCCCCAAATGATCTTTGAAGGTGAGTGGGAACCGCGACAAAGACAGCGCAGCTGTACACAGGGTGTGATTTTTGTGTCACATCGCGTTGCAACCATGATTACCGTGGAATTGAATAATTGTTTTTCTAATTATAGACGTTGTGAAACCACAGTTAAGGCCACAGTCTGTTCCGGGTTCCTTAGAGAAAATGCAATAATTGAGTGTAGCACACAACAGATTAATGACATGGTGTTTGCAACTTGGCAACGAGTACTTATTATTATTGGCAAAGGAGGTCTGCTACATATCGAGTGTAAGCACCAACATGATTTGATGAAATGATCCCAGTTTTCCCACTGCACTGCTAAGTCTGTGAAAGACAAAGAAAAAAGGACTCGCTTGTAGCCGCCTCTCCGCTCATGCTGTGAGCAAATCCTCCAAAAAAATTGACACTGTACAACCAGGATGTCCCACAGGTGTGACCCCAATTAACACTGTCATCCCCCGTGTCTGAATAGTGATCAGCCTTTAGTGGCTGCAAACATCCCCAAAATGTGTCGTCTGTCCTGTCGCTGCTTTCTTCAGGAGACTGCCTCACTCTCTGATTTTTCCCCTGCAAGTGTCAGCACTTAATCAGCAGCTGTTCGATGCATTGATATTTCAAAGACTCAGTCAGCACGTCTAAATGAGCAGCACTGGCATGTTGTGATATTTCCTACTAACTAGGCAGCTTAAATCAGAGGTTTGTGTATTTACAGAAAACGCACCGTTGATTATCCCTCAAAGAGTGACAGAACGACTTGCGTCTCTAGCAACTCTAAAGTCCTGAAGAAGTCTTGTTTTGCATTAATCTTTGAGCTAGTGCTGCTTTCAGCAAAACTTTTGAATGCAGATGGTGTTTAAATCAAATCAACTCAAATTTAATGTAGCCTGATATCGCAAATTATAATTTGCCTCAAGATGTTTTACATTCTGTGCAGCATATAAAGTCCTCTGCCCTGAAAATGGAAAAAAAGTCCCTGATACAGACTCTAAAGGGGAAATGAATGGAAGAAACCTCTGGGAGGATTACACAGCATAGCAATATGCAACGCAAATTCTGGAAAAGTTGGGATGTTCTTTACATTTTAATGAAATAAATAGACTTTCAAATTACGAGCCAATATTTCATTCATACCAAAACATAGGCAACATTTTCTACACATTTATGCACACAATAAGCTCATTTCAAGTTTGATGTCTGCTAAAGATACCTAAAAAGTAGGAACAAGGGAAATAAATGGCTAAAAAGACTCAAGTGTGTAGAATGATCACTCTCTCTAATCTGTGAAAGGGTGCATAAAAAGATGTGCAATACATTAAAAACAATGTTCCCTAATGTCACGTTGCAAAGGTTTTGCAGATCTCATCACCTACAGTGCACAACATAATCTATACATAATCTAAGAGACTAGGCTGAAGACCTTTATTGGATGCTCACTGTTTTTGGGCAGACACTGCATCACTCAACAACATTACTAAAAGGGCCCAAAGCTATTGTGCAAAATGGAGGCCATATTTGAAGATGGTCCGGAAGTGCTGTCGTGTCCTGTGGGTCACGCATTTAAAATGGACTGTTTCAAAGTGTTGTATGGTCAGACGGGTCCAAATTCAACATTCTTGTTGGCAATCCATGTGTCCTCTGGGCTACAGAGGAGAGGGACCTTCCAGCATGTTTTCAGCGTTCAGTTTCAAAGCCAGCATCCCTGAAGGTATGGAGGTTCATGAGTCCACGGGCAGCTCGCATGTTTTACATCACGTGTGCTACCCTCCAGACACAAGGACGGACAATGCAAAACACAAAGTTGTCCAATCTGAGAGTGTCAGTAGATGAACCTGTTACCACTTTAAAATTCAATGAGAAAAAATGGGAATTTCGTCCACACAAAAAAGGCTACGTTCCCACAGTGGGAAGGTGTAATCGGGCTGCTGCACCCACAGTGTGAGTAAAATATAGTACACACACACACACAAACACACACACACTGTGCCAACACTAACTAGGTCTAATGTTTACACTCCTGCCTTAAAGGCACTCTGCTCCAAGAGCCTCATTTGCCAGTCTTGGCTCTGAGCTGGATGTTTAACCAAAGCTGGCGCGGGATTTACATCTGTGGCTGGCATGTGAAACTGGAATGTCAAAGAGCAGCTCAGTCTAAGCACACAAATGCATGCACAGGCTGTGATCGCATACTGCCAGTGTACACAGGTTCCCTGCATGCGTGCAGTAAACAACAGGGACGTGCATGTATGGATGCAGCCCTATGCATGAAGACTGATTTTACCATAGACCGTTCATGGGTTTCTCTCCAGTCTTTGACTGACAGATGTTCCTTAGAGGCATCTGTCTCCCGAGCGACTGCTCAGTGGTCGGGAGAGCCCAGTAAATCGACTTGATGATGATAGATGATGCCGACGGGACAAGCCTACCTCATGGATCAAACATAAAGAAATGTGACATTGAAGAATAGCTTGACTGAAAAGTTTCATTTGATCGAATGGTTCTGGATTAGTCTCATCATCTCTCTCACGGGAGAAAAGCGCAACGGTTGCTACATGACTGAGCTCCCTGACTTCACTATACTTGGGAGATCCAGAGAAGCTGAATATAACCATTCATGTCTTATTAGCCAGAGACGAGAACCTATGGACTGAAAAATAGTAACTTACATGGATTCATTCGGTGTGTTTTGTTCAGTGTTCTCCCTGAGATAGTTGTGGTGCTAACACAGCAGAAACCCATCCACTGAGTTAGTGTTAAAAGCAGATCAGGCTTTACTACGTTCCTCCAGGCTACAGGTGAGCAGCCATCTGCGAGGGTTTGTAAATGCTGCTGAAGCATCGCTGAGCAGATCCATCTCAGTCAGGGCTACTTTATTCAAGAGTCTGACATTCCAACAATGTCTGTGGTGAATCTGTGAAAAGCTAAGATAATGATAGGGGCTCCATCTTTTCCGTCTGCTCGTGCAGCCCATTGTATCCGTATATACACTCTCCAAATGGTGCCTGAGAAGGTGTTTTTTTTTTACTGTATATAGTTAGAAAAATGAATCACGTTGATTGTCACTTAGGGTTTGTGAAGGATGTTACCTTCTTTGTAACCTCACCGAGAATGACTCAAGTGCAGCACATTCCTCAAAATAGAAGTAGTGTATGCCGGCTGTGTTGCAGATGAGACAGATGACTAATCAGAAGGTGCACCACTCGAAGTACATGAGATGGTATAACGTACGTTTCTGTCTCACTGTCTGTTCTCTATTTACTTTTTATCTGGATTTGTTTCCCCTTAAACACAACCTTTCCAACGTCTCTACTGACTGAATGAATCTAAAGTTTAGTTTGTTGTTTCTTTGTGTTTGGAGGAAACTTTTCTAAAACAACGATCCGAGTCAGACGAGTAATATTTTGAGCTAAGATATGAGGATAAACTCATCAAAGACCAAAAAAACATAAAACCAAGCACGTGCACCTTCATTCACGGCAGCGTGTTCCAGCCTTAAAATGCCCATGACAGCAGTTGTCCTTTTCTGTGTAAACATCTGTGATTTGGTGTCCAGGATATACACTACCTCTTGCTCAATGTGAGCTGAGATTGGCTCAAACCCTTGACCATCAATCCGTCAGTGTGCCTCGTGGGCACAGATCTAGGAGCCCAAGAGATCGGGGGACATAAAATAAACAAAAAGTGAAACAGAAATGCAAAAAAATATTCATTTACTTTACACATACTACCCAAAAAACACATCAACACATCAACAGACAGAAAATGACAGAAACCAGTCTGGAAATAAATGTACGAAGATTTCTTTCTGCGGTCAAACTTTTTTATTTACATTTTAATCATAGCTCACTCTACAGCAAAGCTGTAAAACTCACACGACGCATGCTGGGTTTACAGTATACAACGTGTGAGCAGTCGGTGACAATTAAGGCTCAGTCACGAAGCCAGACACAATCTACATCACAAACCGAAGCTGAAATACTGAGAACATCTAACATCCCTGCTAATTGAAACCCTGAAGGTTAATCACATTTCCCTAAATTTAGTTCTGGTATATGGGCACCGACAAGACAGGTTTCCCTTTCCCACTTCAGAGTGATACATGAAAGTGTTTCTTCACACACACACACACACACATCAGTAAAGTACAAAATGACGTTTCTGATCTGTGGAGAATTTTAAGTTTACAGATGATTTCTAAAACTGTAGAACTTCTCTTCACAACTCTACTGAATGTTTCTTATGCTCCTCTAGCATTTATGCAAATGAGAAATCTGTATATACTCATAAGATCATTTTCCTCTTTTTTTCTGTGGTCGTTAACTGCGCTGGAAATGTGGCCACTTCACTGTAGAGCTTTATGTGCTGCAATTGACTGGCAGTGCTATACTTCAATATACACTCTAAACTAAAAACAGGTCCAGTGGTTGAGGCCAAAAGTGATTTTAATACGCAGCCCTTCAGTACGAGAACACTCAAGCTGCAGTGGGATCTGCCTCTATAGCATCCTGATTGTCCATTCTCTCAAAGTTGCTTATATAGCGCTATTGCCATTTTAACAGGCTAAACCACTCAAGTGCTCTAAAGCTGCATTCGTGTAATATACAGCATTCTGTGAAGCAAAGTACGAGCTGGGAAACTCTGTTTACATCAGACTCTTAAGGTACTTCTAAGGTATCCTCTTAAATCCGATACCATATGGAGATGCAT
The DNA here is from genome assembly GCA_032359275.1 of Microctenopoma steveboyesi. NCBI lineage: Eukaryota > Metazoa > Chordata > Actinopteri > Anabantiformes > Anabantidae > Microctenopoma > Microctenopoma steveboyesi. The sequence goes on along the minus strand of JAUMHF010000021.1, from coordinate 2,783,601 downwards.
TTGAATTACCCTCTACAGCGTTCGTTGTGTTCTTTGCCTCAGTCGTCTGACATCTGAACGTATCCTCTTGATCTCCACTTTAAGAGAAGTACGGAGCAACAGCTGAGGTCGATTAAACAGCACACGAACTAGAAGCACAGGTCTGTTTTCTCTGGGTTTTTATGCTCAATTCCAATTTTCCACCTCTGTTCTGACAGTGGTCACAGAGACAGAAATAAATATGATAGGAATCTGGGGCGGCACGGTGGTGTGGTGGTTAGCACTGTCAGCCAGAAGGACCCGGGTTCGAGTCCCGGGGTCCGCTGGGTGCCTTTCTGTGTGGAGTTTGTATGTTCCCCCCGAGTCTGCGCGGGTTTCCTCCCACCATCCGAAGACATGCACCTTATGTTGATTGGTCATTCATGTGAATGTGATGCATGGTTGTTTCTCTGTACCTGGGGGCCTGTGATGGGCCATCTGTCCAGGGTGTACCCTGCCTCTCGCCCGAAGACAGCTGGGATAGGCTCCAGCACCCCCCCGCGACCAGACTCTGAACGAAGTGGAAGAATTACGGATGGTGTAAGAAAGTTTTCACACGTGGGGCGAAAGTTTGAGTTGACGCAAGTTCAGTCAAATAACATCTTAAGTGCTTGTAACATTCTCAGCTGTTAGAATAGTCCTCTACAAAGCCTAGGATCAGTGGTTCAGTTACCGGTTCCTCTTGGCTACTTGTCAAAGTGTCCTAGGACAAGACAGTGAAACCTCATAGTGCCACCAATATGTAACGACTGTCCAACAACATTACTGTTATTTCTAAAGAGCTACAGTTAAGAAGTAGATGTTCTCCTTCCTACTGGGTATAGAGTGTGCAGAGGTTTAAGCCAAGAGATCGGTACAGTGTGGGAAAGGTCAGGCGTTTGCTTGGTGACGTGACTGCACCGCTTACATCTTCATAGTCATTACTGAGATACTGTGCGTCTATTTACTTTACATTCTGCATTTACTGATTCAACAAGCGACACCTATAGAGTTAGAATTTCTCTTTAAGTTTATTAGAGTTTCTGTGATAAAGAGTGTGTGTGTGTCTACAGAGAAAAGGGGAAAAAGAATAAAATAAATATGAAGAACATCACAGACGATAAGCTGAATGTATGTGTGTGCTATAACATCACTCTGTGTCCATAAATTCTCATGAGCTCTCTATTGCGTAAACACACAAACACAATACGTAAGAAACAAAACCGTGCCTGTTCTCAGCACGTTACTGCCCCTCACGTTGTCAGACTGTGTCCTAACGATGTCTTAGATCTCCACAGGACCAAACAGAGGCTCCGTTCAGGCTAGTTACTCTTCGACACATAATATAGATGAATAAAGATACAGGCAACATGAGGACAGATGATTGAAACATAATACATAGAGATTTAAAAACATTTGCAGAACAGAAACGTTTAAATGAACTTTTAATATGGACTAATTATAATTAAATGTAATTCACAGATGTGCTACATCAGCAAATGGGTGCATTGTTACAGGACAGGATATAAAAGGAACTATGGCGTGATTTACTCTGAAAGGAATCGATAGAAACATAAATGCAGGAATGATAGTTTATTATACAGTTTTTATTATTTTCAACTACCAGTTGTCCAGGTCTGCACCTTGTTGTTTTATTGAACTGACTAAACACTCGTCTCTCCTTCGACTGAGAACCTGCAGTCAAACAGCTAAAGTAAAGAAACGGAAAGTCAGATGTTCCTTCAGGCACAGTGACTGCGGGTACTTTCCTTTCCTGTGGGGTTCCTCTGTTAAACGGTTCAGTATTTACCTTCTGAATTAGCTATCTACATGACAAAGAAAGCTGCTCCTTCATCTGAACGTAAAGAAAACACAAGCGCTGTGGTGAGTTTCCTGGTCTGCAGCTGTAACATCTGTCGTGTGAGCGGGAGTAGGGCGCCAAATCCCATAATTCCTTCCTATACGTTGTATTAAAGGGGGTTAGAGTGCACATGCACCAGTTATAGGGTAGGTCTATGATAAAGACTTTTGCGCCCCAAAGGAACAGGAAATACATGACACGACGGTTGAGTTGCAGTAAATGAGAGAGAGAACATTTTTAAACTACACTTGAATATTTGTTGTTTATTCTTTATTTAAATTTGAATTTAAAGTCATTCCACAGGATTTCTATCTTAATCTTCTTCATGTGAGACTGGTGAACAGCGCCCACTGTTGATGGCTGCCCTGAGACTGGTTTCTGACTGAAATACACATCTTTACTTAATAATTATTATAAACTATGTAAATGTACCTAATAGTGTTTCTGACATTCTTTCATGCAAGGGACCCCCTGTTTGGGCTGGTCATGCTAATTTCTCAACAAAGTCTTCAGTTAAGGGCATTCATCAAATCCTAAATGTTTTTCACACAGGGAATAGTTTATCATTTTGTAGAGATGAAGTCTTTTGACACAAAAAAGAACGAGAGCAAAACACAGCTGGTTAGATGGATACAACTGGGGGAAGAAAAAAAAATCCAATGCAAATTCGTCTAACAAGATCCATTGTTATGGCCACCTCGATGCAGTACGTCTTTACACACACATATGGTTGGTTCTATTCTTGCATATAGCGAAACTGCAAATTAATAGGAAATGCATGCAACTGCCCTCATTATGTCATTAAAATCTCAGAGTTTGAGTGCTCCTCTGGCGTTCTCCAGGGCATCTGTCGGTTTTATTGGGGATCCTCTCTTTGCCTTCCCCACACTGGAGACCATCATTTTGGTTTGTGAGTATCACAGCCCATTGTCAGACTTACATCCAGGGAGTCATCACGCCCCCGCAGCCGCGCCGTCTGCTGCGTGAGAGGTGAATACTGGGCAGAGCCAGCAGGGGGTAATTTCTGAGACACGGCTCTCAGAAGAAATATACACATCTAAAGCCGCGGGATGTAGCGAGGCATTTTTATTCACCTTAACACCTTGTAGAGTGCTGTAGCTCGATGTTGCTGAGGCATGTGTTTCTTTGCCCAGTGATTGCATTAAGTGCTGTTGTGAGCCATGTTTACCCTTTGCCTTTGAGGATGCATCTCTCATGGCAATATACGAGAGGTGGATGGAAGGGTGGTAGAGCGCCCGTCTGAATGAAAGAACAGGCCAGGGAGGTTTATAAATAAAATTGACAGCAGGCACCTTACCGAGCCATGACTTGAATGTTTAAAGAGTGGCGGCGTTTTTGTGAGCGGCTAGGGAAATCTCTCGCTCAAAAGCGCAGCGAAGTACACCATCTCCTCACTAGGTATAAATATGAAATAGGCTGGTCCCTTTGGAGCAGCACTCTGCGGAATTACGTGATGTTGTTCTAGTTTGTGTGAGAGGCGTGGTGGATGTAGAGCGGGGGAGGGGAGGGGAAGGGTGGCACGTGTGTATTCGGAGGCGTAAAAAGTTATTGAGGACGTGCTGATTACTTTTAGGATTAATTTTGTTAGTTCCAACCAGAACTAGACTTGAGCAGAAATCCTCTACAGAGGATGGTGACTGGGGAAACTGTATCTTTAGCTCCAGAGATGTACGTTCTCCACTTTTTTTTTTTTTGCAGCTTTCAGTTTTGAGTGTCATGATGGATCGCCTTATCTCCCACAAATAACAGCACCGCCAAAGACTTCTGATGTACAATATGTAGGAGGGTCTCAAATCACCTGCCTTAAATCAATACTTATCAAATCATGTTATCACCTGGAGACCCTGTATGAAATGTTTGTGTGTGTGTGTGCGCGTGTTTCATTACATGCACTGTGGAATCTGCTGCTGGGGCACATTTCAACACTGGAATTATATTTTGAAGACAGATCAGGCTGCTTCTTTTCATCAACAACTGTGCCTCAGGTCACAAGGTTAGTGTAAGTAGAGAGCGTGTTAAAAGGAAACACAGCTGTGGGTTGTTTAATTTAACAGTGCGAGTTTGCAGTGTATTTCTAATTTGAACATGGGTTTTCCTGCCTCGCTGCGATAGCTGCAAAGCATTAAATTCTCCTCCCTAAGGGATGTATCTCTCCAGAGACTCCTGAGGATTAGGCTCTGATACATTTGCATTAGCTAAAATTGCAAAGCATGCATATTACATAATGGATACTATCATTAGGTACGCATTTCTAATAAATTATAATTATGTGTTTGTAATGACATAGTATTAACTGTAAAGTGTATTGAATGTATTGAATTTTAAAGTATTCAATAAGTTGAAAAATTCTCCCTCTGCGTGTATCGGAAATTATACCACAGTGGTGGGGATTATTGTTATTGCACTGTGTAGGTGGTTTGTTTAATATATGGGAATATATATTTCTAACAGTATACCAATCACTATTTACAGCTAACAACTTGTGGAGTAGAAGTACCGCCAATATCACTTGTCTTTATGGTTTGTCGGGTGAGATTGATTGTTCAAACAATGAATACCTTGAAATGAGAACTATTGGTTTTAGCCTTGTTTTGTACCTGTGATGAGTAAAATGTTAAACTTATACATCAACATGACAAACAAAGATATCTGTGTTATGAAAAAAACAAGGCCTTTAAATCAGAGAAAAGAAAAAAAACAGTCAAAGGCCAGGCTCAGTTCAGACTGTTTAAAAAAAGAAATAAACCCCTGGTGTACTGAGCAACATACACATAATAGACGACAACATCGGCTGATAACAAAAGCGTTGTGAGAGCAAAAAAAGAAAAAGTACAACCCCCACAGAGCAGGGGTGAAGGTGTCACAATCCACCATCTAAAGAAGACTTCATCAGCATACATATAGAGGCCGTACTTCAAACCCTGCAAACCCCTCATCAGCAGTAAGAATCTAAAAGCCAGGTTTGACTTTGCAATCTGTGAAGCAGAGCAGAGTTAGTGTCATGGCTCGGACTTGCATGGCTGCTTCTCAAACAGGCTCACTCATCTTTATTGATGACGGTAGCAGCAGAATGAATTCAGAGGTGTACACACAAACGTTTTGGCTGCTACAGTGAAATGCACTAAAACTAATTGGATGGAGCTTCAACATGCAGCAACACAACAAAGGGCAGAGGGGAAAAACGGAAGGGTACAGACCGGCCAAGCAGACCTTAAGCTAACGGAACGGAATTTTTACCTTCTGAAGAGGAAACTCCACCAGCAGCTGAGGAGTGAAGAGCTGAGCGAAAAAAATGGATCATCTCTGCCACTGATCACGAACCAGCCTTAAACGAGGTTTGATGAACTCAGTCCTGACTTGCCTGGATGGTTTCCAGAGGGTGAGGACGGACGGCTCCGCCCTCGGTATGTGGAGGAACTGCTGTGATGAGACACCAACCTCTGTCACTCCCAGCAAACTCAAATGATCTCAACCTCGGACTGACTTACCCGATTGCAGAGCTTATGGAATCTAACGACGTTGTACCACTGTTGTCTCCTATCTACTGTATCTCGCCTCCTTAATTATGTTGTGATTATTTTATTACTACTTTTATTGCTCTTTTATGTTTTTTGTACTGTACTGAATTTAGTCTGTTCAGATGTTTTTAATGATTTTTCTTGTTGAAATTTTTAATAGATCGGAATTTGCCCATCGAGGCATCAGTGAATTGTTAAATTTGTTAAATGTGTTACAAAGAGCGCTGGTTTACAGTCTTACAGTATATATCTGCTATTATTCCAGTGTCTAAATGAGAAGAACAGTAGCTATAAATAAAGCATTATGAGATATTCTTTTGTACTGAGCCCTGGGTACTTTCTGTAGGTACTGCTTTCAGGCTAATTACAGGTGACTCAGATGAGTCACGATGAACATTTTTGATCCTCTCACATCTTCTCTTATCTGGACGTTGGCGGCTGAGCGGTAAGATAAAACTGTTTACTGAGACTCAAGGAAGAAAATCGAGCTGAAACAAAAATGTGAGCGGCACAAAATTACTACAGGTATTACAGGGATCCACGTCAACTAGTTGTGTTTTTTTTTCCGTCAGAAACCATTTTGCTTCGTTTCTTTTCTTGCCAGCACAGCAGGAAGTAGGTTTAAAAATCTGGTCAGTGTAGAGATGTTAACAGTTAAGTGAACCCCAGGGAGATAATGGTGCTACAGACACAGCAGTATTACTCACAAGGAGACCTACGTGTCGCCTGTCTTCCCAGGACATCAGAGGTCAAAGCAGTTCTCCTTTTAAGAAATTCTATCCTCTCCTTTCTCTTTGTTCCATCAAATGATTAGTACATAGTGTCAGCCCACTTATTGCACCGCCAGCCGGAGAGATATGCTCCAATAATTCCTCAGTAAGAAATGGGTGAATCGTATGCATTCTAAACACCTCGGCTTTCTTCCCCTAACTGCACCTTTCTGTGTTCAAAAAAAGGACAGGCTCATTTGGAAATACAAGCTAAGTGCATCCACTCTGGGATTTTGCTGCGAGGCAACTGAAAACCTGAAAATGAATTCGCAACCGTAGGTCATTTATTTGACTGACACAACACAGTGACGCACAAAGTGTAGTCTTTCAACAGAAATGAAATTTCATCCATGTTTGCAAGTTTCAAAATATAGTTTTAGGGGACATAAGTGGCGGAAGCAAGCGCTTCTGTTAAACAGAGTCAATAACCCGCATGACTGCTTTAGCACCTGAGGGTAATATCACACCACCTGAAAAAAACATAAGTGGATATTTATTGAATAGCTGTCACTTGCTCCTATTTCTATTGAAAATATAATGGGAAGGGCATTAAAAAAACATCAAAATGGCCTGGAGATACGTGTCTGTCCAAAGTGGACTTCTCCTCACTAACAAGGTGTTTGTACAAGACATTAGATTTGTTTTCACACATCTGACCGTAATGACTGGAAATCATAAAAAGTTTAAATGTTATCCACACAGCAGCACCGTCTCCCTGATATCTCTGGGGAGCTGATTATGTGAGAGTTGCTCACCTGATACCCAGTTGGCAAACTAGCCATAATGAATAGGGCTGGACAGAATATTTGAATGTCATTTGGATCTCCTGAGACATTTCCAAATTGGCACTGTCTAATAATAATGTCAAGGAAGAACCATGGACCTGGGATGTGTTATCCAAAGGAAGGCAGTGGAACAGACAAAAGAATGAGAAAAAGGACTAAAGTTTCTCACAAGCGAGTCTCGTGAAATTCTGTGAATTCATGAAATAATACTCTTTGTCTTCAACTTTGTGGAACGTCATCACAGCACAGGGCACTGATTTTAGAAAAGCTAAAACCCTACGATTTCCATTATTTCCTCGGAAGAAGGCAGTTTGTTCTCCTCCGTGGCATATTATTTGTCTCGACTCCTCTGACAGACAGGCAGTGCATTGTTAAAGATATCATTATGAATCCTTTTTTGAGCCCTGACAAGTCCTCCATTATGGATTTCAACACCCCGCTGCTAGGAAGAATCTGTCCTTGTCACCTGTGGCCAATCTCCCAGCAGCAGCTCGACATTTCAGTCCACGTCAGGGTGCAGCATTGACCTGTTAATGGCGTTTCTCCTTGTATACAGAGTGTGGGAAATCTCGTTAACAACTCGACAACTTGATGGCCTAAACTTTTTTTTTTTTTTTTTGAGATAGGTATAAAAACACAGTTACAGTATATACAGGTGAGGATGCATCACAATTCTGAGCGTGAGCATAACATTTATTTAAAGAATAAACTTAAGTTTTACAGATATATTCGTGGACAATAAATGTATTAAATGTGCCAAAGGATGGGAAAAAATGGACTTGGGGTGTGATATGTGGCTATGTGGGGATGAAGTTATTTCATCTTTTCACAAGCTAAAAAAAGTGCGCCGTGTGACTGCCTGAGTCTCTTGCTGCACATTTCTCGCCCTGCTGCTGGATGGCAGGTCGGGACAACATGATCTATAGCCTCACTGTCTCAACGAAAGTCCTTCTAGGGCCACAAGAATCTTATTGCACCAGTGTCTTGTAAAAAAGGAAAGTGAGAAATCTATTTTCCTTGGTGTGGATAATGTTCTACAGACAACAGATCGACGTGAACACATAATTTTAAATAAATAATCATGAAGTCAATAATCACAGTAAGAAACAGTATTTATGTTTTCAAATATGTCTATCAATTATTAAAAATCAGTTTATAGTTTGTCTTAATGATTATTTTTCTATTTTCCTGATTAATTTATTTAAACAAATCACTAATTCCAAAACAAAGGCAGCATTTTAAATTCAGAGCTATGTACTATGTACTTACTGCTTCATGACGAGTGTCTGAGGTGATGTAATGAATAAAATAAGATGATCTTGTGATGGAAAATTATTATTTAGACACTATAAGTATGATGAAAACCTTGATGTGCTGTGAAGGATGTTTTCTTCCTCAATATCTTAGTTATCCATGTGCTTCCTATATTCGTCTTGACCCATGTCCCTGTG
>JAUMHF010000021.1:2743668-2760567 GCA_032359275.1 Microctenopoma steveboyesi | reverse complement strand
ACCTTCTTCTCTGGAGAATCCTTTACAGTGCTGGTCACCACGGTTGGTTGGGGAGTCCTGGGCTGAAAACACAAGAACTTACAATGGTGACACAGAAACCAAAGGAAATTTTCAGCAGCTGTGTTAATTCCAACATGTTTAAACATTTTGGATTTATTGTTTATCGTTCACATATCTGGGTGGTGACATCTGGAGGGCAAATCTGTGGCTCTGCGAGGTCCAGCTTCCTCCATCTCCTCTTGGCTCCCTGAGAACGCTTTCCTCTGCGTGGCATCCTCTCCTATCAAAAGCTGTAAACGCACAAGAACTGGAAAAAAGGGTTATTTCCAACCAGACTGGATGGAGAGCAGACAAGCAAAAAAATTCAAACTTGCACTTATGTAATAATTATAATGTTTTTTTTTTGTTGTTTTTTTTGGGGGGGAGGGGAGGTGCGTCGGGGGAGGGGTTTGTGTGGATGGTGTGTGTGTGTGTGTGTGTGTGTGTGTGGTTATACGGAATGATAAGATATAAATAAATAAATAAAGAGACCAGTTTAGAGGTGGAGAATAATAGGTGCCTCCATTAAAATGAATGGGAGGAAGTGCCTCCCATTTTTTTTATATGGCAGGCACCTAATAATAAAGAAAAAAGGAGAATATCAATAGTGTGGGAGCATTGCATGCTCCCCCACTAATAATGATGTAATGATAAATATAGCATCTCTATTTATCAACATACAGTTATATTACACGGAAACACCTCTCAGTAAGCACTCGGCAACAGTAACGAGGACAAACTCTGTTAAACAACAGAAAGTGCTGGCAGAACGGGTAAGGTTGGGCAGCTAGGAGTGGAAACCGAGCAAATAGAGGGAGAAAAGAACAACAGGCCACAACTCCTGCTGAATTGCCTGCAACACACACACACACACACTCAGACACACCTATTTTTAATAGTGTTGTCTCTGATACAGACACTTCAGTCATAGGGGTGGCCATGGGTACATTTTCTTTTTGTTAATATTAGCAGGACAGAAGGGAAAGGAAAGAAAGCAGCTTAGCCGGACATCTCATGTTTTCAGTTTTATGGCACCATTACAGCCACTATAGCTGAACACAGATAACACTGGCAGCTATTTTTAGACACTCGGCGTACTGTAATGGTTTTTTATGAGATCATTCAGTGTGCTTTGGTAGATTACATTTCTTAATTGTGTACTGCCAACTATTCGGACCTTGTTAAGTTTAATTCACGTACAGATTCAGGGAGAAAAGTTCAGAACGATTAATTCAGAGAATTTCAGTTAAAACTAATTCAACATTCATTTTGTTTCTTCAGAAATGCTCTTTTTATTCAGTAGCTATGAAAACGTTGATGCCACACAGCAGAGAAACTGTTTGAAAGAAGAAAATATTTATCTCATATTTAGAAAGCCTGATTTCTAAGTTCTTTGTACAATGAATACCGTACAATAACGTTGGAGCTGATGTTAGAAACTGTATCTAGTGACAGCTGGTTCCTCCACAAAAATATCTCATTATTATTAGTTCATTTTGCTCTCAGATGTGGCATCTACAAGGTAACTAGTGAATAAAACTATCAAATAAATATAAAAACTACTATAAAACGACTTCACTTGTATTGGATTAAATATTAAATAATATGGAAATACTCCAGCAAGCACTTAACAAGTGTACTTCATTATTTGAATAAACGTACTGAAGTTATTTTCCACATCTGACAAGCTCAGATGGGCTAAAATAATGTGTCCAGGTCCTAATAGAAGTATAGAAAGTCAAACATTGAATATAGGGTTTTGAGTGATGATTGAAATAAATTCCTATTACTATTATAATCTATTTTCTTTCACATTTTTATTGACTGGTACAGATGATTTGTACAGTGTGATGTTGCACTTGCAGTCACCAGTTAACGTTTAGGATTACTATTCATACAAAGTAAAAAGTCTGGCTTGTTTATTGAAAATTGTATATTGGAAGAAAGACTGAGGTCATCTATGGCAAACTGCAATGATTCACCCTGAAAAGGGCGGAGTGCCACATCACCTATTAACACGTTGTAGTGCCATCCCTTCCCAGGAAGCTTCACACCAATTCACACGGTAGGTTATAATTCTCACATGACAGCCTGGTGACGTAAACCAGTCTCATGTGACCTCAGCCTGAGCAAAGACGAGTCATTTTCAAGTTCAGACAACCGCACACACCAGGAAACATGCATGATATTTGTCATATACATATCCAAGTTCATGTTGTTAAATACTCAGACAAAACCTATTTATTTCTCTGATTTCATGTTTCTTAGACAAAAGCACAGTGTCTCCTGACTACAGTATAGCCATGCTATAAACCTTGCTGCAGTTTGTTTACAGTAGTTTTAGGTCTGGCTAAGTCTGCACAACAGATTATGATCTGATTATCATAAGAGCTTAAAGTATGAAACCGAGACGTCACTTTTTTGTTAACATTTTCCTATATTTCCCTCTGCATTGTTTTAAACAAACAACACAGATTTAGAGGCAGCTGCTTGCTGGCTGCATGTTGGTCAGCTGTATGTGACAGGAGTCTGATTGTCATCACCATAATATTTACATAAATACATTTTTGTAAAACTTTTGTACTTAATTAATTACTTAACTTTATAAAATCTTGTATTTGCACATGTAAATAGAATACTAAATAAGTTCTGTTTCATCTTCTTCTTTGGTGACTTTATAGTTGTTTCCTGTTATTTTCCTGTCACCTTTTCAACAGCCAAACACATAATAAAAGACATTTACATCACCGCTACGGCGCTATTATAGGGTGTACATACAAAGAATACACAACACTCCACTGAATGCAGAGGATCCAGTGTGAGTCATGCAGGGGAGCTTATACAAATAAGGTCTTTTTCAATAGTAAAATTTAAAATATTTAAAATCACATGTGGGTAAAGAAATCGGTGCGTGTGATTTGGAGTTTTACTTGACACCATGTCTATCTAGGTCCTGTATTATCACACGTTCCCGCTGTACCCTCCACATATCCTTGTTAGCATGTCCTCTAGCAGCTCAGTGGGACCAGCTGACACCAGGGAGGCGTTCAAAAGGCTGCACCTGGAAAGGCGTGATGAGATGAGATGTGCTACAGTGAGCAGGGAAATGAAGATCAGTGCATCACTCATGGGCGATATGGCGGCACGCCTTAAAACACTACTCAACTCCCTCCATCTTTATACTCAACTAATGTTTTTGAGCTCCCCCCGGCCCCCCAAAAAAAGTATTCGTTGAAGTGGAATACAGTAAAGCACATAGACGTAGTGTACATAAAGTGCATTAATTAGCCTGGTCCAGGCTAGCACTGTGGGCGGTGCATCCATAAAAAAGGTGCATGTACTATTAGTTAGTTAGAAGTTTCTGTTTGTTATAATGTGCGTTGAAGCGGTGCCTCTTTTCATTCCCCCCTCTCTGCTCTGACTAAAGAGACTGATGACGTAAACAGTACATTTTAGAGCTTGCACCTAATACTACTAAGAGTAGAGAATTTGGATTTGAATACTTTTACCACTTGTTTGTTGGGCATGTCCACGTCTGTTTTTTGACATGGTCAACAGAGCAGCAAGGTAACAACTGACGAAGTGAAAATGCTTTAGCCATAAGATCATGCTCCTGTGGTGCTTGGGGAAATTATACAGCATCAACACTTCCCTTGCCAGCGTTCTTTCTCCTGAAACCTCCATTTTCATTTTCACGTGACAGAGGTAATTAATCTTCTACACTTTGACCTGTGCAGCCTCCGTTTGAGTGCCTGTCTAATTGTTTGTCTGTGATATCCCTGATCACTCTGCCACTTTTCATTAACAGTTAATTAACGATGATCTGGCACAAGAGCTTAACAAGTAGTCATATCCACTCAAATGTGTTCACACTGGAAGGGAGTTTATTTCTAAAGACAAAGTGCTCTTTCACTTGGAAAATATACGATGACATGGCAGCTCAGTCATTAACCCACCTGTGCTTCATCCTAATGTGAGATTAAAGCCATTTTCAGACACGCACTGGAACCCTGAACTTCTCCAGACATTAACTCGAGGAGCAGTATGTGAGAACGCAAATGTCCGAGTCAGTCAGCCCAGACATTAAAGGTACATTACCCTACCAGCTCCCTAGTACAAAGTCCAAGTAGTGTCTGAAGAGCCCATGTGTGAACACGGCAGATAATTGTCCAGAGACAATCGTCTCTTTCAGTTCATCTGCTCAGAACAACAACAGAAAGCATGGGTAATACTGACCATGTTTTCCAGTGATGTACCACACCTCACCTTCAGGGACGTAAGGTTATATACATAGGACATAGTGTCCAACCATGTGCTTTAAAAAACACACTCTTTCCCCTAGTGAGAACGTCTCTGATACAGACCATCTCCTGTTGTGTGTGAAAGAGCAACTCCACACAATGTCCAGGCCTGATTCTCCAGACATATCATCTGTCTTTTCTGTGAATAGGAATTGTGCAGAAACAGGGAGACTGAGTGTTGAAGAAGAAAATCATTTGTTCCGTTTATGCAATGAACCTTTGAGCGACCTTTCATGCTTGTTTTCCTGCACCATTCAGCAATGTCTGTTTATACCCAGGGGCACAGAATTCAGAAGCTGTCGTGTCTTCTTTGACTTAATATTTTTCAGTTTTGCCAGGACAGCTTTCTGTCTCATTCTTAAATAGTTATTCTGAACATATTTAAAATCACAAAACAACCAGATTATACCAAGGTCAAAGAAAAATGCTGTTAATGAAGTAATTTGTTATTTTTGGTCACCTTTACTCTTATCTTACTTTCAGGTTACATGTTTGGAACGTGTTCAATCGGGGGCCACATTCATCTATGAAGGCTTAGCAGAGCTGGTGACGAGCTAGGTGGCTAACATCATTGACATAACATAACCTAACATGCTATTAAAACTTTTAGTTTGTATCATATCAATGTCATTTAGGCTCTAAAAGGGTTTCCGTGCTGCCTCAGAACGCCTTACTTGTGTATTTCCATCCTGTGTACGCCAGACCCGCTTTCGACGTACACGTGAAAAGCTGCCACTGTAGGCCACAGATGTGTCTGCAGACATTTTTTAATTAATCCACAGACATGAGCGCATCCGCTAGTATTCAGTGCAACGCAGGTGACAACTCCACTCTATTAAATTAATAAATAACTGCATACTTATATTTAACTAAATCCACAGACTGATGCTGGACTCAGTTACTCTGTGGTGTCTGCATGTACAGTATTTCCTGTGTGTCTGACAGGGAAAAGCTTCTCCACACAAAAAGGCACAGTAGCGGTCACAACAGGGCACGTCACCCTATAAAACAAGCAAGCTGCTAATGACTTTTTCAGGAACTAATTTTCTGCTTTGTGGCACAGCCCATAAAACAAGGTTATTCTCCTCCATCATGGGATGAATAGAGACTTAACTGTCTTTTCTGTTTACTGTTTCGCAGACGCACGCACACGTCACTTATGCCACAGCTGGAAGATGCTCTCTGTTGACTGTCTGTTTCGTGTGTTTTCTTTTTTAAAAATCCATTAACACCGCGGATAATCCACGAAGCACGTTGTAACCAGAATCTACATGTCCTAACATTTCACCTACCCTTTTTTTTTTCAAATAGACAAAACACATTGCAGCAGCAGCAGGAATCAATCTGACAGTAATGCTGAAATTAGCTTCAAAATGCTGAGCTCTGGTGCACGGTAATTCTCCCACCTGCTAGCACTGACATAACTCTGATCCAAACCCCAGGGCTTGGATTCGTGATGACTCGGATCTTCCAGACGACAACGTGATTTTAATACATCTGGAAGGATGAGGGTTTTGTTAAACGCACATACACCAGGATTTCACAAATCATGCAACAGTGGTTGTGTGTGTGTGTGTGTGTGTGTGTGTGCAGATGACTCAATTAACACAACTTGACAAGGCATCATAAAAAAAAAGACTAAGAGGCTCCGATGATGTTGAAATTCTGCTATTCTGAAAAACTGCCCATGAAGACGTTTGCAGTCAAAGTATAACCTTACTGATGAATTACTGCGGCGCTGTGACTTAATTATGACTGCACAGGAAATAGTGTCCATGCCTAGTAATGACCCCAGTCACCATCGATAAAAAGGCCTGATAAAGGCAGACTTCCTGAGCGTGGATGGATAAATACGGCCTGAGTAATGAGACCCAGGCTGCCGAGGATGACAGCTCTGCTCTGTATCATGTGCTGCTCTGTGGTTCTGAGGTGGCAGTTGGGAAGAGGCAGTGGAGGCGGGGGGTGGGGGGGGGGTGGCATTGAAACCTCAGTGTGAGCTCTCTTGTTCACAGTAGGCTTTCAGACACAATGGTTGTGTTCTCCGAGAGAAAATAACCTGCGATATCATAGAGACAGTAATGAGAAATTCCATTTTCTCTCTGCACAGCAGCTCTCTGGTGCACTCTCAGTTGAAAAGCAGTTGCATCAATCTCCCACATACAGACTAGCTGGATGGATCTTGGGAGTGTGGTTCACAAATGCCTCAGCACACATCAAAATAAGATCATCTGTGTTCATGCTCCTTTCAGGTCGTCCTCCAGTCGCAGCACTAATTAAGACTGTAATTGATGAATCCATTACTTGATTTTTGTTCTTTGCTCCAGCTGAAAGCTAGAAGACGCTCAGTAAAATGGCCCTTTGCACAGTGGGAGAAAAATGAGATTCGCCGTTGAGGTGCTTCATTTCATGGTCCAGAGGCTTTACTGTCTTTTAGAGAAAAGACAGATCTCATTGCGGTTAGCGCAGCAGTCATTAGCGGGCCAGAGATCTGATTGGACCCAACAAGAAAATGTTGGTGAAACATATTTCATGACAGCTCTTCTGCTTCATGAGACGGCGCGTACAGAAAAGTGGGATAGGTTGGATGATGTGGAGCAAAAACGAAGCGTCGGAGTCGAGTCTGTGATGTTTTCAGCACACACAGTAGGAGACGTCTCTTCAGCTGACTCAACTAGCAGAGCATCAGTGAGTTTTATTCTGACTTCAGCTTGGTAAAGGTCTTTGTACGCTCTCATGCATTACTCACCACTGGTCATGTAGATAGATTATTTTTGTAAAGGAATAGATCTTCTTGAATTCCTCTTACAATAATTAAGGGCTGTATCAGGATAGTCGGAAATTGTTAGATCAAATGTTGAACTCAGAGGGATAACTCTTGGAGCTGAAGTAAAGATACGTATTTCGTAGAAAGACTCACAGAGTAACACCAAGTAGATATATTATACTAAATATTATGTAATTATATATATGGCTTAGTGAAGGTGACACAGGGGGGGTGGACTTAAAGAGACTAAAGATGAGAGGAGTGATCTACTATATACAGTTCTGGAACTGATGATGAGACAGCTGCATAAAAGCTGTGATTGAACACTTCTTAAGTTAAAACATCAGTAATATGTTGCGTAAGGATGAATATGAACTTGTCTTGTTATTTGAGGTCTGAAAACACTCGACATTTTCATTGTTCATTCTCTGCAAATAAATGCTCTAAATGTCAACATTTGTTCACATTTTCATTTTCAAATCCTTGAGATTTTGTGACTGTGGCAACTTTTATTAAGTGCTGCAGCAATTTCCTAAGGTTGTGATTTCTCACACATGGCAATAAAACCTTTCTGATTCTGATTCTATCACCTACCGATATGTCTCCCAGAGCTACAGTACGAGCGTTTGTCTTTATCACCTCTTTGGGCCTATACATTCACATTATACATTACATTATATATTATGTATTACACCCCCCCCCCCCCCAACGTGGACCCCCATGATTAAAACAGATCTCAGTCCCCAAAGTGCACTTAATAAATGGTACACACACACACCTAACCACGTCTAGCTGCTTCCTGCTATTTATATTTGACACAGTTGGTCTCTTTCTAGTTCTTTCCTCCAAAACCTTTTTGATTTGTTACTCAGAGCAATTACAGAACCAAGAATTTTTATAAACATGCTAACTTTGTTTTTTTTTCTGGGTAGAAAAGTTGTTTTCCTCAGTAAAATGTGACAGATTAAAATAAACTACTTGTCTTTTCAGTTTTTTTCAGCACATGGTTTATCTGCGTACCTTTCCAATTAGCGTAGCTTAGCACAAAGAGTGGAAAGAGCTTTAAAATGACATCTACAAACACCTCTGAAACAGCACTTTAACATGTCACGTGAAAAAAACAACACTGTGTGGCTTTTCATTGTTTTAATGTTAAGCTAAGCTCGTAGCTTTCTATGCCACCGTGGCCAGTCACTTCATAGCCTTAAAAGTTTCACTTCTTACAACTTTACAAATTACAAACACGCAATCTCCAAGGCCTATTTAAGCCTGAACTCTTCACAAGATGTGGTGTGACTCTATGTGGCTCGTAAACATCCGGGGAGTCATAAATATACTGTATTTATTACAGGGCTACTAAATGAGCGAGGTGAAATCATCATAAATACACTTTCCTCAGGGAATAAATTATGGCACACTGAGACAACTTTGCCACAAAGTCCTACTGAAGTAAGTGTGTGTGTGTGTGTGTGTGTGTGTGTGTGTGTTAATAAAAGTGTGGTCTGTGCTATTTCACATTCTGGGAGTTTAATCTGATTAAAAGTTACATGATGCAGCTAATTAGGGAAGTCAAAGCTTTTTAGTTTAAGCTAAAAATCTTTTTTCTGCTCTTGAGGGTCATAATCAAGGTCTGTAAAGTCCCTGGGACTTTACTAGGCAAATGAAATAACTCCTCGCCGGATATAAACGATAGTTTTGTGCAGTTTAGAGGTAGCTTTATGCAACACACGGGCATCCTGTGAGAAGTCTGATTCAGCAAACGTTTCACGAGAGGAAATAAAACCTGCTGATTGATGGTCAGAGCTTCAGTGTGATCTGCTGTTGAGGAAGGAAGGAAGGAAGGAAGGATGCAGCATGAGAATGACCTGTCAGAGCCGCTGGGTATCATCTCTTAACGCTTTTGACACATTTGAAGCTGAACTTCTCTGAGACTCACCCTTTGCAGGCACTTAGAGATCCTGCTGATACGCCGCGCTTCCTTAACTCTGACAACCTGTGTGATTATGTAAATGTCCGTGTTTCAGCTTTCACACACACACACACACACACACACACACACACACACGCTCTGTCAAAAGCCACTGATTCCCAGGTGTTAGTAGAATAGACATAGTTTTTTTATTAAGGTGAGGATGGAGAGAGGTTATGTACTCGGTTGACATCTGTCAGCATCCGCGGACATTCAGCTCAATTGAGCAAAGTCCCTTTTCTCTATTGAACGGTTGAGGAAAGAGATGAATGTCGGCGTGTGGGGGATTACCAGGTGATTAATTGGTCATGTTTGTGGGGAAATTACAATAACTGCGTGTTCTGATGGGAAGCCTGGGTGGTTTGTCATGTCACTTTAGGACAAATCACATTTAACAGTTCTGTCTTTGTGAATTTTTCTTTATATATTTCCATCCAAATCTCTACTCATTATTACAGATTGTAGGAACTTGTTGTTTCCTCAAGTGACCTTGGAAAATGCAAATAATTTCCGTTGGCCGTATGGTCGGTCTCAGGGTCTCAGGTTCTCAGGTACGAGCAAGTCACTTGAAAGACAGCGCGCTCGCAGATTCCACCTCACACAGCCGAGATTGTTCTTTTTCCGAAAAATCACTAGTTGCTGTGTGAAAAGACCTTTTGAGAGATACACATCAGGCTACAGGCCTGCCTCGTTTGATAAGATTTTGTCCCACATACCTCATATCTCAGAGGGTGTTTTTGTCGGAAATGACCTAGAAAAAGAAGTGAATAACTGCTCGTTTTAGAGTTACAGAGGAAAAAAAGGAAGAGAATACCTGATTCTACTGCAAATACACCTGTTTGGAGACGTGTTTTAAGAGCAGACGACATTTTGTAAGCTCAAAAGCTTTATTGTGCTTAGTTTTAGGATAGCAGCACTTAAATCTGGAGCCTTCCTATGTGTCTGTTGGGTCTATTTTTTTACTTGTTCAACAACAACACAATACGCAATGAATTATTTAGGCTACCAGAACTCCCTCAGAATACTGGAAATATTCAGTGTTAACTATCTGTATCTGCAAACAGGAACTTCACTTCCTCATTGTGTGGGGGTCCTACAAGCGAGCTTGCACTTAAATATATATAATAAGACATTGCTAAATAATATTGTTATTAGTTAAATGAGAAGAATAGTGAAACGAAGAAGCAGAAGCCTCATGGGAAGGTGAGGCTCATAGGTTTAAACGTATGCAAGTGAAACAAAAGACAAACAACAGCTCAAAGTAAAACCTCACATGTCATTACACGATGCTTAGTAGAATACAAATATGCTGAGTTTTCATGACTATATTTATTGTACTCGTACAATACATGTAAGGATCCGTTTTATTTTCATATTTACCAGTGCATTTATTACCAAGTTGTTTGTGTTTCCAAGAAGACAAATACTTAGGAGTGTCCTTCTTGAGAAACAGGCGCCTCACTGCTCCTGAGCTGGCTCAGAAAAACGATGTGCGTAGCGTGAGGCCAGCTAGTCTCTTGAGTCGTGTTACCAGGGAAAAACTGCAGAAGAAAAGATGACAGGAACCAAGTCTTGTGGACTGATGAGTAAGAGTTTGAGATGTCTGGATCTAAGGGGAGAACATGAAAAGGTGGCAGAGGCATGCCGATCTCTCTGGCCTGACGCCGTTTTGCAGAAAGACAGAACCCCAGGCGTTCCTGAGCGGTGGTGGCTTGGCTTGGGCAGCTCAATCACCAGATCTAAACGTCTTTGAACTGGCTTGTGTTTGGGAACACTACCCAACCCACACAGCAGACCTCTGAGAGAAAGTCACACCTGTAAAAACTGATCAGTAGAGGAAGTTAAAGGGCTGTTGATGAATGTAGAATCTTAATAGGTTCATGCAGGTAGTAGAGCCGAGGCAGCTGGACGGGCTGCTAGTGGGCTTGTGATGTCAGTCAGCAGCGGAAGGTCTTCACTTTGTGCAGCAGTAAGCCTGTGTTTGGCTAGAGGCAAAAATCATTCATCATTTTATTATCTACAGGAAACTCTGCAAACAAGCTGTCAATCAGAGTCAGAGAACACAGCAGGAGCATTAAACCCAGCAGCTAATTATTCTTTTTCGTTTCATGTGATGTAAAGGTGCATGTAGTACACTACTGGATCGAATGCAGCAGTTTGACTTAGCAACAGAATGAAACATCTGCAAGAATAAAGTACTTTTAGGAACTCTATAGGGTGTAAGATAATCCAAACAATTATACTGTACGTGAGTTTCACAATGTAATTACAGCACATATCCTGTTCAAAATGTGCCACTGTATAGTTTCCGTTGAACTGACACAAACGAGGTTAACTTGGAGACTGTCTCCTCCATCCAGAGCATCTCCATTTAAAAGTGGAACTAATAAATTGTGTCTGTATGATGAATCTAAACCTTTTATGTCGAGTGCTTGTGAATCCTTTACTGTAAAATGTTTTTCAACAGTGAGTCTATGAACCAAAAAATAAATGATACACATAAAATGGCCTGTGTGATTTCTGTCACCAGTTGTTTGCAACAAGCGGCTAAAAAGTCTATTTCATGCGTAAACAATCCTCAGACCACTTGGACATCCCAGCAACAGCAGGAGGAGGAGGTGGGGAAGCAGGAGTAGCAGGAGGAGGAGGGAGTCTGTTCCGCTTCGATGGCCGGAGCAGTGAGGAGGCTGGCCTGATGGAGGGGGCAGACAGACAAGACAGCGCTCTCTCTTCTCTCCTCTTCTCCAGCGCGTGTGCGTGCGTCCCGCTCCGGCTCCAACAGGCGGGAGGGAGGAAGAGAGAGAGGGGAGGAATGGAGGCTTGACGCATCGGAGTGAGTGAGTGAGTGTGAGCACGCCGGGGCTTCACTTTCCAATATGCAACCTGCGAGACGCCACGCCGTCAGCTCCTTGTGCCACAGACACTGAGAGAGAGAGAGAGAGAGAGAGGGAGAGAGGGAGAGAGAGCGAGAGAGGGGGAGACGGAGAGGCAGGGATGGAGACGCTGTAGTGGTGGTGGTGCCGCACAGAGCAGCGCAGCAGCCGCTCGTGAGGGAAAAGCAGCCAGAGCAGCATCTTTGCGCGCGAGCCTCACGGATATTTCCCGTTGCTCTCGGTGTCCGGGACGGTGACTGCGACTCCACGGGACAGGGATGTCTGTCTGATGAGACAGTGCGGATTAACGCGGGGCTGCGAATTCCTCGGAGACATCAGCGCTGAGAGAAACAGGTAAGAGCCTCTCAGCGACGCTTCCTCCTGGAACTTCAGCAAGTTGCATCTCCAGCATCTCCGCGTGCCTCCAAACTTTTCATAGATTACGTTAAAACCTCGTACAGTAAGGGAGGAAGAGGAGGAGAAGGAGGGGGGGTGCCTTCTCTGAATTTCACCCTCTGCTCATCTCCTGTGCCTGTTTGTTGTGGGACTATCATGGTGGAAGCAAAGTAATCGGCGCGCGCGCGCGCGTGTGTGTGTGTGCGTGCGCGTCTCAGATCGGTGCAGATGTTCGGTAATCCTCCGGCGTTGACCCTCCCTTGAATAATCCCCGTGGATTTAGCTGATTATGCCGCCGCCGCTGTCGCCTGTGCCGCTGCTGCTGATGGTGATAACGTTGGTGATGGTCATAAGCACTTAGTCGTGGACACCGCGGAATTAAACGCAGAGAAAGCTTCTAATAGCGCATGTATCCATGCTGCACATTGAGTTGTGACTAGTAGAAGAATATATTGATTTAGGATTAAGCAAGTAAGTCATGGTAGTAGGCGAGTTGCCTCAAAAGTGGCCACCAGACTGTATCTGTCATAATGCCTCTGTTAACGGCTCTAATGCTGTTAACCAGTGAGTCTGGCAGTCACCATAAGATAAACAGTGGTCGCCTGGTGCCAGGCCTGGAGTCTGATGGGCAACAAATGTCACGTATGTCTACTCTAATATGTTTAATAGATATGAGAATGTGTGCAGCTTCTGCTGCTGTTGCCAACTTCTGCTCAAGCCGCTCACTCCGAATGACACCTGGATGTGATGTCTGTAGAACTGCATCTAAATACACCTGGCGGGTACCGTATGGGCATGGAGAATCTGACCATGTGCTGCACCCGAGTGTCCATCTGATGGTGTTTGTAGCATCGAATCTCTGGCTGTGTGACTGGGGAGCAGCTCCAGTGGCGCTCTCTCTCTGCGTGTGTGTGCGTGCCTGAGATCAGTGGCACACACTTGATGAGAGCTGAGCTTATTTAAAAGGTTAGCAGGGGGGGGGGAGGAAAAAAAAGAGAGAAGCTTCACTTTAAAAGGTTCAAGAAAGGTTCTTCTGCAGCTCAGTCTTGATTCATGAACGTGAGCGTATGATGCAGCCCTGAAAACCTGAAACAAGACAGCAGGGAGTCTCCTGAGGTACAAGCATGAATATTTAAGCTTTTCTTTTAATGGCTAAATTAAAGTCTGGGGAGCAGAGAGTAGACTGCGAAGCTCATTTCACTACCCAACGATGGAAAGGCTCCTGTGAGATGAACAATCAAGCTACAACAAAGTGACAATTAACTGCTTGGTGACTCCAGCTCATGCTGCACAGATGTTAATGATGAGCCAGTGTTGTTTGACCTGCATCTAGTCGTGTCCATGTAGCCTCATTTTGGTGCACACACACTCGACGAGCCCGTCAGGAGAGACGGAACATGAGAGTGGCATTAAAAAAATACTCCGGGATAGGTGCATGCAGAGATGAGGCATGAAAATTTAATCGAGGTTCTGCAGGAAGTATCGAAGAAACGTGTCAGTGGCGGTCGCTTTCATTTCATGTCTCTCCAGGAACGTCAGCTCAAGGAACCGCAAGAACGGGAGACTGTGTGTTGCTTTAAGTCAGCGTGTAGCAATTTTCATCTTGTCCCAGAGAGTAAGAAGTGTTTGTTGCACTTCTTACTCCACAAACTGACTTTGTTTTGTCACAAGATATTCAATCAGCACACGAGCACTTTAGATTTGTCAGTGCAGACTCTTAAACTGAGCGCAGCTGTTTAGACTGTTCGGATGGATGCTGCAGGCAGGACTGGGTGAACCTCTTTACTTGTTGTATGTCTTTTTGGCAAATGTTTGCGCTGTGTAATATTTGCGTGTCTTTATTATTGGCTTTATCTGATGTTGTTTTGTACCCTGAACCATTATCGTGCACCACTGTCTACATACAACCCCGTACCACGGAGTAGGGAAGGCTGTGAGGTAGGCTGGATGCTGGATGCATCATTGCTAAGGTGAAACAAAAGTGAGGAAATGCACACGCATGGAGACATTTTCAACTTCACTAAAAGGTAGTAGGAGGAGCTGAAATCACGTCAGCCGATTAATCAGCCTCATCGTTTAATCCACGCATCCACCACGTGTTTGAATCTGGGATCTACAATAGTCCCACAGGTCTAGTTGTAGTTGGGGCAGGAGGGTCAGCGTGTCACTAAGCAGCAGAACAGATGGATGTCGTTCTTACAGCAGAGTCAGCACGGAAAGAAAAGTCAAACAATGCATGTGTCACTTGATGCTGAGTTGTACCTATTTATTTATTCATCTACTAAACATTACAGCAAACAATGACTTTTTCTTAAAAAGAATTGCCTTCAACTGGACGTGTCTCTGCACAGCACAGACTAGAATCCATTGAAACAAATCTTTTCATCTTCGTGGGGCTGCATACAAAATCCTCCACCCACTACTTCACGTCTAAGAGGAGGAAGAATTGTTGCCTAATTCAGTCAAAGCAAGGTTTATGAATAAATGTAATTTACCCACGCGTGCGCGCGGAAAGACAACGTCCCTTCTTCGCCATCAACAGCGATTGTGTGCACACTGCTGTGAATTGGGAGCCGACAACTGTCAGGAGTGAGCACACTCGACTGTAATGACGCAGTGCTCCTCGGTGTTGTCTACCTATTCCCATCTCTCAGTTCATTTCTAATATTTAGATTGTAGAGAAAAGATCCAAGAAGGCTCAGCGAGACAGCTCCATTTCCTGCTCTATTTATCTAGTCTCATTGGTTCTGTAAATGCCCTATTTGTAATCCAATCATATTAGAATAATTCCCCCCGCTTTAGCGATGCTTTATGATGCTGTGTCACTTCTAGGCCTATGGTTTCAAGGCACTGCGCTCCCTTTGGGGTAAGTCTTCACAGAGTGTCTGAGCCAGCAACGTTTCCTAATTCAAACATTGTTGCGTGCTCCCTCTCCCTGGGAATGGCTTTAATTGAGTGCTTAATAAACGCAACGCCACACAGCAGCCAACTTCGGAACGAGATCTGAGCGCTGGGACTGCTGCATTATTAAATGTACTTGCAGTACGTAAAGCCTGCAAACATCTTCTTACCGAGCAGTCTGAGGATGTAGCCAGACACATCTTGATAATCCACCTCACTTGTTTTTTTACAGGAGGGCATATGTTCAGAGTTGTATTGTGCTCCACTGGGTGTGGCTGCAGCGTGAGAGCCATCTTTTCCTCCCTCATTCAGCACAATATAAGCACTTGATAAACCCGCCTTCCCCATCGAGCGTTGTTACTTTTTCTGTCTGAATGAAAGACGGAAAGGAGCAGGTGGGGCGGCTCAAAGGAATATTACAAATATATCCTCAACGAGTCACGCAGCTTTTTACTGATATATGGCAATAAAAAGTACCAGCAGCCTCACACATGTATTTTAGTGTAGAATCATACAGACAAAAACCGAATGTCTGTCTTAAACCGCAGCCCTTCAACATGTTGGATGAAAAAAATGGAGTTTCAATAATCACCTTGTAAAGAGCTGAACCTTCATTTGCATCACAAGAGCTTCAGAATAACACTTGTGCACCAGATTTCACCTGTCTTCTAAAACTACAAAACCCTTCATGTGAAGAGCTCAGGGGTGCACACAAAAGGTAAATTAGGACATAAAGAAATAGGAAAATCAAGTTCAATGGATCTAGGTGTTCAAACCGGGCTGATCAAAAGTCCCATGTGATTACATGTTTGGATGGAAATAAAAAATCCACATTTAAACTTTCTAATATACACTAGGCTGAACATATAATATACTTGCTAGTACATTGTAATAGCAACTAGTGCGGTACAGCCAGGAGCCGTGGAAAGCTGGTCGTCAGTAATAGGTCCAACTACATGAAAGCTAGTGCAGGAGTTAAATTTGATTATGTTGTAAAACATTGTATAGAGTTTAAATTTAGTGAATGTATCTTAATTTAATGTAAATATGTGCGTTTAAATTTTAGGTTAGACCGACATGTGAAGTCTTGTTTTTTTCTCCAGGCCACGTGAATCTGTTGATGTGAATTTACGAATCGAATGAAAGAATGAAAGAAAGAGAACCAGCAGACGACCCTGCATGCGTTACTGCAGCCAATGATGCAATGTGCAGGTATTCAAAATCTTATCTAATCCTCAAAAGAAACACTTCCACATTCCAGCAAGACTTGCTTAGCAGAGCATTTCAGATGTCTGTGGGTTGGATAAATGAGATTCTGTAGTCATTGTATCAGACTGCAATTAGCTGGTTTATCCATTTAAACACACGACGATAAGAAAAAAGTACAAAATAGCTTTAGTTTTGCTGATGGGATCTTTCTGAATAAAATGAGAACTCCGGATCCATTCAACCATAAAATTGTATTTATTTGTGGCAGACAAACAAACGGTGGAAACAAGGACCAGTGGGACAGAAATTAGATTTTTTTTTTCATCCATCCATCCATCCATCCATCCATTATCTTCCGCTTGGTCTGGGGTCGGGTCGCGGGGGCAGTAGCCTAAGTAGGGAAACCCAGACCTCCTTATCCCCGGCCACCTCCTCCAGCTCACCTGG
>JAUMHF010000021.1:2592839-2734734 GCA_032359275.1 Microctenopoma steveboyesi | reverse complement strand
AAATCGGGTCGCGGTGGGTGCTGAAGCCTATCCCAGCTGCCTTCGGGCGAGAGGCGGGGTACACCCTGGACAAATCGCCAGTCCATCGCAGAGCTTAAGGCTTTATTTTTTTCTTATTATTATTATTGGGCCTTAAAGGTTTGCCAATCAACTAGTCCTGCACGCTTGTCCAAAAAATCTAATTTTAACTTCATAATATAGGTCTACCTGTGGAACCACGATGTGGTTCGTCTGTAATTAATTTCTTTATCATTATTTGTTCCATTGGAAATGAATAGCGAAAAAACTGTGTTGTTATGCACATATGCGGTCACTAGATGGGGCCGATGCTCTACCCCCTGACCAAATAATAAAGCCGCGCCCCTTCATTCCGGATTGGCTGTTGTCAAATACGCAATAGGATGTTATCAAGGTAATGTTTCTCACACCTACCTAATGTTACCTGGGCGTGTTTAAGATGGCCTGACCCGAGAGAGAGAATATTAGCATGCTAATAGCCTTTAGCACTTAGCATAACCTTTAGCACTTAGCATGGAGCTGGGTTGTGTTTACGCCGCTGATCACGATAAGATCACCAGAGGCTAAAATAAACCCTAGCCGTCCGGCTCTCCCTCCAACAGGCTACACAGCGACAGTGTACCGGACGCCGCCATTGAACTAGGCGGGCTAACCTCGTTTCACGCCGCACAGGAAGAAATTATTTCCTGTGGCGTCCAGTGGAGCTCTTGACACTGATCAGTCTCTGGCTGAACGTGCTCCTCTATTCAGCCAGGACACTGTGTTATGGGTGGGAAGGATTGTCCAGGATTGAGTAGGAGGAAGACAGATTCAACAGTAATACACACACATGTACTCTGCGCCACTCTTGCGGAACGTATACCCTTATGCTGCCCCATACATTGATACCATAATTAGCCATTATACTTGCAGTGACTGACACGCCCAGTGTGGTGCATGTGCCCTCCCGCCATGACCCAGTGGTTGGTTTCCCCAGTGTATTGTGCGCTCCCCACCACAGCCCTGCCTGCCCGTGTCCATTCAGCTTGGCATTGCACCTGGCCCAAATGCCCCATGTGGCGCACCCTATCGCGAGGCCAACACCCTGGCACAGCTCAGAGCAGCTCTCCCACGCAATTTCTGCAGGAATTGCTAAAACTCGTTATATTATAATTTTAATTAAATCAGTTTTCCAAGAATTTTTTTTTTGTAATTGAATACACTTACACAAGGACTGATACTATTGCAGAAAAGTACTTCTTTTCTATTTGTGTAGGGCAAATGAAACCATTTTCATAGACACACAAAATGTCCATTCCTGTCATTTGACAGCTGCTGTTTTTGTTCCATGTCAGTCCTTTTTTTAATTACTACAATTTTTACACCTTTGGCAGTTTGTTTACAGTTCACAACACAAAGGTGAAATTAATTGAGAGTCAATGTTTTATTTTCCCTAATAGTTTACTTTCTCTTTTTAAGGCTGCGGGGTCCTGGAATTCTATGTTGTACTTTTCCAACACTGTGGGCTCAACATCACAACATGATAATTATTTTACAACAAACGTGTTGATGCACTTTTATGATAATTAGACTTGTTAAATTTTAAACACTGGTAACTAGATTAATTTCTGGTTTATTGTTAAGTATAGTTGGTCAGAAAAAATAAGCTAATAATTAGTAATATTTTGTGTATTCACAAATGAATCCACAATGTGCTAGGTTATTGAAAACGTGTCTGGGTGAAGTTTCGACATTCTTCACCAACAGAGCAGCATTTGTGTGTAGAAATCCACACATCAGGTGCTGAGCGCATGTTCCCTCTGTGGCTACACAGCCCAGGATGTCCACCACAACATGAAAACCACCAGGCGGTATTAATGCTCTGGCTGATTGGTTTATATGCAACCTGCAATTTGAATCCTATTTTCAAAATCACGCTTGGCGGGGAACTCGCCTCACTGAGAGTTTTCAGAACAGGTTAAAATCAAATACCACTTTTGAGCTTTGTGTTGTTTGCACAGTATATCAGAACAAACAGGTTTCATTCAAATCCCTCCCTCCCCCCATCTGACCTAAAAAGCTCTCTCATTCTTCGCTGTGATTTTTATCTAACATAAAACACCCAACACTAGTGGAAAGTCTGGTAGATAATACCGCTCTTAAAGTGTAACTGTTCCTTCGATCACCTCTCTCGCTTGGCTCTCTGCCCTGATATCACTGGACACTGGACGATGGATCTCCTAGGACCAGCGCAGTACATTAACCAAAAGTGTTATCTCCGGCTGGGCTGATTTAATTCAGGGTGCGATTCTGCACCTTCTGCACCAAAAACATCTTCCTTTTGGAACAGATCTCTTCTCTGTTCTCTGCGTTTTAGGGTGACAAGCAGGTCTGGGATCTAACAGGTTATAAATAACAGTGTTGCTTTTTTTCCAGACATGCTTGTCCTTGTAGGAGAAAGATAAAGGTAACAAAGAAGGCATTTTGAAACAATTGCACAAATTTTGTTATTAGTTAGTTATTAATTAAACATTTTTATTTTTACACATGCTAACCTATGCATGGCTTCAGGGTCAGAAACATTTGTCAGAATGCGCCTGGCAGAATAAGTTTGCAGTTAGTGCATTTACAAAAAGGTTCAGGTTATTGTAGTCATTTCACACATAAAAATCATAATTATGCTATTAACACTATGGCAGAAAAAAAATTATCAATCTTTCAATTTTGTGGTGATTTGGTACTGACTGAGTATATTGATTATCTCCTCCCCTTGTGCCCCTGCAGTACATTACCTCTGTGATATCTGATGCTCAAACCCATTTGCAAATTAGAGAATTAAATGGGGAATCAGGGAACATTGGCAAAACGAAAAGTGAATAAATCTGTAAGATATAATTAGTTTTCTATCGTAGCAATGATAGCGATACTTGTAGCGTCAGCGGCATTAGTAATATTGCAGTAATACCACTGTACAAATAGGAAATATCACATTAAAGATAACCACTCACTCTCTGTCCTACTAGCAACTTTTAATTATTGTACACTAACAGGAGCATTAATTTAATTATCTGTAGGTCAAAGTATCACTACAATTAAAATGATCAGAGTTTGCCCTGATTTTATTTTTAATGTGTGTGAACATAAAGTGTCACAGCTGTAAGGACTAGTATGTAAAGGCCTGTAAACCTAGTCGGTACCTTCGTTAGCAAGGCACAGCTGGATATGCTCTGTGTAGCCAGAACATTTATCAACTTCCATTTTCCTGGTATCAAGTAACTAAATGGATTAAAGCAGCAATAGGCAGGAGCAAGTGAGGCGATCAGTAGTGTGTTATCTTTAGCTGCTGGGGTGCTTTATTAGGTTGAGTTGCGAATGGGCGGAAAAGGACAAAGCAAGTCTCTGACACTGTAAAATCAGACTTCAGCAACCTGGAGGAACAGTCATAACCGAGATTAACCTTAGTTCTGTAATATGGCTCCTTCTGTACTTAAACTGCCAACTGGCCTGCAGGGCTACTTAGTCAGTTAGTCCTCCACACATATGACAATCCATGATTACGAGTGAAGCTTCTGTGGTTACGTTTTAACTATAACTGTCTGTTAAGTCTGTTTTAGTTGCTGACTTGACAACTAAAACTATTTATCAAATTGATGTGGGCTGTAAAACCAAAACAATGAGCTGAAAATGAAGCTAACTGCAACGGTGAACTCACGTTTCTTTGCAGGTGTCTTACTGCACACATTACACCCAGTCATGTTTCCATTGTTTATATAAAAATAGTGACTGGTGCTGCTTCAATTTGACAATAGGAAACCGAGTGATGAAGCATAGGCACAGCTTTAATATAGATTCACGATAAGAAGTTAAAGCACAAGCATGAGCAGGGTCTCTCGCAGCACATCGCTGCTGAGGTGGGCCGCAGTACGACATTTTGAAATTTCTCAAGTAATTCTGGTGGTTATGGAATAAAAAAGTGGAAGACTCGAACAAAGTCACCAGCACTGAGCCAGAAGATTGCTGTATTATGTATAATATGTTGATTTGCAGTATGGTGGTCCCTCGTTAATCACGGGAGGTATGCTCTAAAATAACCTGCAATCCGTGAAATCCACATAGTAGTAGCTTAATTTTTTTATAACTCCTCACTACACACTCTATACACTTTTTTTACACAGGTGTTTTCACACTTTTCTCTCTTGTTTAAACACAAAGTTCAAAACCTTCGTTGAAACACTGCTAGCAATCGAAGATCTTGACAATGGGCTACAGCCAATCAGAAACAACAAGCACACAAAAAAATCTGTGAAACTGCGAGGCCACGAAAGGTAAACCGTGTTATAGCGAGGGACCACTGTATTTCTATTTCAAATATTAAGAAATGATGGACAGTTAAAACGCATACATTTATTGTATTTCTACAGAAAACGTTGTCATCTTGTAGGTATTATTATTTTAATATTTACAACAAACAGAGGTCTGCTAGCATATTATGAAATATTGTGTACAAATTCCATCCATAAAATTACCCTGGTCTAAAAAGGAAAGAAACATAACAGAAACAAACAAGCATTACCTTACCAGGCGCAGGACTTAGTGCTTTCAGAAGACATACTTTAAAATGAATAAATCTGCTCTCTAACTCTGAGGCAAAGCCTTGCACCGCTGATGCACCCAAAGAAGACTCTGACAAGCCTCTACATGATGCATGGAGATAAAAGGCCTCTCTTCTGTAGGCGCAGGCAGGAGACAGAGCTGGAAAGTAGAGAATCTGAGATTAATGACAACGAGACCTACTCAAACAGTTCCTGGTGCTTTTTTTGTATGCGCCTTTCAGTGGTTTTGTTTCAGCGTTTTAAAACTTTGTGCTGTCTACGTTGAACCACACCAGGGGTGGAAGAACAAAGGCGTTCTTCGGAATGGCAAAATTATACGAATAAGAGTTTGTGTCAAACATATCCAACTCTAAATATATTGTTACCCGAGAGACGTCAGATTAATCCTGCTTGTTTCACAGAGGAGCTCTGCAAAAGGTAGATCACTTCTAAATTGGTTGTATTGCTTTAATTCTTCCAGCAGCACAGCTTTTCCAGAGGCAGCCTCTGACATTTCCTGCAAATTATTCCGTATTTTTTGCTCAGAGCTACTGGCTGGATGCATCTGCCTTCCTACATTGTGTCCTATTTACAGCCCTCCTCACTCAGCAATCACTTTAAACCAAATACCTATCAAATTGGTTATAAACTCAAAAAGCATTGTAATGTTCATGGGGAATTAAATGTACCCCATGTTGTGTTTAACAACCAGTAGCACTGTAGAGCAGCTTGGAGAATGGTTCGTCGTATCATTCTCTCTCTTGTTCTATAATGCTCCTCTCAGACATAAAAAGATAATAAAAGAAGTAGAAACCTGCAACCTGATGCAAACAAGTACTGTATGTGGTGTTTTATGAGGTAGAAACTGCATTCAACCACACACACACCCCAAGGCGAAGTGGCACATTTGGGACTACAATGGTTTTTCTCCTTTTTGTTTTCCAGGTCAACATACAACATGAAGAAAGCACAAACAGGTGGCAAGAAATGCAACTTATGTCTAAGCCTGAGTTCATACTAAGTGTAGACATGCGAGAACACATTAAGCTCTGCTATTCATACAAAGAAGACAGTCCAGAGATGCAGAGAAAAAGTGAATTCTGTTTCAGAAATGTGTTACTGAATTACTAATTACTTAAAATCATGATCATCATCAATCTGATGGTTCCTGTGTGTCAAACAAAATCTATGCACTTGACTATATGTTGAATGCTGCAGTGCAAACAAGAACTTTCAGCCTGCAGCAGCAGCACTTTCTATCTACTGAATCTATTTCTAACCTTATGTCAAACAAATGCGTTTTTTAACCCATTTAATGTTCCCCACACATAACAAGCAAAACAACTAATGTTTTTTAGAATTGTTAATGAAACAATATTAATGACATAATTAATCGAAATGAAAAGTTTCAGTGCCACGTAACACGTAGACACAACAATCACTTGCCAGCGCCAATTACTGTAGCTCTGTAAAGTAATTCATCATTAAAATGACACAACATGACATATTCCCTGAGAGAAAACAGAACATGGTTCATATTATGGACACAAAGTGATGTGGTGTAAAAATATGGAGGTTTTCTTAATCTGTTTTTAAAAGAGGCCGTTGAAGAGGGGGTACACTAAACTCTCTAGTGCTCAGCTCAGCATGTATTGTCACGAGATGAACATGTCACAAAATTACTGTTGTGCATCAGTGAGTTCCCAACACAAACATTTCCATTATAAAAAACACTGATGAGTACTGATGGACATTTTACTGGCTCTTTTCTTCCCCCACCCCCTCAGCCTGATTTATGGCTTCAGCTTCCTTCCTGTCACCAGAGGTTTAAGATGCTGAGGAGTGCGACCTTCCTGAAGCTCAACAACCTTTCGATGTCTAATTCTCACTCAAGATGAGACGTTGTGTTGAAGGGACACACAACTACTGTGAAATCCTTTTAGGTGTTTCAGGGTTTGCCATCTATTTGGTTTTGCACGTTTGTGAGCGTAAAAGCTACGAAGCTCGAGAACAATGCTGTGAGAACAGATAGGAGTGGCTTTGCATTTTCCTTCACTTCAAAGCAGCCGTCCCCGGAGTTTCTGGAGTTATGGAAATGAATGTATCTGAGATATTTCGTGTTTATGTGCCCACACTATGCATGCTGAAAATTCTGTGGTGCAACCTTCAGGGATGTGGAAACAGGAGTGGCGCTGTTGGTGAGAGTGTAGTGGGAGTAGTATAACTGGTCTAACCTCATGTTAATGCTGACAAGCAAATACTGTTGTCTTTTTGTATCACACCCCGTGAAACGAGCCGTAAAAAAGACAAAGGTGTTCAAAGTGCTGCTAATGAGAGACTTTACTGCCACGCTCATCTCACCTGTTTCTTTTTCTGCAGATTGGGAAACAAGACTGGTGCAAATCGGATTCCATACATTTGTGATTGGATGTGAGTCTACTTTGACCCAACAAAACTGAAGATGATGTTGCTATGGAAACTGCTAGTGCTGCAGTCACTTATGGGGTGCCTTGCAGGTAAAGTGTCTTATTAAGAACTTTTGATGCATGCCAAAGCTGCCTTTGTGAAGTCGCTATTCATATGCATTTGGGGCATGTGACAGTTTACAAGCCTAGTTTAGAAAAGGCACAAGCCATAAACAAACCCTGTTGAGATAAAATAATAAGAATGCAGATCCCATTCAACAAGCAATTTATGGTTAAAGTAAGCCATTGTCTGCTAAAGGCTTCCCGTTGCTGGCAATTTAGCATTAAGGCGCTTTGCTTTGTTGTGCTGTATCTGGCACTCAGAAAAGGTTAGCAATATCATCCTGAATGTGAATGAGCGTAGTGCACCGCATCAAAGCGGGGATGAAAATATTCAGCTCACACCTCGCCCGGATAACAAATATGATTTTATCAGAAGTGGAAAATTGCCACAAAATAATTTGACTTGCATAAAACACATACCAAAAAGTAATGTTATCAATTAGTGCATCTGAAACATTAGGAAGGTTGCCAGGTTAACACATAATAAGCAGTAGGTGACTAGACACATTATCACCAATAACAAAGTTAACAGCCTCGTTTAAAGGCATCACACTGACAAAAAAGCTCTACGGTGTAGCTTTGGCCACTAGGTGTGCTGTGGAGCAACGAGCAGACAAAGATGGCAGGTGAATCTGTCTTCAGCCTGTGAAAACTGCCTGCAGCCAGGTGCATTTTGGTGTAATTTGAGTGTAAATGTGACAGTGTGTACATATAGGTAAGACGTTCCCACTGGCACCAATAAGTGTGAGTTTATATAATAGTTGAGATTTTACTGTTTATGTTCAAATTTATAAATACATTTTCCTTAGTTGTGAGAAAGCTCTCTGTGTTCTAACTTCCTGCCACAAGAGTAGTTACATGGATAAATTAAAAAAATGTGTCCAGTACTTTAGTTGTAGTAAGTCGCCGATAAATCAGTTAATTAATCTATCAGTAAAACCAATGAATTAACACTGTATAATTGAGACATAAAAGAGGCGATGGGCTAACAAAAAGTCTGTCCTGGGTTCTTTCCTGTCCATCATTCATTTCTGTGCAGTAAAGTTGAGTTATAGCTTCATTATGCCCGTTTCAGCCAGAGGCCCTGTGGCATTGATCACATTTTGATGGAGGACTTTAATTTGTCTCCCTTTACAAATAGGAGAGGTCACCAGAGAGCATCAGCTGAATCACTCACAGTGTTTAATCAACAGGTATTATACGAATCAAGATGAAGAGAAGGTTCTATTGATGAGGTCTGTGTTCTGGTGAAACACTCCCTCTCATTACTCAACGCACATTAAGCCTGCTGTGAACCCCTTGCCCTCTTCCCCACATTAGATTATCAGATTTGTTCTGAGGGAGACCTTGAGCTATATTGCTTTGCCCTCACAGTTCCGCCTTTGCATGTCGCTGCCTGCGTTCTGATGGCTCCCGCACAGTCTCACATGATGAGACAGCGGACAACTGGTGATAATTGACCACTGTGCTTTGGGTATAGCCGGATCCTCGTGGAGACCACACCGCGAAGGTCATGTCTGTTCACGAGAAAAAGCAGCAAGGACACATGTAGTACATAACCTGACCAGCTGAACAGTCATTGAATGTGTGAATTTTCATAATATTTTTGCTTACCAACAATAGCGATCCACTAGCTCCTATGAGGCCGATGTGATCACTCATTTAGCCCACGCTTCAGCTCCTTTACTATATTTAAAGACAAATAGACATACGGCAGTAACGATTAGACGTGGAAACCTGTTTTTATACCTGTACGGTTCGTACTGCCTGTTGTACAGTATATCCTAAAGAACAAGAGCAGGAGATGGGAAAAAAGCAGCCTTAATGAGGACACAGTTTCTACATTTTTAAAGCACAGAGTGAAGGCAGTGATGTGGACAGAACCACAGCCATGAAAGGCTTGCCCTTAGGGTAAAATTGGTTTCTCCTTTTGCAAAATTCACCAGAAAAGTACATTTATTTTAAACAATCTTCTAAGGGAGTGCATACTCAAACCTCTATACTGCTAATGTGTTTTGAGCTGAGCAGGAAATTAACATCTTTCTTTTTAGATCTATAAGCTTGAGCGCAGTTGGCCGGTTTGGAACAAAACTGACTTTACAATGGATGATATGGTCTCAAAAATGGATTAGAGAGGCAGCTGAAAAATTGACTAGGGGAAAGAAAAGGGATGCACGATATGCGGCTTTAAAAAGCTCGGCTTTCATTTGATGCAGGGTGCATGAATGGATTTGATGAGCCTCGTGTGGGCTCGGTAAGAAGTAAGTCATACAGATGTTGATTGCGGCTTTAGTTAACACTCCTCAGTTTTGGGGAGTCGTAATTTGATTTCGCTTTTTTTATGTTTGAATAAACAAAAAGCTTTATAAGAACACACACACAGTCCTGGCTTAAACTAAAACAATCAATTACATTTTAAGTTAGTCACCTGCTTGTTCACTAGCTGAGCAGACACATCGTCTGAAACAACAGGCAGCAAAGTGACAACAGGAGCATTGTTTAGTTTGTGCAACAGTGTTTTTCCGTCAGATAGAAATTATTGCATTTGTCAGGTTTTATGTTATTTTTTTTTCCATTATTACAGGTGGTTGTGATAGCATATTGCAGTTATCCAAAACGGATTTCAGCTTTCTGCAAAGTGAGCATTGTGCACATTTCAGAAGATGTTGCCTATATCAAAAAAAAGCCAGACGACTACCTGAAATCTGTAGCTCTACACCTCTTAGACTCTGGAGGCTGGTTGTGGGAGCTGAGCTGTGCAGTTCACTCCAACAGCTGCAGGCATTTTTTAGGGGACTATTTCCTGTGCTTAGCAGCAGGAAGGGAGAGACAGGTTTCCCACGTCTTTTAGAAAGATGAATAAAATGTCATGCAGATCAGTAGTCGCAACGGGGAAAAGCTACACTGACACCATGGTATGTGGCCTTTTTCTGTAGTGCATTAGTAAGGTGCGCCACACTGTGTGACATGTTGCTTCATTTTGATGAAGTAGTAGAAGTAGTAGTTGATCTGAATTCAATTTCTAATACACCTGCTACTATTAAAAAAACCTAACCCACTAATGTAAATGTATATTAATCTGCAGTGGAAAAAATGACCACAACAAACACACAGTACCAGCGGTCCGAGGAAATGATTTAACCTGTCTGGAAACAAATCTGGATCTTTTATGTGCACGAGAAGTTGTGGAGGAGTTCAGCCCCCAGCTGCTTTTTGAATACTGTGAGGCCGCTGAGCGAGCACAGTTAAGTAGTTTGCTCCACCATTGTGTCGCCACTAAATAAGATTGATTATCTTGTTACAATGACGCCTCAATCAAAGGGTTAGGATATATTAGGCAGCAAGTGAACAGTCAGTCGAAACTGATGTGTTTGAAGTGGGAAAACAGGGTGAGGGCGTGAGCGACTTTGACAAGAGGGGAATTGTACATGGTGGTTGGTGCCTAAAACTGGTCCAATAAAGGACACTTGCTGAGTTTCCAGGTGTCTGGGGTTCACTGATGCACACAGTTCATCTGCTTCTATCCCACAGAAGAAATACCAGAACACAGATTGTAGAAAAATGTACTGCTGAATGTGATTGTCAGGTGTCAGAGCACCCAGCGCATCGCAGCTTGCTGCGTAGCCACACACGGGTCAGAGTGCTCATTGTGGTTTGAATGTAGCTGATCGGTCGACAACAGGATAAGAAAAAGCTGAGTGAGTGAGTTAGTTGAGGAGACAGAAACTGACAGATGATGAGTTTGGTCTTTTCCTGGGATTTGTTGAACAATAACAAACTTCACCAGCTTCAACATATAAGTGTTGACTCGTGTGATTTTAGCTGATGAGCCACATTTTCATATAATAACAGCTTTAAACACGCTGTCATAATTAAAATACCTCATCTGTGGTAGTATGTAGGTAAGAGTGAGATATTAAAAAAACTGAAATGTTGGATTTGAAGAACATCCACTGACTGGGCCTGAACTTTTATTTTGTTGTTGCCCAAGCATCACTGATTCCTTCCAGGATGCTGGTGTGTAGTTTGCGCCTCTTGAGGCTCTTGAGAAATAAATTGGGTGGGTGTAGAGTTAATGTATGTACATGTTGTAGGTTATTTTGCTTACGTTGTTTTCCCGTGTGCTTGGTGAATCACTTCTTCCTGTTAGCGGTTGATTGCCATAGCTCTGCCTCCCACACTCCTGATTCCCTCTATGTCAGGAATCTTAATTCCCTGCTCGTTGCCCCAGCTTATTCCGCCACGCCGATAGCAGCTAGCACCCTACTTTTGTTCACACCATCGTGCACGTTTCTCACCAGGCTGCTCCTCTGTGTGCGTTTTTTTTTTTTTTTTTTTCGGGTCATGTCTTAAAACTGTTTGCTTTCTTCACCCTGAGAGTTGCTATGGAGCAGATTAGAAAAGCTATTTCCAGTTTTCATTTTTATAAAAACATACAGACCCTCACAAATGATGGACACATGAATATATTTGTAAGTCAAAGAACCTGGTTTCCAGACATTTTTGCAAACGTGTTATAAGATGCAAATGTGTACCAGGTGCATGAAAAGTGAGCAATATGTTTTCTCCCAACAAAAGGACTCTGAGAAGAAAACACAACCAGAAACAGGAAGTTAAATGGCACAAAGATAGCAGTAAACATGGTGCCATGTAGAAAAAAATATATTTTTTAATAGACACCACATATATATTAGAGGACGTTTCTTTCTCACATTAACATTGCTTAGAGGCAGCTGGGAAGAAAACATAGATGTTTGTTTCATGCCAACAGTTGTCGATTGCTGTTAAATGTTATTATAGGGTTTTATTGACTGTGGGTTTAAACAGATTTGCAGCTATTGTAAATCAGATACTATATTACTATTGATATAACTATAGGTCTTTTGACCAAGTGGGAGCAAAAATCTTATTGCCTTATGTACAGCACATAACTTCCTGTTAGACCACAGCTTGTCACTTAAGACAAGCACAGCTAATGAGACATTACTGGAGCCGTTTCTGAGGTTCTGAGGAACATCTAGAGGCCAACCTGTTTCATTTCGTCGGGGGCACTAATGCACTGTCAAGGTTTTCTTTTCAGTTAAAAGCATGCATGGAATCTCTAATCAGCAGCACAGGGCTCCGGTGCTGGCCTTGATGCAGCTCCCCGGTGTACTCCTGCACTTTAACGGTCTCTTTTTGGCAAATACAGTAGATTTTCTCCTAAAGATGAAATAAAGACGACAAAGCTCGGTATCTAAGCCGTTCTTCCTGGTCTTAAACATATACCCAGCAACTCAAGGTGCAACCCTGACTTTCTGTTGGCCTACACTGTAAATAGTAAAGTTTTGGATTAGGTACACTGTTAAACAGGGAAACGAGTCACTGAACAGACTGATCAGCCACCTGTTCTGCAGGGTGTAAAATATGAGCAAAGGACATTTTTACTTAATGTTTACCTAGTTTATTATTCACTAGTATACCATGCTTAATACATGCAGAAACAGCAGGATGCGCCACTTTTGATGACCTCACAATGAAAAACAAAACACGCTGATGGAACAATTAAGCTGTTTTTCATCCTTCTGTGATCTGCAAAGAAATTAAAATAACAACAATCCTCACCCATGCTCTTATCATTAAGAGTACAGCGACGTTCTGTTTTTCTGCTTCTGTCAAAAGTCCTTTTCATGCCTGCGGTTGGTACTAAATGCAGCAGCTTGAAAGACAAGATTGTATCACCTCAATTTTTTTACTTTTGCCATCGGGGCCCCCACACTTTGCAGGAAGCTGCCTGAGGAGATTAAGATGGATGATTCTGTATCAACTTTAAAATCAGGCTTTAAAACTCACTCCTATGAACTGCCTTCATATAACATATTGTTTTTTGTCCTTGACTTGTTTTTTTTGTTAGTGTTTGTTGCTGTTCTTGAATTACTATTATCTTTATTCTTTTTAAGACTAAATACTATATCAATTTAAATATTGTGATTCAAATCAAATCTACTTATCACAGTAGTTTGTACTCACGAACATATCAAGCGTTTGGCAAGTGACAGATGTTTGTGTCATGTGTGACATTGCCACAATTTGCTGCATGCACTTCAGCTGTGCTTGGAAAAAGGCCCCAGGCTGACAGTACTGTGCTCTGTAGCTTAGCTCACCAGTGCCGGCGTGGTGACCTCTGTCCATCACAGCAGTCCTCAGAACTCTCTTTTCTGTTACATTGCTCTGCAGTTCATTTTTCAGGGATGGAACAAAAGGCAGTATGTTACACATTGTTGTATATATCCAGAAGCTATAGCAAGTCAAGACAGTATTTCTAAATACTGCATGTATTATCAAGTAAGCAGTGCGCATTTTGTTATATTTATGACTGGTATGACTTACGCTGGTGTCAGCGTTCAACTTTAAAGAATAAAAGCATATGAAAGGTTATGCACCTTAGATGTGTGCTATTTCCCTATATATATAAAGTGACTAACTAATAGAGCAAAAAAAAAAACAAATCATATGAGCATACGTTTTAATAAATGATTCAAATTTTCATTGTATTTATTAATATATATATATGCGAAGACATGCTCCATTAATGCATGCTTAACTAAAGCTTCTTCTGTGCAATGCTTTATTAAACATTTATTTGAATTTTAATATATATATATATATATATATATATATATATATAGATATATAGTTTGCTGAGGATTGTTTGCTGAGGATTTTGCTCTTTTTTATTTTTTTGCACCCCTACATGATTTATACTCACAC
This sequence comes from Microctenopoma steveboyesi, assembly GCA_032359275.1. Classification (NCBI taxonomy): domain Eukaryota; kingdom Metazoa; phylum Chordata; class Actinopteri; order Anabantiformes; family Anabantidae; genus Microctenopoma; species Microctenopoma steveboyesi. Next base: position 2,720,867 of record JAUMHF010000021.1, on the reverse strand, counting down.
TCACAGTCTCTTCTGGGAACTGCCCGGCATGTGCCGTTAGCCGTTCAGCAGCTCTGCTACTTAACTCAACTGTAGCTGCCGAGGCAGGCGTGTATGTGGAGAGTGTGTGTGTGTGTGTGTGTGTGTGTGTGTGTGTGTGTGTGTGTGTGTGTGTGTGTGTGTGTGTGTGTGTGTGTGCACGTGAGTAGATTGAATCAGTTCATAAGAGCCTTCCGCTGAAGTAAGAGTATCTTCTGATATACATCTCTCATCTGAGATATTCATTGCATGGCAGGCATTGTTTTATGGAGCCCAAGAAGAGGAGCTGTTATTGCAAAGGTAATAGCTAAATAAACAGCGAGCGCTAAATTCCAAGTGTGGTGCTTTACCATGAGATAAAGTAAGATACACTAAATAAGACTTTATGGATTCCTTGCAGAGATGAATCTACGGGGGAGGGGGGGGGGTGGCAGGGAGACAGCTGCCCCCACTCTTATAAGGCTTGCTTACAGCTGCCATATGACTTCCAACTAATCCCAACCTATCCCACTCCACGTATCCCACTGTTTATATATACTTAGTATATTAGGTGGTAGCTTGTGATGTGACTTGCTGGAATTCCACCAATGATAGAGTATAAAATAACAGGCAGCCATGCTGTCAGACTTTTTACCATCTTTTAACAGTGTGCCTTGTTACCCAGACAGTAAATAGTTAAAATATACTGAATGTGATGTTATAACGACAGAATTGCCAAAACTGACATTTGCTATCAAGATGTTTCACACATATAAATAGTATATGTGTATATATATATATATATATATATATATATATATATACACAGTATATATATGTATATGAGTATACAGTAGAACAGCATGATTAAAATTTTCACATCCTGTCCATTTAACACAAATCACTTTTTATTGACTCTCCTTGACCTGTAATGGGTTTTAGAGAGTGTATAAAAGTGATGGTAATTCACAGTCATTCTTTTAAAACACCAAGGTTAGAAATTATCCAGTGCAACAGTGGTGTGACTCCATTATGTGTTTGTGATACTTTCTGAACTACTAGTATTTGTATGGGATGAACTCACTATAACAGCTATTTTTGTTGAGAAGACGTGTTTTTGTACGTATTTGTACGCCATTTGTACGTATTTTCCTGCCAATAACTTCAGGGCCACTTCCAGTTTAGGAGGCTTTTCAAACAATCACACAGGCACTAGTCTGATCTTTGCCTTTCCTTTGTCTACATGTCAAACTGATGTTGGACTAGACACTGAGTTGCCTTGAATCCAGATGTGGGCCATCTTAGGCCATGATGCAGCCCTTCTGGGCTGGACAAGGTGGATCTAAACTAGCAAACATGACTTTGGCACAAAATGTGATTTGATTTTGACTGACATGTGGCCATGCCGAGGTCACAGCCATTACGGCATCTGGGATGACAGCTCCGTCAAATGCATGTCATACCTGCATTTCATTTGCTCTGTACCTGCTGCCAGCATAGTGAATCTTATTTGATATCTTCAGACAACTGACACATGGCTGTACTCATCATTGTGTTTGGTTTTGTAAGAGCAGTCCACGCTGTTAAAGAGAGCTCGTCGTGTTTGATCTGCGAGAGTCTGTAACCCAGAGGCTGCTACAGTCTCCATCAAATGACTCCAACCGTTGGAAATGATATTTCCACTGTGCTATGCTCTTCTAGATAGCACCGAAGTATGACTATAACTAAATAAATAAATAAATCAAACAGATGAGGATGTGGGAGTCTAATCAAAAGGGAACACAATGAGTGCCGGAATAAAAAAAAAAGATGACATAAAATAGAACTAATCAGAAGAATTTTACAGTGGATCATTATCGTGCTCAACCAAAGGAGGCCAGAAAGAGTGGAATTTGCACTTTTGAATACAAATATCTTTTGTCCATATTTGGAGAAAAGATTAAAAATAGTTGTAGTAGTTAAGAATTAATAGTGATTAGACTTTGCATTTTGTTCTAATATTAGAAATTTGTAAACATCTGTAATTTATTTGTTTCAAACCACATCATTATCCTTTTAAGTCTGGTTTTTATTTACTGTGCAAAATCAGCGGGTGTGAAATAGACCCTTTGTGTTTGAACATATCTCATACATCAGTGTCCTGACTGTAGATAATCAATATTCCCAGCAGAGTCATCTACTTATGCACTGTGACAGAATTATCACTTCAAATAGTTACAAGGAAGCATTAAAAAAACCAAACCTTTGCAGATATTCTCTGCTCACGTCACCTTGAACTCATTTATAAAGTCTTTTAGATCTTTGCAGACCCTCAGCGGGGTCCCCTACAAGCATGGAGAAAATATGTTTTCTTCAATGTTCATGCTTACGCTGAAACTGCTCCACGTGCAGAGTGTTTTATCTCCAGCGATCACACAGGACACTATCTCTAATTAACTCCACATATAGGAGACGCATCGATATCTGCATGGGTTTTTGATCCGCCTCCTCAGAAGATGTTGCAAGGCTGTTTCTGTAAATGAGAGTTACTGAAAACTAACTTTACAAAGTGGACTCCCTTAGGTGCTTCTAAACCCAGGTTGCTTTTTAATTTATGCTGAGCCATGCTCTATAAATTTATGTACTGTCACCTGCAATTGGACTAGAGAGTCTGTGTGCTTTTTCCGTTCTTTTTTACGCGTCACTTGTCAGCACAGAAGCTGCTCTTTGACAGACCAAAGCGGCTCTAGTGTGAATACTAGCTGGAGAGTGGGAGCAGAAAGATGAATAGGAAGCTGATATCTTCTTATTTGTTACCCGTGCCTGTCAGTTTAGACACATTGTGGATTACTGTATGCGTTTATTTTTAGACGCTTTTCTGACAAAGACCGCATAGTAAAACAGATCACAATAGCACACACACACACACACACACACACACACACACTCTGGATTTTGCATTGTACACAGAGTAAAACTGAGAGAAAAAAATTAGACTGATCTATTAGGGAGGCTCCACTTAAGAGGGGAATCTTGGTTTGGATTTACAGCTAAATTATATTTTACTGTCTTTGTATAAATTAGTAATGACCTCACTTAGATATAGACACACTTGAAGACTAGTCACGACTAGTCACGGTTTAAATTTACAGATCGTTTTTACTTACGTTCCCAGATTTCTAATCTTTGAGCGTCTTAAGCTAAAGACCTGACTATACGACCCAGGACTAATAAAGCACCGATCCTGTGAGACATATCATGTGTTCTTGTGCAAAAATAAAAAGTTGGAGAGAACCTAAATTTAAAGTTAGTTGGTGTGGATTTTGGTGTGCTAGACTGACACACCAAATACCTGAGTTCCAGTTCAGTGTTTGGTTAGGTTTAGGGAACAAACCTGACCTTACCCAAGTCATGTGCCTGAACCCAGCATTTAAAAACACTATAGTCTGTCAAAATAGACGTTGTGTTGCATGATCGTTTATCTGGAACAATTTCACTATCTAGGAACATGTTATTATAATGTTCAGCCTATATGAAACCAATTTGCAGATTGTCACTGTCCGCTTCTATTAATCTGTGAGACAGGGTTTGACTAGATGTTATGACCAAATCACATTAATAAGCCACTGTTAACGCTTATGTGAACTAAGGGTTTGAAATGCACTGCTAAAACACGTTTTAATCACAATTCAGTTACATTTCTTGGATGAAGAATTTGATACCACTGACTGTCTTCTACACTCGCCTGACCTAAATCCAACAGAATATATCTGTGACATAATCTTTAGGTTCATCTGACGCCACCAGGTTGCACCTTACACTGTCCAGGGGGGGCATCTTGACTATCATCTTGGCAGTTTCCCCCTACCAAGATCATATTTAAGATGCCCCCCCCTGGACAGTGCAGACAGGATCTGGGATGAGATACCGCAGGACACCGTGCGTCATCTCATAACAAGCATGCCCTGACGGAGGCCATACAATCTACCATTCTGAGTTGCTGCAAAGATAATTCAGAAAATATGCTGAAATAATATCAGTTTGTCAGTTTCAATTTATTGGTGACTTTGAATTAAATTTGGTAAAATCCATTTGTTCTGGACACCTTACGTAGTCCTCATCACTGTGGATCATCCAGCATGATTTCTTTTAAAGATCTGATGTGTTTTCAAAGTGTTCCTTTATTATTTTGAGCAGTCTATACAGTTCACACATAAAGGCAAGAATCCAAATCTTTTGGCTTTGTTTTAGGTCAACTTTTAGTTTGTAATAGTAACATTGTTCTTGTCCTAAATCATGCTCAACAATTTATTCCATTTTCTAAGTCCACTAATCAAATTTAGCTTCCGGGCTAGTTAGGATGTGGGCTGTCTAGCTGTATATTTATACTAGGAACAGGAGCTGTACTATTTTTCCAGTTATCACTCAGCATGTCAACTATTTTGGCATTGTAAAACATTTTCAGAAGTGCAGCCAATGCAAGAATTTATCTAAACTGCTCAGTGAGCAGCTTACCGGCAGCTCCATGCAGTGGCTGTGAGAGCACTAATGCTGAGACAGACACATACAGTAGCTGGGGGAACTGTGCAGCCATTTAGCCATGTGTCACCCCAAGACTGGACTCACTGAGTGAGTCAGAGCATGCCCTGAGCAGGACACAGTATGCTCTTGACCACTGGGCGCCGACTGTCATGGCAAATAGCAAAACAGGACAATCTGCTAAAGTCATTGCAAAGGGTGAACGTGGCTGATAAAATTTAAAAACAAGGTTAAACTTTATGTTTTATTAGTTTTTCTTTTATAAGTGTTACATTAAATTAACAAAAACTGTGGTATACAGTCACTGCAATCAACCCAATCATCAAAATTATTCAGAAAATCACAGGTGTGAATAAAACATTTAGTTCTATTCAAATAATATGTCCCTCAGTAAACACAGGAAGTAGAGCCACTGACAGTATCATTATTACACAACACACTACTACTACTACTTAGACAGAACCATGCATTTCCACTTGTCTTGGATTACACTTTATTTTAGCACAGTACACCTGCGTGCATTTAGGTACAATAGATGACAACTGTGCAGGATTCTGTGTGTAGGGTAGCAACCGTCTCCAGTAGTCACACACGTATTCTTACGTGCATGCAAATGCACAGCACTTCCAGCCTCGCGTGGCGGGAAATGGCATGCAACCTCATATTAATAACAAGGCTATATTTAGATAGAAGGCGCCCTAGCTAACAGGACAAACATGATGAAAAGTAACATTCACCTACATGAATCTATGGTTAGTGTAACTGCCTAATCAGTATTGCCTAGCAGAACAGAAAAAACCCCATGACTGCTACATGCATATTAATGCATAATAATAAAATGCATATTCATTGAAGACATTTACAGTCAGTTCATTCGATCCATGTAAAGCAACTGATCTTCCAGAATCAGGTGATTTGGAACTTTTTATTTTGTAATGACATTGTAAAAAAGGTTGAAGACTCTCGGGTCAAGAGTACTGTTATGCATTATGCATTAACCAAACTCATTACATTATGCAGTGACTTTCTCTGCAGACATCCATTGGTACTAATGGACAAAATTTAAACAGGGAGTTTTTTGGGGGCAGACAGATAGATGACTCGTAGGCCTAATTATGTCATTTCATTAACGAGATCTCTGCGGAGGTGTTGGGCACTTTTTGCTCGAGCATGCAGCGAGGAAGTAAATCATTGGGCGAGATAAACTCCAGGGCTGAACTGTTGCACAGCCCTGTTGTGGACAAGCGCTGGGTGTGTAATATCAAACACGTGAGGGTGCGGGTTCAGCAACAGGCGGTGGCTTCCTGTTTGTGTTGGCAAAGCGTTATGGGCAAGAGGGGGATCGTTACCTGTGCTTCAAAACATATTTTGAAAGTAATGAAGTCGGATTGCACTATCTACCCAGTACATTAAGTTATTGATGACAACAGATGGCACTCTTTAGCCTATCAAAGAGTCCCTCCTCTTCCACTTTGCTCAGATATTATTTGGGTTTGTATTTGCTATGAATGTGTTTTAGCAGTAATGTGTGGAATTTTTCATTCTTCATGACAAGAATCAGGCCTCTGTGGTGAAGTTGTTAAACTAATGGAAATCCACTCCAACAGAAAAAGAAAAGAAGGAATCACGAGAAGGACTTTCTGTTTACTTCATGGAATGCAGGGTCTCTGAATTGAATGGAGTTTGTGTCGGGCACTTAAGTGGAACTGCTGCCTCTCTTCTTGGTCAGCTAACAGTGAATGAGCTCCACTTAGCCAATTAGCCATGTGGGCACCGTGCCGTGTTTCCTGAGCCAGTGATCTAACATCGTTATCTGTTCTTGATGACAAAGTTGGGTTGTGTTCAGCGCTGGACCACATTCAACTACACAGTATATACATTTATTGGTTACATTGAATTCCCTATCCACATATGTACAAGTCATATAATGTTTTTAAAAACAAAGTTACATTCATTCTGGCGAGCCACAACATTAAAACCACCTAGACGTTTGGAACAAGGTGTTTAAGTTTTCGTTCTTTGGGTCATTGTATTGCTGCAGAATTTAGCTCATCCCAGTTAATTTTGATGCATTTCATTGTAAATTAGCAGACTGATGTCTGTAAAATTGCTGAATTATTTCTGGTGCCATCATGACTTATTTTATCAGTAAAGATAAGCAAGACCCGTTTCAGAAGTAGCCATACAGCCCAAGCTATAGCACAACCTACACTTTAGATCATTTGATAGTTAAATGTCATTTTGTTTTATTTAGAGGAGACTGTATTAGAAAACAAACAATGTAAAATTAACAGAAGCTTTGTAACTTTGTGACTATTAGTAACCCAATACATGTTTCACTCCTAAATGACGAAGTAAAGTTGACTCACAGTTAGCCGACTGTCTGCAGGCTTAGGGAAGATGTCAGCTGCACACTCAGCGTGAGAAGGACAATGTGATTTAAAGGACATTCTCTAAAATCTAAATCCCATATGTTTTCATTTCTCGCCAGACATTTTGCAGAGAGCATCACCGTGTTTCGAATTTTCCCTGCTACTTCTGGTTTGTTCTTTTGAGCAGGCTTTTCTATAGAAATGCGAAAACTTTAATACGTGTGATCCATCACAGGAAATACAATGTCATCTGTTATTTAGATGAGATTATTGTTGTGTGGTAATGCTGCGAAGACTTTTACACATCACTCTGCATTTACAACTGCATCAGCATGCGCTCATAATTTAACTGTGACAACAACTGACACGATGTTGCTGGTGATAGATGACACGCGTCAGGCAAGTTAAGACTCCACAAATTAAGTTTAAACATGTCGTAAAATAGGTGCAGGGAAATTAGTGTGTGAAAGCTGGAAAGAGCTTTTCTAGAAATCACTATTACAACATTCTTCAAGGACGTTGGGTTAGAAAAGATGCACAGTTAAATCGCAAATCACACACAATGTGCCAGATCAAAAACACGCACGGGAAATAGCTGCACGTCAAATGCAGGTACTCGCCTCTAACAATACAACCTGACTGAAGATGCTCGAGGTTAACGGTGGATTAGCATTGTTGTCTAACCAGAGGACACGTGGCATCTGTCATAGCAGCAGCTCACCTGGATGTTGCAATAGCTGCCATCCAGGATGATGCACTTCTAATGCGTCTCCATAATCGTGCCCGTCGCCCATGAAGGGCGTTCCTGGGGTTGACGTGCATGTCAAATGGCCTTATATGTCAAGGTCCCCTCTAGTAGTTCTGCCCTGATCTCTTCAGGCCATTTTCCAGTGACAGGATGAACACTGACCTCTGTCATTCCACAGCCTGAGCAGCCTTAGGTGAGCCTGCTGGTGCCAGGCCAGCTGAACCATGCTGCTAGGCAGACTCTGTGCCCTTTTGCCCCTGGGTATGCATCCGTGCACACCTCCGAACCAGCCCAGCTGTCTCTGCTTCATTATGTCCTGATTAGGCGTAGATTACTCTGTTAGGTGGGTTAGAGCGTTTAATCCACAGCAGTGCTTAAGGAGAAAAATGCACCTCCAGTGAAAATTCATACCTTATAACATGACCTCAGAACTCCTCCATTTAAACTATTTGACTCACGGAGGGTTTCATCATTTAAAACACGCTTCTCTGGCCTATTACAGCTTTCATTAGGGGCGAGATCTGCTTGATGACAGTATTAGCGAGCGCTCAGCCTCAGCTCAGTGAAATTGAAGAGCATGTCTGGCTAACCTGGAGCAGGCGTCTCTAGGTGCGCTCACCTGCTCTTCCTCAGGAGAAGCAATTATGTCAAGATGAAGGAGGGGTGGGCATCCCCAGATGGCCGAGCTCCAGCTAATTGGCGCGGGGGATGTTAGGGATTCAGAGCAGGTTCAGGAAGAAGCTCTCTCCTCCTTTCTCTGCCCCTACATCTTTGTTTGGCTTTGTTTTGCTTTGTCAATTCTTGCCTTTTGATATGCATATCAATACATGTTTTATTCATGCTCTCTTGGAGTAAAATCAGTCAAGATCACCTTGCTGTTGTCTGGAGGCACAAGAAGTGTTTGCCATAAGCATTTGTGGACGGAGTTGCCATTTCGAAGCTAATGTTATAACGCCCCCCCCCTTCATGCAAAGGAAAAAAATGAATGATTTATGTGACTGTCACTGAGAGAGCAGAACAACCGAGCCTGCACATCTTTCTCTCACTACACCAACAGCTTGTATGTTTTTTTTAATGAGACAACGATGCTAATTGAGCGGCTGGAAAACAACGCACTGGCTACGGAAGCAGAGTAGGGACGCGAACTGGCGGGGTTTACTACCCACATGCCAAAGGGCGCGCGTACAGTAGCTGCGTAATCACAGCGGAGGTTTCATGTTAATCATAACGGTAAAGACGTGAACTTTAATTAAAGTCTTCTTGCATTACAATCATGTCACGTTCATTACATCTCTCACGGTGGCAGAGGCCACATCTGTGAAATCAGTGCATGTGCGCAACTAAGCAAGTCATTCAAAGTGTTTCCATGATGATCTGATCATCAGATAGGCCTCCCGCTGCTATCTGATTGAACGCACACTTTGGCTTTGTGCAGGCTCAGACCTCTAATGGGACTCTATACGCAGGGCAGCTCATTAAGGGGCTCTGTTTGCGACCATAAAACTAGAGTTACAGTGCTTCAGTATCAATAGTGATCTCGGCTCAGAGAAGATGTCACAGTCTGTATGGTGACATCAACGGCGACTGGTAAAACAGAGAAACAGCATAAGAGATTTCAAATGTGGGTCTCTGTGGTCAGTGGCTTAAGAGAATGTTGAGACATGAATGAATTCTGTTGGTAAACGTTTGGCTGATTTTAACCACCTTGTAGTAACAGAAATGATGCAAAATGTATAAAGTTATAAATAAAGTTTTATTAAAAGACTTTCAGTAACTAATTACTCAAAGTTGGACTGTAATTAAACTGAGGTTAGTCAAAGTGTGTGAAAACTTTTGCAAACAGGCTATTCCAAATATTATAGTTAAAATATTTGTAGTTAGTTAATTAGAGTATCATTTAAAAACCTGCTGGACTACTGCACCGACGAGACCTACTATTTTAAACAGAGGAACAATAACAACACAAAAATAATTTATTGTTGTGACAAAGTGGGTGAGAACACTCTCACACTGCCTTTAGTCATTTTCAATTACATTTTATTTTGGTAAATGTTTAGCTTCATTTCAGTCAGAATTGTAACTGTGCAAACACAGACTATGGTTTGTTTCCGATTCAGATTCAGATTTAGGTTTTATTTGTCACATGCACAGTACGATACGCAGTGAAACGCTTAGACGACCAACAACGACCTTAGAAATGTTAAAATGTTTTGCAATATTCTTAAAACAAAGTATTATTTAAATGTATTGTTTTTGAATTAGCTTTTACTTTGTACAAGTTAAATGTTTGTAGTTTAGAGTTTCTATTTAGTTAGGCTGGTAACACTTACCATGTATTCAGGAGACAAAAGGAGGAAACTCTGAATTATCTGTGAAGGTTTAACCCGAGTGAAAACGGGTGAAAACATCAAAACCAAACACGTCTAGTTGCTTTGGATAAAACCTTTTTGGGAAAACTCTGAATTACTTCCTCGTTTGTAGATTCTGTGACATCACAAGTGATGTCAGAGAGTAGACCAAGTGTGTGTGTATGTGTGGGGGGGGTTAGGTTCATACCGCTATTACGTTTGAGTTTGGTAATATGGAATTTGGAATTATGAAATCAGCTGTCAATATGTGAGGTTAAAAGGGTTTTAGTGTTGAAGGGGACATTTACTTATAAAAGTAATTATTAAGAACATGTGTGTTTTAGAAGTTAAACTCGTCATACCTGTAAAAGAAGTGGTTTCGCCTGGAAGGAGGTTGAGCCAAATTGAATAGACTATTTAAACAGTGCTTGTAGAGCAGCAGGGGAAAGAGACACCGTGACGTGCAGCTGTTTGTGCAGGTTGGTAGTTTCTCTTCTGGTGAGTTGAGTTACAGTATATAAATGTAAAATGTCACACTGCAGAGTAGTGGTTTTTAACTAATGCTGACCATGCTGTGTTCTCCTAAACCCATTTATTAATTCTATGAACATTAAAACTTAGATATCTGGCTCTTTGTGACTGTTCAAAAGTCTGTATCTTGTCATTTAATTTGGAGGACTGGTTCAGGTGAAGTCTCCTCTTTGTTGTTTCATGCCGGGCTCTGATTCCTGGATGCTGTGCAAATGTTACATCACACATGCTAAGGCTTGTATACTCATTTGTCCCTTCACTGGGGAATAGAGTCACTCTAGTGAGGACTGAGACTGCCTGTCTGTCTGAATGGAAAGAAAAAACAAGAAAACATCAGCCCAATTATACCACTCCAATGCATCATCATTAGACAGCAGTGAAATAAGAAAACATTTTTTACAAGCTTTACAACAATATGTTGGTGCAGTAGAGTCGTCATTAGCTTGTGGTTCACTAAAGACTGTGTAGATTTAAAATGACCATACATAAATTAACATTATTCCTAATAGTGTTGGCGATAAATAGCTGACGGGGAGCCGAACAAAGAAGCAGCATGTATTATTATTTCTCTTTTCAGTGAATTACATACATCTTTTTTAAGAAGTCAAACTGCTCTGCTCACACGTGCTTTTAACAATGATGCTATTCGGTCTTGCTGACCAGTTTTAGGGCCATCTATTCAACGCCATTGTTGCTAACCACAGCAGGCAATGAAAACATATCCACTCGGCTTATGCACGTTTCACACATGACCAACTCTTAACGAGCCCTGAATTGTCCTTTCCTTCCTCAGAACGCGCTGCACCTCATCTCTGTGGGAGGGTCGAGACCTTTCCAGACAGGTCAAAGTCAGAGAATAGGGATAGTTCAGGACGGCCGAATCAGAACCGTTTTCCGGCCGTTAATCCTCTCCTTTATGGCCAGCTTAGGCAAGACAGAGCGTACTGTGTCTGGAAATATCTCCCTTCCAGCTCTTAGAGGATCGGCGCTGATACCATCTCAATGGCTGTTTGATTGTGGCATTGTTGGATGACATTAAAACCTGCCAGGCCTCAGTGGATTAGTTTCAAACAGCCAGTGCACACAAGGCAAAGCAGTGAGCGATAGAGGGGAGCGCGCGCGCGGGGCGGCGGCGGCGGCGGTGGTGGGGGGTTGTTGTTGTTGTTTTGAAGGAATTTATTGTGCCACAGATTCTTTCGCACAGGATCAGAACTATAAAGACACATTTGTACAGACAACGTAATGGTGTTATGTAAGAATTCTTTTGTGAAAGCTTTTCAGATATGTTAATAGGGTTTGTTGTCGCGGCGAAGCCACAGAGTGCAACAATCAAATCAAGGAATAAAAATGGACTTTGCTTCCTGCTGTGTTAAGTATTCACAGCCGATACATGTTGAATCATGCAGATCAAGTTTTAATTATACATTTTCATTTCAGCTGTTACGGTCAGGTCATTTCTTCCTGTTCGCAATTAGAGAAACAGTCATCGGTTTCGGGGCGAGCGCTACAAAGTTAGGTTGAACCAGTGTTGACCTATAATCGGAGTGTTTTTTTTTTCTTGTCTTAATTAAACTTTCATGATGATGACTTTCTTGTTAATCTGTTTAAGTCCTGGTCAACGTGTCTCAGTTCACACACACTAATAATCGTAATGACAGAACAGCCAAAAATGTAAAGATGAAAGGCTTTTCTTACAGCCCGACATGTTTTCCATCCAATTTAAGTTTAAGAAACCTTTGAATGTCACCATAATGTAGGCGGCAGCCTATTTGCGGAGTGCTGGGGGTATTCCCTGTGGCAGTAACCTGGTGCTTTGGGCTGACAAGTTTCCCCCACAGATTCACATGCAGATGAATCGGGTTGTAACCATGAGAGGAGGAGAAACATCCCGTTGCTGGTGTGCGAGGCCTGTTGGGAGGCCTGGTGAAGGTAGCTGATTGTTAGAGAAACACAGGGTTAGGGATTTTAATGGTGGCCTACTTTTGTTCTGTTCAGCACAGCTCCGCTGCAGGAGGACACACTAAGTAGTGTTGTCTGAACTGGGTAAAAGGAAAGTTTCCTGCAGCTTCTGTTCGCCGAGAACTGAAACGGAGCCGGGGTTATCCTCGTAAACTGTAGTGCATACTGTAACCATGCTCCGATGCAGGGATGGATACCGTGGACTCACAACAACGCAAACAGCATCCACATGTTTGCAGTATTTCATGATGTCCTCACGCAGGTTTCCTGTCCCTCCCACCGTTACTCTCAGAGCCCTGGTTATGGGGCTCTTTCTGCTGCCGGTCTTCTAATCTAACAGACAGGAACTAACCAGCTGAAGTTAGGAACCAAAAATGCATTGACGGTACCTTTTGCAAACGCTGTTTTGTCCCGGACTTCCCCCCATTTTCTGCTTTAATTATGCAGCACTGTGCATAACGTCAGTTCAGGTTCATCCCGCTCCGTTCTACAGTAAGATCCAGGATTCTGTATCGGTGGGGTAGTTTCTAATTAATACCTAAATAATTCTCCTTATAGTTATATTCTGTGAGGCCTTAAACTTCACACTGTAAACTGCCTTGAGATGTAATAAATAAACTGAATTGCAGATACACAGCTTAATGCAGTCTTGTTCATTTTTGCAGCCTGGTTTCATATGATGCTTTAGGTTGAGGATTAGACAGACCTGGTGGTGTAGTAGTGCATAGCACCGTCACCACACAGCAAGGAGGAGCCACGTTTGCATCCGAGGGTCGAACGAGTGCTTCTCTGTGTGGAGTGTGCGTGTTCTCCGCATGTCTTAGTCCAGTTACTCCAGCTTCACCTGACTCTGAATTGTCCATAGGTGTGTTTGTCTGGGCTGTGATAGGCTGCTGACCTGTACAGGGGGTACCCTGCCTTTACCCAATGACAGCTGGGATGGGCTCCTGCTCTCCTGTGATCCTCAAGAGCACACGCTATTAGGATGATCAATGAATGGATTCATGCTATATAATCAATGTTGTGCTAATTTGGTATTTGTATAATTTGTGAGTAGATACATTACATCCTACGATACATCCAGCACTGGAAATAAATTACAATTCAAATTCTAAACTGATACAGGTAGAGAATGTCTCAGGAGCAAAGGTTCTGCTCTTTAAAAGTGGCAAAACTTATTTCTACTATTGATAACCTTGGATCTGCCACTTAGAAATAGTTTGTCTGACTGTACCTGTCGGCCCTGGAACATAGAACATGTGTTCAAAATAAATGTGACAACACTGGAGCAAACACTATCAAATAGCTAATGTTGTACTGAATAAAATATGTATAAAACATAAATTCTTTGCTCCCTCTTATGTAGCTTACACTGCAGAGGATTCTAAATGTTGAAAGTTTGATTCATTTAGAAGAAGGGCAAAGGCCTGACCCCCCCCCCAGGGTCCCCCCTTTCTGCATGTGCATACAGATCCTAGCTTTGCATCATACTCCATTATCCTGTCTGCTGTTGTTATTCCTTAAAGTATTGCACAGAGCTAAAGTGAGCATAATGCCTACGTGAAGACTGGATAAAGATAAATGGCTCATAATTGAAAAAAGATATATACTGTATTTGCTACTGTTTAGTCACAGTGATATATTTGATTTGGCATATAACCACAAAAAATGATGTATATATACAGATGTTTTCACAGCAGTGCCGCTGAAAATAGCTCCAATGATTTTTGAGTAATAAAGACATGAATCTTCACTGAATATGAAATGGAGTGAAGTAGAATTTCTGTCGCTTTATCAGATCACACAAAGGATTGTTTTATTTTGACAGGTACGGATTAATGGAGCCATTGTAGCCCATTGAGCAGATTAGCTTCCTTTTCACGGCTGCATTTGTTTTATTATTTATATTGTGTGCACCAGTCCTCACAAAAGCATGTATGTGTGTTTCAGTGAGTCTAGATAAAACAGAAAAAAAATTTAAATCTAACTTTTTGTACTGAAGACTGAAATGCGTCTTGTAAAGCTGATGCACAAGGTTTGTTAAGTACATCGCAGTTAAACAGCCCTTGACTCACGCCACAGTTGCAGTTGGCAACTATTGTGGGACAGTCAGGATTATCTCTCGCCACACACGGCACAAATGTTCAGTGGTAGCAGGCAACTCGCAGCCAATTTATTTTGCTACAGCAGACTGTGGACTGTGAATAACCAAAATGGTGAAAAGTTATTTGGCTGATAGGAATTGTTGTGTCCTTGGGTGATCGGGACACAGCTAGCACACACCAGACGTAATTAGAAGGGGGAGAATGTTAGTTAGTGGCCGAAGGGCAATTCTGAACAAAACTAACTCCCTTCCACAGTATGAAATATTAGGAGATGTGTTTAAAATTCCCTAAAGCACCGTGTGGTTTGTTTATTTTCTTACGTAATGACTAAAACTCTGACAGCGTTGTTCCTTGGTGTTTTCACTGGAAACTTTTTTCTTCTAATATCACTCTCCAGACTTGTGCAGATTGCATGTTTGTCAGAGGTGATGCATTCAAACACTGTGTTCCGTTTTGCATAAAAAAGGAACAGCTTACCCCATACTAAAATTAGCATGAGGGTTGAATGCAACTCGGGGATTGGAGGCATACTCTGTAATTTAGTCAAAAATGTGAGGTGTGCAGGGGACGCTTTCTCGAATTGAATTGCCTATAGAGCAGTTCTTTGAATTATGCATTAGCCAGAGCATGTCGTCCTATACAGCTTTACATACACGTTTCACCACTTCCAAAACACAATGCTGTAAATGCCTGTTCTTGGTAGGTTGAAGACAAAATGAATGGCTGCAGTCACATTGTGGAGGTGTTGCTGGTCATCAGCGATGCACATGTGCAGATTCCATTCAGTCGACCACTTTCGTTCGGAAGCAACGAAATGTTCAAAGTGATGCAGATTCATTGATAGATTCTGTATTAGACGTTTATTTCTAAATATTCACAGTGAATGCAGTTCGGTAATAGATAGCAATGACTACAAGACGTAGTGTTGTGGTAGACGTTTGCAGCGAGCATCACAGCACAGGTGGAGTGTGATATTAGGTCAGCACCACTGGCTGAAACTAGACAGGGTAATGCAAATGTTTGGTGCAATGAAAATCAGGTTGTCAGACATCTGCAGCAATTTTAATATTGTGTAAGACTCGCCAACATTAGGATTTATACTGTGTCAGATCATTTTCTGTGTTAAAGTCAGCGACTAATTCGGCTAAAAGAAACTTTAACTACCTCCTTTTTTTTTTTTTTTTTGCATAATTGTGACTTTTCAGAGAGTGGAGTGATATTAGTTGGTGGTACGACTGCGGAGCTCAACAGATTGCGGTGTAATTTATTTTTCTGAGGAGCACTCAATAGGAGTCCCATATCACAGACCTGCTCAAACACTCCCTGCAGCTTCCAGCCTGCCCCGTACTGCTATATTTGACATGTCACATAAAACGGTGTTGAACGGGTTCTTATTCTGTCATAACTGTAGCCAGTCTATGTGTGAAGTCCTGTGAACATCAGCCCAATACTACGCGACGTCCTCGTCCACCTCTCCAAACTCGGAGATTTGCCAGATAACGTCCTGGTCAAGAAAGTCTTCATGAAGCCATATTCAGCACAGAGTATGGAAACTCAATAAGGAAGTGGGAATGGCAAAGGAAAAAAAGACTTCCTGATAATATATTAATGTCATCATCCGGCTCCAGCTCCCATACTTTCAGACCGTGAGTCAGCGGTGCACCACAGAGCTCATTACCCACAGTGCTGCGTGAACAGCAGTTACTCCTCATCCTCTGCTGCAGGTCGACGCCTAATTTGTGGAACATGTCCCTAAATATCAGATGATTTCCTGATCATTACTCAAACACCATTCCTAGAACCTCCACGCGAGGATTTTATGCTACGGCCTAACAAGCAACAATGCTTGGACTCTGGGACACACTTTTACGTTTGTAGGGTTTAGTTTTTAGCTAGTAATAGGTGATGACGTCAATTATTGGATATTCTTCACATTATATTTGAGAATATTACATTATATTATAGGTATTTGCAGTAAATCCATAGGTTTTCTGTCGACTCTGATATCTCCTTTTCTTATGTTAAACTTCAGATACCACATAACCACTTTCAATATTCCAGATTCCAATTATTGATAAGTAAACACAATTGATCCGTTTCAATTCTTTAATTACACACATTTGTACCGTGACTACATCGTTCGTCATTCATTCTTCACTCTGTGTTACTGCTGAAACATGGAAAACTTATATTGAGTCCTTCTATTATGTGACAGAGATCGAGCAGCGCACAGCGTTTGCGGCGGAGATGTTAATGAAAAGCAGATTACTTTTTGAAGTTTTTCTCAACTTCCTCAAAGTTGTATTCACTCAGCATCAGAAACGTGTTAGATAGCCGGAACCTGATCACAGTTCCCTCAGTCTGTCTCTCCTTAATGCACAACTATAAATAAAACTTTAAAAAACGCTCGTGTTCTCATTTGGAATGCGGATGATAGTGGATATGTCTGTGATGGTAGACACTGCATCATTACATCCAACTGTTTTTCTTGATGGGAGCAGATGGTGCAGTCTTTTTGCCCATTTTATTTCAATATCGTTTACAGTTGCTTTACATCTGTATAGAGAAACAGTTTTTAAAACCTGTCAGAAAACGGTTTCACCGCTGTTATTTGCATCTGTAAATATAAATTAAATTAATTAATTCCAATTTTATTTGTCACGCACATAGTTACACAGTGTACAACATGCAGTCTCCTTCTGCGTTTAACTCAACCCCCCCGGGGGGAGCAGTGGGCAGCTACAGACAGCACCTGGGGAGCTAGCGCTAAGTGTCTTACACAAGAATCAAACCTGCAACCTTCTGCATCCCAGCCTCATGCCTTAACCCACCTCCACTGAGCAACGACGGTGTAATGCACCATTCAGCTTGACACTTTCCATCAGGAATAGGCCCAGACATCTTTCTTTTAGTTTGTTTTTTGTTTTTTTTTCAGATGCAGAACTTCTTATGGCTTTTTATTTTCCAAAATAAAAGCATCGTCGGCAACAATTTCGGCTGTGTCAAAGAAATGAGAGCGTTTAAAGCTGTTTTCTGAGCTTCACTGATGCCATGCACACAAAGCACACTGCGTTAATGGCTGCCTTAATGGAATAACTGAGACATGTGTTGTGTCATTTACAACAAAGTGCTCTAACCGCATGAAACCATGATTACACCTCAGCGTGGACACATAATCCTACCATCGCTGGGCAAATAAAGAAAGAAAGAAACAATAAAAGCAGGTTGACAGGAGTAAATGAAGGCATTTTCTCAGTTGTTCAACATAAATCAGGCTTTGTATCCTGTTACCACCCGAATAGCTGCGGAAGACGCGATGTTGCTCAGATTGATGTGTTTTCTCTGCTCGTGGTCTTCTCCATCAAAACACCTAAAACCGCATCAGCCTGTTTCTGCTGCTGACTAATTGCGTGTTTTCCAAACTGGCCTGCGACGGAGTTTCTGTTCATCTTTGCGTGTGTTTTTGTTTTCATCACCCCACAGAGAGCAGCGTCCTGCAGAGTCCTGCCTTCACCAAGCAGCCCGGCAGCATCGTGTATCCTGTGGAGACTGTGGAGAAGAACAGGGAGGTGGTGTTCAGCTGCGAAGCCCAGGGAAGCCCGCCCCCCATCTACCGGTGAGTGTGTGTCTGCAACCTGCACGACCTAGTCTCAATGTGATCGAGCTCCACACGTTTTCACACGTCATGACAATAAGAGCGCGTGGTCTGAAACACCCATTAACCGTGTGTCCTGTTTTTTTAAACTCATCTGACAGGGAGCCGCGTGTTTCCTTCTCAGAGCTGCGGCTCTGTTACAGAGCAACACAGGGATCATATAGTTTACACATTAAGTTCCATGAACTATTCAAAAACACTTCAGTGACCCTCACTGTTGAGTTTGGTTCCTGCATAATGATGAGCACGTACTGTTTTTATGTTGGTTGAGTCCTTATAGATACACTTAGAAATACATTGATTATCTAATTATTGGTTTGGAAGCAAACAGAAGAGCAAGCGGTTAAATCGTGCCCTCTGACCAACGAGCCAATCACAGACAAGCAACCCACACATGACCTTCTGTGATAATTACACTCTTCCCTGGAACATGAAGCTGTGTCCTCATTTAGCTTAAGCAGAGAACACAGCTCTCTGTTATGGTGCAAATCAGTATTAGCGAGCAGGCTAACATAACCTTTCTACTGTCTGTGATTATTTACGTACGCAAACTCATCATGACATGTTGGTATTTTACGGCCCCTGCATGTCCCGAGCCCCCCGCAGTGTTTCCAGGCTCACTGACTGCACATACAGGAAGTGCAGGGAAGCAACCATCACTGACTCTAGTGGAATTCTATACTACTGCTATTTTATCGCATCCATTTGGGCTCAAACTGCAAAGCACACTTATCACAAAGGGAAATATAAAACAGTAACTGTAGTAAACCCCACTAGATGTTTCCCATGAGCCATCTCTGGATCATTACTCCAGCACCTTCGTGAATGTATTTAGCGGTAACTTTAGGGGTTGGAAACCTTTTATCGACCTTAGATGAGCAGTTTCGTCTACGGTTCTGCAGTGGAATTCTAATGTCATTAAAATACAGCAGAAGAGCATTACACAATTCTGCATGTGCAGCTCCGTCACGTTGTTCAGCTCTAGTCACAAACCAAACCACGAGCAGAACAGAGACCGCCTATTGTTCTATTGATGTCGGGCAGTTTAATCCGTACGCTCCGCATGACACTTCTGTTCTAAAAACCAGAAACAAGCGCGCTTCTAATCTGACAAAGCATGAAGCCGCCCCACTGACAATGAGTTAGACTTTTTCTGGGGGAGGTTTGTGAACTCTAATGAATTTGGAGCTCCTACTTCCAAATGTGTTTTTTACAGTGAGAATGCAGAGACACTGTCCATATCTAGGAATATCACGCTGTGTGTGTTGTAATTGTGTCTTCAAACGCAGTCATTTGTTCATGTTGAATGAAAGCGCTCCAGGATTTGTCTCCTTATGCAGTAACAGGAGAGTCTTGGCTCTGTTGTTCTCGTAGGTTTTCATTCTTGCAAATCAAACCTGAGCTGATCAGGATGATAGGAACGTATTACATGCAGTGGATGTTCCCTGCATGCCCCTTCTATTGGAAATGTGTTGGGCGAATGCATTAGGCTCAACGCGCTCCCAGTTTAAACAACTTTTCTTTCTTCCTTCGCGGAGTTCAAACAGCAGCATTCACCTGCACCTACCTCTTTATTTCCTCCTCCCGCGGACCATCAGTCTATTGAAAGAGTCTTGTGTTGTGCTGCGTTACAGCATCTCTGGCAAGTAAAAGTTCAAATCAATCATGTTTGCTCTCTGAAATTGCTAGGGTGAGATTTGGAAGGATTGGTACATTTAATACTTGGGATTGAGCCAGCTTAGAGGATGACCTAATCAGCTGTTTCCTGTCAAGGTCGCTGTGCGGTCCTCTCGGAGCAGCTGTCGCCTTCCAAAGATTTGTTGCAACAAGCAGACGCCATGTTCAAAGTTTTTTATTTGCCCAGTCACACAACTGAACTGTGCAGTTTTAATCATTGCCTGCTCAAACCCAAATGAAGAAATGCCGTATTTTAAAGAACACAGCATGAATAGGCTGCTGCACAAGTAACTTGAGTAATAACGTAAGTCGCTGTACTATGAACCTGAAACACCGTAATGTGGTTTTAAACATACAAATACAAATCAGGGCTCTCTTACCTTCGACTGATAAACAGAGTCCCTAAACCGATTACTACTTTAATCACGTCCAGATGACATCATCTGAATAACGAGTTGACCAAGGCTGAACCCTGTAGTCGTATTACGTCATCGGAACTGATGAGCTCCTCCAGATGATGTCACCTGGAGGATGAGTCCTTTTCAGCTAAAGGCAGATAGAGTGAAGTTGCCTTTTACTCCAGTTAGAGGACATTGGGTCACACATTTTCAAACTGGTATCCTATAAAAAGGATCTTGACAAAGCAGTAGTATTTTTAACACATTACAGCATTGGGCTTAAGAAGAGGAACAGACCGCCTGACACTCACAGCCTCATAAGCCAGATGGTGCCATATTATGTCGCTGTGTACGCGGCCTGTTGTTACATGATTGCATAAAGCATGTGCCTAACAAATGGAACGGCTGCTGTGGCCCTCTTGCCAGCATAAATCATCGTAAATACAATTATTAAATAATCTAGTTTACATGTGTTTGATGGAATCTGTTGCTCCGCACTTGTCAGGGAGAACAATATGCGCCGTCCCGATCTTGGGACTCAAAGTTCCACTTCATGCTGCTCCTGCGCTGATCTCAGTTTATCTGGTGCTTAACGTGCTCGACTTCTACAGAACTTAGAAAATTCATCACTTGATTTGTGATTTATTGCTGTCATCATGTCAGTTTGCTGTTTAAACTATAAATAAAAACATTAGAAACACAAGAGATACATTTAGTTATTCACCTGTCTCATATTTAGACTGTCGCGACTGAAACATCTGTGCAGATGTGATCTGAAAGTAATCTGTGACGTTAATTTGTTTAAGATCCAATCGTCTTTCTCTGATCAATTACAGCATTTATTTAGTAAATTAATACATTTCCACGGTGAAAAATCAGACTAATGAATCTAAATATTCCAAAGTAAATCAAAGAGGAAACGTTTCTGCTAAACGTCCTGTTGTGGATGTTCAGAAGAATCCATTAAAACTGTTAATAATGACATTTGAGGATTTATTTTCATGTTTTTTTTGGGGGGGGGTCCCATATGTGGCCTAGCCTCGTCCATACTCTGTCTTCGGCAGCCCCCATGTTAATGGAGTTTAAGACCCCAGACTTAGAGACTTTTTCTGGCATCTTTGGGTGAACAATTACCTTAACTACCTCTATGTTTAATCATCACACAGCACAGACTCTATGGTGCATTTAGGGATTCTCTGTATCTCCACTCAGATGAGTTCTTTACCCTTTTGGAAGTGGGATGTGATCACTCTCTCAGATACGTCAAAACGTTTCCCGGGCTCATTGAGCTATTCGGTCTCCAGTCCAGGTGAAGCAGCAATCAACAACTTTTAGAGAAAAGCTTTTGCAGCCTTTGGTTTCTCAGTATGAATGGAGCTTCACTGAGCAAATACGCATGTGAAAAAGCTGTTTTCATGTTTGATGGAAATCCATTTCAGAACCGAAATGGGAAGCACCACTGTCTGAACCAGGTTCTGCCTATGAGTTGAGGGTTTTTAAGGTGCTGGTCTTGCGTGTAAAACATTTAAGTGTTTCTGTGGTTGTTTTTTTTTTTTTTTTGCTTGTTTGTTTGTTTGTTCCACTTCAGCTGCAAATAAATCGCTGCTGTAGTCCTGCGAGACTGCAGCCATCCCCCCCTCAGGCTCCTCTCTATTGTGTGTAGTAATAAGGCTCTAGAGAGTGTGCACTTACTTATGACTGAACTGCAGGAGGGCCATGAAAGACCATTGTGCAACATATTTTGTCTATTAAAAGAAGAAAGTCTGCAGAGGCGCTTTGTGAGTGCTGCAGTGCCTGGCCCACAGTTTGTGAGACACTTCGCTATAGGGGTAGGCGGTTAAGTAAACGCATTGTGACATTCTTTTTTGGTGTAATCCGCACCTAATTGAATGTTATATGACGATCCCCTACTGACTGCTGCTGGAGCTGCACCAAGCGATGTCTGCAAATTAGTCTGCAAATTAAGTGAGTCTGCTCTATACAATATATTATTCTATAAAAGATGTAGATACAGTGCAAGAAAAGTACAAGCGTGTTGGTTGTCCTTATGCCTCAGAGGCACTTAATTGGCTCCACAATGGGAGCATAGATAGCAGTGCACCAAACGGCTTCGCACAACTTCTACTATACAAAACATTTTGTCAAACTCCGTCAAAGCTTCTTCGTCCTTTTACGACTGAAACAATGCACGGTTTTCCCAGCTGAGCACGAATCATTCGGAGAAAATGAAAAAATCAAAGCAGCGGGAAATTTCGAAGCTCTCCTCAAACACGTAATCAGCCACTAAATCACCTTAAGCTCTAATCAAATCGGCATTGTCCATTTTGCAATAAGGTCTAAAACGCTGCTTTCATGATTGTTTATCTGTGCAGAACCCTTTATTGCACTGATGCTATGCAACGTTACACATCACTGAAAACAAATACAAAAATCACAGCTCTTGCTCGCCCTGCATGGCTCAGAGTAAGTTAGTGGGTTTCTTTTTTTTCTGTGTTGCTTCTAATAAACTGCATGTGCGTGTGAAGGTTGAAGTGTCTGTTGCCATTTTTAAGGGAATTACACTCGTTGATTACCCCCAACACCAACGATAATCACGTGGATGGGTGCAGAATACACAAGTGTAAAGGCAAGGTTGCAGGCATTTGTTTTAATTGCTGCACCATAATGATTAAGCAGCATTTTTATGCAGCTTGACTTGGGTCTGGCAAGATGGATGGCCTGCATTGCTATCTATTCTCAGGGAGTCGAGTCCTTGGCACCACAGTGGTTCACTGCTGTTTAGATTAACATGAAGCTGGAGGGCAAGATTTCTAGGATCCCTCCACCTTCTTATTTCTTTCCAGTTGGACAACAAACGTTCGTCTATTTATAGTCTGGAACGCTTCCACCGCCTCAGTCTACACTGCACGATAATTATTTTTTTATTTACGTATTAAATGTTCTCCATGTATTTCTTTTTTTTTTTTAGGTGGAAGCTGAATGGCACTGAAATCAATCCCAAATCTGGATCTCACTACAGCCTTTCTGGAGGCAACCTCAGAATCAGCCATCTGAACAAAGACCATGATGCTGGAACGTATCAGTGCCTGGCCTCCAATTCTTTTGGGACCATCGTCAGCCGAGAGGCCAGCCTAACCTTTGCATGTGAGTCTTTTGTTTCTTGGTAAACGCTTGCGCTTTTGAGCTTTGGCTGAAAAGTGATGCACCATGCACACTCTGGGAAAACATTGTGGGTTGTGCTTGATAACTTGATTAATCTGGTAACATCTCCCTGGAGAACTATTAACTCACTGTACAGTATCTGCTGACTAGAGTTTATTCTAACCCAGGTCTGTGGTTAAAACATAGGCAAATACAATTCCATGTGGTTTTCCTACACTGCAAGAGAATAGAAAAGATCTGTTATAGTAACAGAGTATTGGGAAAACAGAGAGAAAGATCAGCACAGCAGCTAAACTGTGGAGAATCTGGCAACTGAAAACCTGGACACTGTATTTTTTCAATAGTTATTGATCTGAAAGAGCTCAAAAATCATTACTGACCAGAAACACAACTATTACACACATTGAATTAGAAAAATTTATAGCATAGCATACATGCTGCATGTGTAGAATACATGTCTTGCTATCAGCTTTAAAGATTAATATTACAAACAGTAGCCTGTGTCAGATCACAACTATGTGCAGTTTTGGATTTATGGCTTGCAGCTCCAGTCGTTTGACCTCGTTTTCAACAGCAACTGTTTTCAGCCGAAGCAGCTCAAATAAACCCACTGTACTCAGACGGGGTTAGTGACGAGATGGTGAACATAGCAGAGCTTTATTGTTGTTTTTCTTTGTAAAGATGTTCGCTCACCTGACAAAAAACGTTATGTATGCACAATCGCTATGACAACAGTACTACCTACCTGCTTCAGCTGCATTATCATATTGACCTTGTTACATTGGATCACAAGTGGACGGCGATGATACAACCACCCAGTGACTGCACTGATGGCATCAATTTCACCCAAACCACTTTCTGAGGTGGTGAATGATGCAGTTGACCACGTCTTTTGTTGGACAAACTGCAATGTGTCCTGCAAGACAGCCACATGACCAGCCGCACTATCCATGGTAGGTTTGGTTTGCCTGGAGACTTTGAAGACATAGGTATATGAGCAGGTATACCCCATGATGTGGACTTCCCACTTCATTGCCCAAAGCATATTAAAACCTAAGTGTCAACAGGGTCATCACACGTCAGTGTAAAACTAAATGTAATGTCGCTACATGCGCTAACGTAGCAGTTAGCGGGGTTGCTGTATGGAAATATAACTTACTTCAATACTTTCCACCACCGCAAAGAAAAAAAAAACATGCAGAGCCAGCACTATCGGTTCCATGGACTGCTTTTTAATGACTCTTCTTCAGTGATTTCTGACCGTCAGGATGATAGATTGTTTGACAGATCTGGATGAGTCTAACTGACAGGTTCTGGACCTCATATACTTAAAGCAGGCCTGAAGTCAATACGTGTCTACTGTATGTGCCAGTTATTGAACAACCATAAATGATGACATTAACAACAAGTGAATGATCACCTGCTCAGATTAGATTCTGAGGTTTAGTGTTTGGGGACAAGGCCACCAATATGTCTTCAGTCATTTTGTTTGGTCCCCATGACCAGGGGGAAGTCCATTCACAATCAGATTCTGCTGGTGGATTTGCCACTAGAAGATGACAGTTCCATCAATTGCTGGGCTCTGACCTTACCAGCCTTCAGTTGCTGTCACAGAGTCGGGAAGTGTATGTGTAACAGAGTCCCATCTCGTCATCTATCTTCTTTATTACTCTTGGTATAGCTTAATTAACTCCACGGCATGATTGAATGGTGCAGGTTCAGGTGAATAATTTAAAAGGGCAACAGGTGTTAGTGGCAAGTGTCATATAATTCTTTGAAGTAAAGGCGTTCTTTCACCCTGCAATGAGGCAACCAGAAATATCCTTTACCAGCAATGCAAACCACCAGTCACGATGGTTGCACCTTCCAGCTGCATGGGTGAAAGTGATGTTTCAGATATCCTTTCACCTTCCAGTGAAGATCCTGACCATTTCGGTGCTAATGACTTTTATACATTAAGTCTGCGATCTGTGACACAAGACCGACTTTGAGACAGCTCACACCTCTAATAAGCCCGGTGGTAATTACAGCTGTCGGACCAAAATCGGATCTGATAAACCCGAAAGGTCACAAGTCAAGAGTTTTATAGGGGGGTCATATTACGCAGCATTATAGGAGCCTTTTACTCCCTGTAACTGATGCATTTCCAGTCAGATGCAGAATGGGAAACACTGCTGTGAGAGGCTATCTCACAGAATGTATCACTGAAAGATGAAGACGTGTTTAAGGAAATGACATTTGATTGAATAGTATTGTTTCATCATTCAGAAATAATAAAATCATAAATGTAAAGTGCACATAGATAAAAACCAAACTAAAAATCGATGTATTTTGGAGCCTTTGTTAAAACGTAATCATCTAGAATTGTGTTTCTGCCAACAACTCTCATGAAAAAAACAAAACCAATAGGTACCGTTTGGGCAGACAAAGACTGTCACTGTAACTGATTCTTCTGAGCCATAGAGCACCATTGTTGTCCAGAAACTATT
This sequence comes from Microctenopoma steveboyesi, assembly GCA_032359275.1. NCBI lineage: Eukaryota > Metazoa > Chordata > Actinopteri > Anabantiformes > Anabantidae > Microctenopoma > Microctenopoma steveboyesi. The sequence continues at coordinate 2,694,908 of JAUMHF010000021.1, read as the reverse complement.
AATAATGCATTAGTGAGACATATCGCTGGGTGACATGTTCCTTTATTACCATGAATTCACACAGTGCAGTTTTTTTTAATCTATTCCACAGCACTGTCCTCCTGCTGTAAACACAATACTGTGTTTGTGTACCATATTAATCCATGACTCCATACTATGCAGACCTGTTTGAGCAACATTTGTTGAAAAACTATAGTGCTCAGCTGTTTCAGGAATTTACCATTTCTGTAAAAATAGATACTTAAAGCTAACAGGTTCTGGTGCAGGGTGGAAAGTGTTAACAGACAGAAACACTGGTGTTTTTAGGCACCTTGTGGGATTTGCTGACAATAATATAAAATATCACAAGTTTAATGCTTGAAGTTAATATTATACCTTAACAAGATATGAATATATTTTCAGTAGGAACAGCTCCAAGCACAGCACCCACAGGTGCAGTTGTTGCAAACTCAAACTGATTACAATATTTAGATTAATAGACTCTTGCACACACATTTTGGCAATGGAAATATTATGCACCACAACAGTACGTCAAGCTGTGCAAATCACAAACCCAAATAAATGACAATGGTAAGTGGCCACAGACTTTTAGATCTGTCTTCTTACTGAGCGGCTAGTTTTCCAGTGGCCGACACCTATGTGACTGATAAACCTGGCGTGTTTGAGTCACTAATGCGTAAGGATATGGTCTCTCTGAACTACCCTGACATAGACTCAAAAGTTGGTGTCTTAAAATAAAAAGGATTAGTCATTATGCTACAGCCAGAGACCTTCAGTTGGACTCTCAACAAACTTTCACAGGTAGAATATAGATCTGAGCTACCATCTAAGTAACACTTTAAATAAATGTGCCACTATATTACAGCTTATATGAGGGCTACTTCATAGCACTTACCTCAAAAAGGGAAAACTTCAGATATCCAGATAAGCGACCATTTTCAGGCTTTCAAACTATACTATGCGTTCTGAAAGAGTGGTCAAAAATCTTACACAAATGTAGGAAGAAAACATGTTTTTAAAAGGTGTTTTGTGTCACAGCGCTGTGACAGGAGAGAAAACGTTGCCCTTTTCAGCAGCAGCTTTCCTTTGTCTCTGTTTCCTCTACTATGAGTCAGTCTCAGCTATCTCGAAGATGTGAACTTGATGATCCTAACCACATGACTGGCAGGCAGTATCAGAAATCAAACATAGACAAGTAGAGGTTTTTCTTTCTACTGAATCTGTCATAAGAACAAGGAGGTTTTTTTTTTCCTTCCAGTGCCCCAGATATGGGCAAATCTGTGGGAGGCTTGCACAACTGATACAGTAATATTTTCTTCCTAATTCCAATAATAACTTTAAACTAGAAAGTTCCTGAGGAAACTTTGAAGGTGCCTGCCACCTCGCGCCGCTGAACCTTAGACCCATCTCCCCGACCAGAGAGCAGGATTCACAGAGTATTTACAAACACACACAGTAAACATGAGCAACAAGTGTCAGCCAATCGGAGAGCAGGTGCTAACAGGGTGTTTCAGTTACCAGGATACTAAAAGTAATAGCACACATCCCGGGACCGAGCCGGTCGATTTGATGTATAGTTTGTGTGCTATCTCTCTCCAGTTCGGGCCGCATTCCCGTTGACGGAAGAAGAAGATATAAATATATAAAATATAAAGAGACCAGTTTAGAGGTGGAGAACAATACGTGCCTCCATTAAAAAGAATGGGAGTCATTGCATGACTCCCATGCGTTGACTCCCATTCTTTTTATATAGCAGGCACCTAATTATGACTCTTTTTATTAGCTATTTTCTCCATCATGCTCTTGTATACAATAAAATATGTTCCTAGCACTGTGAGAGGCTGTTACAGGTAAACAGTTGATATTTGAGGTAGCTTCATTGTGAAAGGTGCATCCCTCACTTCCAGCACACGTCGAGGCTGATTGACATTTTTAATTCCCAGTGTTGCTTCATTTTCAATCTTTTGTGTAGTTTCTTGCAGTATAAAGTTTAACAAAGTGAAACAAAACACCCAGGTAGACTTTTCCTGCAGCTGGAGACCGAAATAGGGACAGAAGACATTACATATATTAGAAAGACAAATCACAACTCATCCAGTTTATGCTGAATGTTTTTAGAGACCTGTATCCTAACACATTAGTTGCATTTACCGTCTATGAACAAATATTGAGGCTGAAAAAGTAACGAATGCAGCTTTAACTCGGTGATTAGAGCAGTGATTATCATCATACGTTATTTATATACAGATTTCACATCAGAGGATGGAGCTGGCTCAGTATATTGTGCAGTGCAGATGTATATGCTTAATGTACGCGGTAGCATGCATAATCACCAATACAGACAGAAACACGCAGTGAGAAAGCGTGGTAGTTTTTAATAATAACAATGCTCCACTGAGTCATATTTTCTGAATTTTTACTTTATTAGTTTCATAATTAAAACTTTCCCATGTTGAGAATGTGTTTTTTCATTTGTCTAAACCCATCAAATGCATCAAAAGTTTGGAAACCAAATAAATCTGTAGTTGTTTTGACTCATCGTGAAGGTCAACCGATATTTAATTTTGAACTTAGTCTTAAAATTGATAATGAAATCCTGTTAGTGAGTCGCTGGGAACAGGAGTTTTCAGGTTGTTGTGCAGGGAACATGCTCTGCCTTCTAATTCAGTCATTTACTTGTAAATGTAGGAGATTTCTACCTTTTTTTTAATTAAATAGGCATCAGTGATGTCTTAATCTTGTTCCTGGTGAGTAATCTTTGGAAAACACATTACGATTGTTGCCGAAGTCACAGTGTATTGTTCCATCATGAAACTGGTGTCGCTTCAGTTGAGACCTTTAACTCTGTCTTAACTCAAACCGTGAATTTCCAGTGAAACTTTTAATAATAACAATCGTTTTTTTTTTTGTGTAACACTATTCCCTGTTCTGACTGAATATTGACAGTCTTGCTAAAAGCTGCAGACAAGAGGAAGCACGTCGTACAATAAAGCTCAATTTTCCTTCCAAGTGATAATTCTCTCTTCACATTCGTAAGCCTGCATCCTCCGCGACGCTCTCAAGGTTATTCTTTGAAATGGGCAAGAATCCAAATACACTGCATTCCTCACTGTGTCACAAACTTTTGATGGATGAGGCTGCTCCTTGCAGCGGGTTGGGCCTGTCTACTTCCTGAAGCACAGATAACTGATGGGCAGTGGGTGCTCCCACTCAATGCTCGCTGCCCTTGATTAGTATGTTTATTGATTCTATATCAGTGATTATGTATAGGATGTGCACCCATAATTCATACTGACAAACAGGCAGTGGATTCAACATTGAGATCACAGCTTGAACCTCTTCACACGGGTGACTCTGGGGGGGGGGCTGTCCTTTGAAGGCAGTGATGAGCTTATTCAGTGTAAAAGTTTCTGCAATGCCGCTGCATAGCCACGGATGTCAAGAAGGTCTAGCTCTCAAGAAGAAAATGACTTTCCTGGAAACATATCCTGCATTACGTGGGAGTTTATATTCTGCCACTTATACAGTGTCTCATCAGTGTCAGACAAGCTCCCATTTTGCTCAGCATATATGTGTGAAAATTCCTGATGTCACCAGAGTAGGCATTAAAGCCTTGAGGGGGAACATGAATACCTCATTTAAATGCAAATAAATCCTCTAGACTCCTCTCAGCTGTTGTGATAATGTGGAGTGAGTATATTGATTTAGTTAATGAGCTGTAAATAGCTAATGGGTGTACTCCAGCTTTTACTTTTTATCTGCAGTACACAATCAAGATATCCCTCTTAAGGACCAGGCATATGGTGGCATAACATACTCGAGATCTGCTATTTACTACTTCAGACGCACAAATACATTTACAGATTCTCAAGAATCTAAGGTGGAATGAAATGCATTCATGTCTGAGCACTCAGTGGATTAAGGAGGGAAAATATTGCAGTGTTGGTTGAAAATTAAAGAGAAAAGCTAAAAGCTTTCTAAACCTTAAAACGCGTCGGATGTCAGCTCAATACTTTGGGTCCTGCACTTTTTGAGGCCCTACCTTCACCATGCAAAGCTAAACTTATGCACACATGACCCCGAGGAGCTGAATGCGAGAAAACAAATGTCTGAATAAGTTGGTCCAGATGGAACAGAACAGGTAACTGTTCAGGTCACAATGAAACCTGTCATCAGAGATTTCAAACTTCCACAGGTGAAATGGAAATCAAGGAGCAGTGTTCCCGTATGTCTCCATGATTTCATTCATTCATTCAAATGAAATGTAACCACAATTCAACGTAGGATGTGAATACTTGTATGAGCACTGGATTTGACAAAAGACATTAGTAGAATGTCTTGATCAGTTGATAAACAAATGTGATTGAATTTTCTAAAATACCTTGAAGACAAAAAGCATCCTCGCTCCCATTATCATGACTCAGGTGGAAAAACACAAGTTGTGCTGGCATTTGCAAAAGCTCAAATGTCTGGGATGTGATCATCAGCCTAATCTGGATCATTGTTGGTAAAGCCAGCCCAGGTTTTGCAATAATTGACGCTAATGGATGTGGAGGGGACGTCGCGTTAACTTGTTCTGAGGCTATTAATCACCGTTAGCTGCTTCCCTTTTGAAAATGACACTGAAAGGTTTGTGTAGGCGCGGTGTAGAAAATGGGAGATTTGCATTCACTCAGGTTTCTTTATGTGACAAATTTAATGGATACATTACTTGGGATGTCCCTTGAAGGCAAACTGTGTGCTTTCATGCTTTCTTTTGAAGCGCACAGCTGTGCGCTCAGAAGTCTTTGGTCAGACCCCTCCCCGCCCTATCTGAAGCCATCGTCCGTACCATATGCTAAATTATTCTTCCCTCTGCCCTCCTTGAGCCTTTTTTTGCACAACAATGCTTCTTTTGCTCTTTTTTGGCTGTTGAGAATGGCTGGGTTGTGGGGGGGGTTGGAGGCAATGGGTTGTACCGCTATTCCAGCATGCTTTCAGCACGTCTACGGATGCGGACGGGGAAAATCAGTGGCTTTAGTAAAGTACATATCGGTACATCACAAATCCCAACGGCTTTGATCTCAGCCAAAAATCATGCCAAAAAGACTGGGGTTTTTTGCTGGGGGGGGGGGGTACCTTAGATGTCTCTTGCTCGTGTCCACTTTGTTCTATAGGCTCATTTTTTGGGGAGACATGGGTGCTTTTATCTAACCTTCTATCGCCTTCAGATGAAAGTAAGTGGCTGAGCTACTCAAAAAAAAGCTTCTGTCGCCAATTTGGAATAACCACATTGTTTTGACAAGCTTCAGAAAAAGTGTATTTTCTCCTGGTTTGGGGAATTGTCGTTATGGCTACAAGATTGACTAATGTACAGGCAAAGTAATGAATTTATCTCGAGGTTTAGAAGAGGTTAATAAACAGCTGATATTTTAGGGACAGGCTTGCGTCAGTGATCTGATGAGCAACGCTAGCCGGAGAACAATAGGGAAGTCAATTAGCTTTGCTGCAACGTTAATCACCTTTGAGTGACAGGTAAGAGATAGCGACGCAGCGCGAGTGTTTCCTAAAAAACGCCCAAGAGAAGTAGCAATTTGTAAAATGTGACAAGCTATAAAAAGGAAAAAAAATCATAAGCCACTAAAGAAGCATCTTAAATTCAGATCCTCAGACTTCTTTGCTACGCCTGTCCTTTTTAAGCACTTTTTACAACTTGGTCACCACCACACACCCGTGTTGGACGACATTCTGACATGCTGGAAAATATAATTTGGTGGGACAGTGATTTGCAGTTTTAAAATGACTGTAGACAGCAAATTTGTCATCCCATCTACAGACCGCACTCCGAGGCTCAATTATTCTGGTGTGAGACGACGTGTTGTGTTTGTGGTACAGAGCAGGGACAAACAAGTACATAAATCAAATGAGTGGATTTACATGTTATGAGCAGTTTAATCCTGTGCTTGTTTCCCCCGTTGGAAGTAATTCACAGGGAACAGGACCGACATCCCACAGACTGACCTCTCAACTATAGCAAAGGTAACGAATGACAGATAATTGCTGCACTTGTCTGGGAGACATTAAAGCAGTTTTCCATGACTCATCAAAACTGAAAAAATGATTGGTCTGAGGAGATAAAACTAAACTAAAGATGCGAGAGATAGTCATAGCTAGAGAAGTTTAGGAAGAATAGCCAGAAAAAAAAACAACCAAACGTATAATAATAATGAAGTAAAATCAGTTGGTTCATGTATTAATGCAGTGTCATTCTGTGCAAACTGTCACGCAGTAGCTGCGTCTGTGTTCTTTTTGACTACAGTGGCTGAAAACAGCACTGAGAGGTCAATGAGAAGGAGCAGAGACTGTGAAGTCGTAGCCTGGACAGTTAAACAACGACATGATGCTCCGTTACTCAGATCACCATCCTGCACCAGGTTGGGTACCCATGGTAACCTGCAAAAAAAGTGTTGATATTTAATTGGAGGTAAAAACGGGTGAAAGAAAGATGAGGATGAAACATTTACACACCTCATTACTCATTCCATAATTGACATTGACAGGAAGTGGACAGAAGACAGATGATTAAATGTGAACTGGTTGTTTTTTTGTCGCTTTGCACTGTCACAGCACAGGCTACATGTTAGGCCAGATTCCACTTAGAGATAAGTACGGCTCAGGGATGGGAACATGCTTTGCAGGTGAGGATCTGCCAAATCTGTCCCTGATACAGATCCAGTTGATAATTCTCTGCAGGTTCATCATCACAGGTTAAAGCCACTTTATTTTATGAAACCAGTCGTATTGTTAATGCTGGTGATAGTAGTGGTAGAAGTATCATGTGAGATAAAGGAGAACTATCGTTTTTGTAGTAGTAGTACTGTAGCTGCTTTTCGACGACTAATGCCTAATGGTAGCTGCAGGCCAGCATCCAGGTTGTCAAACTGTGGGGCCGAACACGTCAAGGGGGGTTCAGCAGAAGCAGGAAAGTTGAATGAATCGTCTCTGTGCAGTAGCACTAAACCAGCGAGTGGTTTCATACTTTCACTCTTCTCAAAATCCAGGTTTCAGATCGAAAAATTAAGCAAAAAAAATGTTGGACATGTTTTGGCAGCTGAGAAAAGATAAAAAAACAAGTGATGCTTATCAAGCAAACACGTCGGTCTTCCTCGTTCGTCAGCAGAACAGAATGCGAGACTGGACGGTGACGTTAAACCCGTCTTACAGACCCCGCCTCACCACTTTGTCTCTTAAAAGATGGAGTCCTTCGCTGTCGCACACCCGTGCCTCTTCAACACAAACCCCCTCAGACCTCCGATGAACCGTCTGCATCACAGTGATTCAGACTCTACTGCACAAACACAACAACCAGCTCCGATCGGCTCAGACTCAATCAACAGTGGCCAGTTGCGCTGCCGCTCATTCAGAGTAGAGGCGGCATGAGCCTCTGCCTCAATTTGTTACAGTTTGTGAGCTCATACAAGTGTGTTTTGACAAGTTGCTCCTAAATGCAATGTGAGTTACATGCAGTGCTTTTCTCAGCTTGGACTGAGCTCAGGTACAAACACCCCGGAGGATACAAAAGCATCGTCTAGCTTTGGTTTTAACATCACAGCACCAAGAACAAAGGTATATTTGACACCGCTGACATTGTTAGTGTTCGTCGCTTTTGTGATGATAGAATAAATGGAAACAAAGTTGACAACTGTTTGCTCCGTGGGAGATTATGGCAGTTTATGTGGTTTTAAAATGTAATGAATTAACGTCTCTGCATAATCTATAAAGGAGCTTGTGAAAATGTTTTTCCTAACAGGGCTTAAGAGTCTCAAATAGTCATTGGTTTAATGATGTTGGCAGGTTAAGAAGAGATTTATGCTTAAAAGAAGCATAAGAAATAATTACCGCTTGTTTCTTAATTGACTCGTCGTGCAGCCAATATGACGTAAATTAACTGACCTTATAGTCCTCTTCATAAATCAGTGAGCCCAGTAATTTTACATTTAGATCACTCGGAGCTGAACTAATCACTAAGCTCATCTCAAAGTGGATCGGCTGCAGCTTTGAGATGAGCAGGTCTGCACAGAGAGCACTTTTTCGTGTCCGCGACGCCGCCGGCGCTGACTTGAGAACATGCTGCCTATTATAGAACAAGGTTAATTAAGGTTAATGAAACCAATTTTGGAGATTATGTATGGATGCATTTGAGATTTCTGTTCTTTTGTTCGAAACACGCACGTGATTGACCTCAAAGCAGCCTGAGTGTGCAAAAAAAAAAGTAAACATAATTAATTCATAAAATATTTCCACGTAGTGCCTTTCAGTTGTGTTTTGAATTGCCTAACAGCTGTGCTCACATTGAAACAGAGAGCGGGAACATATTTATCTTTTTCCACTGCAGCTCACACATGATAATTACACATCTGACGCTCCACCGGGAAATATTCTGTACCATCAATGCAGCAGCTCGTTGAGAGTAGTTATCACCTGCTATTGTTTCCATCAGTTGTCAGATAAAAATTAGTTCAATTTAACATTTGGCGCCACAACCGTATCAGGGACAGCTTTGTAATGTTCAGTAGTGGCGGGTGTGCTGAATGTGAGGAAACGTGATTGCTGTCGGAGCTATTAAAACCCCTCATGTGTGACCACATAACAGCAACTCTCCTCTACTTAGCTGCAGAGTGCTGTTTGCCTCGTATTAGTGAGTGTGTGTCACTATTGATTTCAGATTTGTTTGTTTTTTTAAATAATACATTTAGCTCACACAGGACTTCCATTCATTATTTTTAATATGCAGTTAGCACCGCAGGGTACTGGGTGCGGTGCTAATCCTGATATGTTTCATGTTTCCGCTCTCTCAAGTGTGTCTCCTGAACATGCAATTATTTAGGAGGTTCCTATTCTTCAGGAACATGCATCACCGGATATGACTTTTTAAACCAAAAAAGAAACGCCAGAAACATACAACAGGAAATGCCATATGTCTGTTTGAGGTTTCACTGGCACTTATTTCATTGCATCATCTTATTTTTATCTGTAATGGTTCAGAATTAGCACCAGCAGCTGTTTAACTCTACAGATTCCCATGACAGTTGTGAATGGAAACGTTCAATCCCATTTTCTTATTAGGATACAGTTTGGATAAATATGAAGGTCCACAAGAACGAAATACTGATATTGAACTCTTGAGGGTATTTAAAACAAACCGCTCCTTAAAAATCACAGTGTTTGCTCATCATTTTCAGTATTTATTATTTTTCACCAGAAACTTGACAGATGTTTTCAGAAGCTGAGCAAATCAGTTCAAGCTGATTTTGTCTCTCGGATGCATCCACTGCAATTTACAATTTAAAGTCAAAATGATGCACGAATGCAAATACAAATTTCTTTGCAATTTTAAAAGCGATTAAAATATTACAGTCATACACTGGTCGTTTTTAAATTCAATTTTATCTTAAATATTTTACTAATTTAATGATTAGGATTCATTCAAGTTAAAGCCTAATAAAGGTGTGTGCGTGTGTTTTCATTAAATCAGTGTCTATAGTTCGCCGTTCAGTCCCACCTCAGAGCTACAATATGCAGCTTAAGCTGGACCTCCATCAGACCTCCATCTCCCTGCTACACTCTGCTACACTACACCATGCTTTGCAAAGCTCCTCAGTGGCAAATCAGATCAAGTAGAAATACTTGACATTTTCAATGTATTACTGATTAAAAAAATCAAAAACTTTTAAAAGCATCTCTACATTTTTAAACATTGTTACCCGGCTGCCTTCTCCCAGCAAACGTCCCTGCTGTGGCCTTTAATTTAGGTCTTTTTGGTACTTGTGGCTCCATCACAATGTCCCTTAGTTTTCCACTGTATACACAGACGCACACAGGGGGTGATTTGTCCTAGGGCAAAGCTAAAGGTTGTTTACCACACTAAAGAAATTGTTGCAGCACAAGGTTCAGTCACCCTTTAAGAAATTCCTTTCACCCTTGAAAATGCTCCTTACACCAGCTCAGCTACAGAGAGGCAAATGGTGTTGCTGCATTTGTATATCATTTGTTTACGAGGGCAGTGCGGTGGTTCAGTGGTTTGCCATCTCACACACACGGCGAGGCTGAACCTTGGCCCTTGGAGTTTACAAGTGTATTTGTCTGCAGCTACAGTTTCTTCCCACAGTTCAGAGAAATGTAGGGCAGGAATGCTGGGGTACAGCGTGGTGAGAGCGAGCTCTATAATAAACTGACAGCCTGTTGTGAGTGTATCCTGCAGAAGGCAGAAAAACAAGATTATTTGTTCATGACAACACTTTTGTGATTTCCACAAAATCAAATATACAGCTTCTGGCTTGCGGGGATATTTTATTTTCTTATTGCCCTCTTTTCTTTTTTTTATTTTCAGACCTGGAAAACTTCAAGATTCACAGAAGAAGCTCTGTCTCAGTCCGTGAAGGTCAAGGAGTGGTTCTGCTGTGCGGCCCCCCGCCACATTCTGGAGGTAAAACAAATATGTTCTTATTGTAACAGCTGTTCACCGAGTGGGCAAGAAAACAGACGATAAGTTAGAAGTGAGACGACTTTAAAAACCGAATGTGAACGAATGGTCAGAAAGTTTGTGATTTTCTCAGACAGATATTTACTGTTTGAAGCGCTCAGTGTTTGGTTGGTCTGGTACTGATTTAGATCCCGCTGCTTCAACGGCACCTTTGACTTGCTAACCGACACCTTCCATGTGATCAGTCTTGGGTCGGCCATGGGAGCGGCGGCGCTTTCAGCTGCATCTGCTTGCATTAGAACCTTATTTCTCCACCAGCTGATTAAAACTATTGTGCAGCCCAGTTTCTTCATCATTGTTTGTTCTCAAGCTGATGTCAAACAATGCCTTGGATAAATTGTACAATGAGGTATAAATCATATGCTGGTTGGCTAGTCGGAAGAAGTGAAAATAACAATCTCATATCTGCACTGAAAAGTTCAGTCCAAAGTTTTAGTCACTCTAAGAGAATATTAGTGTCTTTAGCTTCTGCGGTTTGGCTTTGAGAGTCAAATGGAATATGTTGACAGGGTGAAAAGTGTTTTTGACATACTGTGCATTAAAGTCGTGGTAGGAGAGCAGACAAGTGTATTATCAGAACTTTCTTTGTATGTGCTTTTCCAGGAACATGCTGTATCCAATAGATTTGATGTTTGTTTCGCATCAAACCACATTTCTGAGTTAAAACTTACTTTTCCAGCAAACGTCTTTATACCGCCTGTCTAATTGCAGCAGATGTGTCCTTTCATAGCTATTTCTCGTACTGGAGTTGCTACATGCAGCAGCCGTCCCAGCCGACATAAGTCAGACATCACTCACTCACGCACTGGTTTGCTGTGGTGAATATTCTGTCTGATGGAATTGAAACTAATTCTTCGGAGCCTGTACCTGGTGGGAACTTGGTATACGCGACGACGAACCAGGACGTTAAAATGTACCTGCGAATAGATGCATTAGATCATCCTCCTCACTGTGAACAGTCGCTTCACTGACTCTTTTCATATCTGTCTATTTGTGCTGAAGTAATGTAATTTAGCTCGGGGTTTTAAGAGCAGTGGGGAAATAATTCCAACTTGTCAGGCATCTTCAGGCACATGAAAAGCCCCCTCAAGACACTTGTCTCCTCACAAATATACACAGTCTATACAAGCTGTCAATTAGAAGTTCATTTTAGTGAGTTACATCTCTCCGACGTAACAGAAGCTACTATCGCCGTGTCATTCAACTGGAAACACGAACTAGTCACTCGGCCGTTGTGTTTCTCGTTGCATGAAACAGATGCAGTAAACATGCAGTATATTAATGCGTCTTCACGGGTTTGTCTCGCCCCGAAGCCTGGATATGTAATGGATGAAATGTTGCTTTGAAATATGTTCAAGCAACAGACACCAAAACAGGAGTCAACAGGCTCCCTCCCCACACACACACGCACGCACACACACACACACACACACACACACACACACACACACACACACACACACACACACACACACACACACACACACACGTTGTGCCAAGCTGCTGGTCACAGCATCAGAGCATTCACACTGGCAACAATGAAAAGCAATCAATCAGCGGGCAAAGAGCTAAGTGTTGTGCCAGGGCTGGTTTGGGTCGTTGCTGTGTTACGTGTAAAATGGCACTTGCCTCCACCAGCTACACGCCGATCGCCGGACATGTAGATTTGATTCTTAGAATAAAAACTGACATTTGGCTTAAAAGACAATAGAAAGCAAACGGTTATGTTTTTCTTTGTATATTTTTAGGACTGTGACACAAACGCTTGTAGGATTTAATTATTTAAGGGTCAATATTGTCTCTAGCTTCTTTCTCAGCTTTTTAATAGACTATATTCATCCTCAAGATTCCTAATTTTTCCTCTTGTCATGAGAGACTGAAAACAGTGATGAGAGTGAGTCACATTGTTTCCCACATGCACTACGACTCAGCTGAGCACCTAAAGTGTGTAAAGTGTAAAAATCAATAACTGAGTTATTAAAAGTTTATTTTTAGAATATCATTTTTATGAGAGAAAGCAATGTTGACTTCACAAATCCGTCTACACTCCCAACCGCATTACCGAGTGCGAGTAATGTGGTCGCGTGTGGTTGATTCTGTAAATTCATTTCTATATTCATACTGCACCAAAAATAATGGAAGACAAGAGATGCTCAGTGTTGTTGAATACAATGACTTCTATAAAGCTTCATAATATGCAGTTAGGATATGTGATTCAACTATCACATATACATGATTTGGTAGTAAGTGGTTTAAAAACTACGCGGTCTGCTCCTTTTATGGCATCTCTTCCACTTTACGTGCGAGGTCACTCCTCATAGTGACGGTCTCGTCCATGAACTCCTCGACGTGTGGTCAAACCACCAAGTCTGGGGGCCTGGACAGCTGGTCATCCAACTGAGCTACCGTAGGATTAGAAACACTACGCCGGTCACCAGCTCTGAAATGGGTTTGTTCATGCTCTACTGGGGGCACAAATTCAGGAAGCAGCCCAGTGATCAATCTCAGTTGTGTTATTATTCCATTGCAAATGTGTTTGAGCTGTCAGAATGTATGAAATGGTATATGTTTTCACATAAAGATGAATAATGAGGAAAAGGCCAACTGCAACACAGTGATATGAGGATGAAAGCACCCAGGCTGTAAAGACATATATGAATCTACAGGCAGCCTTAAAGAGAACGAGAAGTGGTGATGATAACCGAGCACTATTTATATTCATGAAAGGTGTTTTTTCTAGTTTTTCAGGCTGTTTGACCTGCAGAGAAGATTTGTCCTTGTCCTGTTACCTTACAACTCATCTAAATAAATGTTCTTAGGTTTGTCTGTGTACTCACACTGTCCTGCTACGAGTGACCAAGCGCGAAGTTTAGAGAATACTGGACTGTTGGACAGTTTTATGTTGCATGTAGTTGCTTTGAGCAGTGCAGAAAGCAGAATACCTAAGTTCATGTGACGTAGATAGGAGTGTTTCATCACCAGGGGCGAGGGGTGTGGGCAGCTGCTTCTCCCTTTAGTGGAAGGTTTGTAGGTTTCTAGATCCAGGTATATTTCACGACATTCATTGTGGCATTTGGCATCTCAGTGGGGTGTCAGCAGTCTGTCAGCCAATAACAAGGCATCGATGACTGTCACCAAAGCCCTCGCTCCTTCACGACGTGTTGCTTTTTAATCACATTCTGCATGTTGGTGACTCATTCAAGGAAAACCTCTTGCAGACCTTCCCTCAGTTTAGCTGTGGGGGCCCTTGGAGGGTGCCCTGAGGCTCTAGTAGGTTTATTTGCCTGCCAGAGGGGGCTCCCAGAGGACACATTATGCAGGGCAGACAGCTGTCCTGCCCAGCATAGGCAGTGTGAGGTTGTCTGTGCAGAAGGACATAAGAAGGAAGAAAGTGTGTGTGGATGGTGATGGAGGGAGACACATTTCACAGGAAAAAGGTAGTAGAGTGATGTAGAGCACACCCCTGCTGTATAACAATCATATGGCTGGATTTGGTTCATTAGACTAACTGTGAACGATGGTGCAGTGGACACGTTATTTTAGAAATGTCTTGTTAGATTGCATCGTTATTTTGTCTGTAGGTTGATAACAAACATGTTAAAATAGGACCAGGTTCTTAACACGGTCAAATAGTTTCCACATTGTGCCTGATACAATCAGCTAGTTAGGTCATCCATCGGTGCCAGTGCTCCACTGTCCAGCTGCATCGCTGCACCTTTCTGAAACAACCCTTCATCTGTTCACACTCTGATACCCCACTTACCACCTTGGATCGCATTTCTTCGAGAAGCTTCCGTCACTGACATCGCCCGAGTATGCAGAGGAGGAAATTCATCACCACTTTGACTGACGATGAGGAATTGAACACCTAAAAACAACAGACTAGTGATGTAGCTGTGGTTCAGTGGCAGAACGGACTGCAACGGATGGAGCTCCAAGATGGAAGAGAGACAAGAATAAACTCTTATGTGTTGTACATTTCTTCATGGCTTCAAGCAAGTGCACCTGAGGCCCGGAGTGTTGGACATTACATAAACGCAATGCGCTGATCGTTATCAGATTATATAGTTTGCCGTAGGACGATGGATTGCGTGTGAGACGTCACATGATCGACGTTTGTGGTCACAGATAAGCGGTCAACTCTTTTTTAATCAAGAAGATGCAGTGAGCCTCCGTGTGAAGTTTTCAGGATGACCACGCAGGCATTGAAGACCTCCGTATTTTTAGAAAGGCCCCGATCATCGCCGTCCGTATCTGAAGTGTGTGGTGTTAACTCTGAATTCACAATTATTATTTCATTTTCTAACTCCTCAGCGCGATATGGAAAAACAAAAACACTAAATCAATTATGGGAAACATAACTTTTTCTTTTGTTGCCAGTTGCCTAGCAACAGTATTCAAATGACCTCTTCAATACTCTGCAATTTTGAAAGTGACTTTGAATGTCAAATACGAAACGTAGAGATAAAAGTAACTAATCTCTCCATTTGCTGTGAGTATGGATGTGTTTATTTCACTGCCATGCTGATACTGTACATGACTCATATTTAGTAGTTGTCTCTTTTTTTTTACCATGGGATTATAATCTGATTAGCAGATGACACATTTCACATGTCCATGAGTAATCTCCTTTCGCAATCCCACATTCAGTCACATTTCTCTCCCCGCTCTTCATCTGTCTGCGAGCTCTTGGAAATAATATCACATGTCACTGTCACAAAATCTGTCCCGAGTCTTCTCTCCCGAACCCTTGTGGTTTTGACATAATGTAGCAGTTACCTTACAATGAGGGGAAAATTCAGTGAAAAGCAGCCAGCAGTTTGACAGCAGCGTGAAATGGGATATGGTGGGTTTTTTTTTCTTGTGAGTGACACTGCGAGTTGATTGGAGTTTCTAATCACGTCTGAAAAAGGTCACGGAGGACTCCTGATTGTAGCTGGTGCACGTGTCCCTGAAGACATGTGAGTGACATGCTTCCTAAAGCTCCTTCTAAGCTTCTTAAGGTTTACAGTACACGTAGCTGTTGTCATTGTTGCGCTGAAAGTGTGTGAATATCTGTGTATGGGATAAGGACAAAAGAGAGGGAGAAACGGCGCGGGGTCGCACGTACTCATCCCGTTCCATGCGTGCGTGCGTGTAAATAGCTTGCATCAGATGTTCCGACTTCTTTTTCATTAAGGTCGGTGGTGTGTAAGCACCTCCGTCCTCTCTGTTGGGCTGCAGTCACATGTCATGTCCTCAGGCTCCCCGGCGCTGCTACATAAACACAAATCCCTCGGCGCCCGTGGGGGATTTCATCCCAGAAGAAATGTGCTGTCACCTGCTGTGCAAGGGGAAAAATAACAATTGTGGAAAACATGACAGTTCTATACACGGCAGCTCGGCTTGCCTGGCAGAGCACAGGATTGCAGTTTTAGGTTCAGTCTTTACAGTTATTTTAATGCCGGATTATTCACTACTGTGTGCACTTTGCACTGAAGCCCATAATCGAAATCAGCAAAAGGGTTTTTATTTTCAGGTGATATACAGTATGTTTGTTCCAGCTACACTAAAATATTGTCCTTAAGCTGTCGTATCCAGTACAATAATCACTTCCATTTGATCTTGTCTACATGGTGTCTGGGAAATATCGCCCACAGAAAAACTACAACTAACAATTACCTGTTTATCTGCTGATTATTTTTCACAATAAAATGTAATACACGTTAGGAAATAGTTTCCGAAGGCTGAAATCGGCTGTGCCGTTTTGTGTTGATGCAAAACGGAGGAAAGTAGCCTGTTCTCACCGGAGTAAGTTGAAGATCCACTACAAATCAAATCAATACAACATTAATTTAGTCGGGCATGTGTCAGTGTGCTGAAGGGGGGCGGCGGGGTTGAGGTCGTAGACTCCAGAGGGAGCTTTGAGAAATCTCATGAACTGGCTGAAGTGAGTCAACATTACTTGGGTCTAAAGGATTGGACCAAAAAAAACAACAGCAAAGTGTTAAGTGAGCTTAACGGAGCTCTTTAGTGTGCTCGTCATTTCAGCTCGGGGCCACATTAGCAGCTCCTATCAGCCTGCACCACTGGTGTGTGGGTGATGCAGGTGACAAAATGTGGATGAAGAAACAGTTGTGTTTGTTTCCCTTTTTTCTAAAGTTAGATGGGAGTATTCTCATTTTAATTACTACTGACGATGTACTTTATTGTAAACTAAGGACTGTTTTGCCCTGCAGTGACGCTGCAGCTGTATCCCTGTCTCGTGAGTGCAGGGCCGCCGAGCATTAACTGTTGTCCCGTACGTCCCAGTGCACTCGCTGTTACCTGTTGAAAGAATGATGCAAGCGAGAGGCTGAGGCGAAGCCGCAGCAGATAGTATGTTGCAATCTCATTTCTCTACTTCAGGGAACAGACTTTAGAGTCATAACATTTTGATTTCTCACAGGCTCAGAGATTTCTCTGTTGTGTTCTCTGAGGTCTATTTTAAAGTATGTTACAGCTGGCACAGGACATTAAAGGCTGGCGCACCAGTGATGGACCGACTGTAATTAACTTGTCTCTTTTGAGCACAATTATGGATCACTGGTCCCCTTTTCACATAGAAAAGCAGCTTATCTTGCCTTCGATTGCTAATTTGATGCTATAACGTAAGATTCCACATTTAAATTAGATTTAGTTTTTTAGTTTGCTCATGCCACGTAACACGACCAGCACTAATATAGTCATGACATATTTCTTATCTTATTTCAGGACCACACAGGTTATGCACATTATGATTGTGGTGTAAACAGAACCTACCTAAATGCATTAACCATGCATTAATCTAACAACTTTGAATGCAGCTGTTTAAAATGTGATGTATTTATTTTCTTCCGTATAAATAGTTTCCAATAAAATTAAATAATTTCAGTTGAATCAGTGCAATTATGTCGTGTAGGACATTAGCTCAGTTGTGAATTTGGGGATTATATACTTAAGCCATCTGTCTGTTGATATGGTGTTAGAAAGTCAGGAGTAATAACACTAATGAAAAATGCAAAATCCCTCTTGGTGTGAGTTAGAGTTGAGGTGATTGATATACACAGTCCCACCAAAGCACAAGCGCCCACATGCTGTCCATGAACACACCACGCACTGACAGACAAACTACACAATTACCCGGCAACAACAAAAGCCATAGTGGCAAACAATACAAAAACGGCAATATCCATAGTCCATTAATAGTTAGTCATAAACAGAATGTAGAAAGTTATATGTCATGTTTTGACAGCAGCTGTCAGGAGTGGTGATGCTTTTAATACCACGGATATCTTCAGTTTAATTCCCAGCACCAGACAGATTAACTGTGTTGGCTAATACTGCGTGTTGCCATCACCACACCACAAGTGGTTGGTGTTATAGTCAAACTGATCATCTCAAGGCTCGCGCGCTATCCAACAAATTCAACCCTGCAGGAGATGTTATTGCTTTCTACTGATGCCGGGTGTCATCAAAGATTCTACCTGCTCCCGCAGTCAGCAGTCCGGAGACGGCGAGGAGAGGCTGAGTGCGCAGCGGCCGTGACACACCCCGCCAGGCTAGATCCCAGCACAAAGGAGGAGCGGGGGTGCTCCACACACTCGCTCTCCAGCTTGACGAGCCAGTGTCAGACCATGCCAGGAATATATGGTAATCACTATCTGCAGAGTGCAAGGAAGGGGAATGGATTAGCACAACCTGGTTACAACACGAATCCTTCTCGTTTTTTTCATTTTTCAAACAAGCTGCCTCAGAACTGTTTGTTTCTCCCAAAATGTGCAGTGCAATCCTCCCGTCCGTCACTGTGGATCACAGGCGGCGAGAGGAGCTGAGAGGCTATCAGTCTGTGTCTTTTTCAAAGCCAACCACATTAATGGGCTGCCACTGTGACCCAGACACGCTCTTTGTACTACCCGATTACTGTGTTTAGTCGCAGACCTAATGCTGCTGACCTCTATTTTCTAATGGGGAGAGACCTTTAAGGGGCACTCAAGACTGAAATCACTTGTGTGTGTCTCCACTAAGGGTGCGTTTTATATTCTATAATGTGTGTGTGTGTGTGTGTGTGTGTCTGCGCTCCCACCGGAGGTTTTGTGAGCAAGGACCGTGTGCATCCTGTCCGCTCCTGTAAAGGAAACAGTGGAACAGAGGAATCTTGGGGGCCTGGGGCCAGATATGCGAGCAGTGCACTCAGCAGCTCGATGTAGGATGACAGTAGTTTAACCGAGGAGGGGTTTTCTGAGTTTCTATTTCTGTGCCTTTGTTTTTTTCTGCTGCACAGAAGAGGCAGCCTCTCGAAGACGCTCTCCTACATAAGTGAGCTTGTAAATTCAGAAATGAATTGTGCTTCTGTTGACTTTGAGCCTTCCCTCACGCGGAATCTGCAGCTATGTATTTTACTGCACCTCTCCACAGCTCGTGTTATGACAGATTAGTGCGTTGCACTACCCAGAAGTCCCTCCTGCTCGAGAATGGAACACCGCGCCTGTAATCAGAGAATTATTCAGTGCTGCAAAGGCACCGTTTTTTTGTGAAATTGTGCATTTTGCAGCGTTCCTGTTTCCCACTGCTTTCTAATTGGCTGATTAAATATGCATATTGTTGTCACAGTGTGCTCTTACATGTATTATTAACATCAACGGATGTTCAATTTCCAGTATATGATGATGCCAAACCATCCTGTTGTGAGAGTACTGAACTGTCCCTTTGTATGGACATACGGACGCTTAGTTTTTGTCAACTTTCACATTTTGTCATCATTGTCATGAATGTTTTCTGCACCAGAAGGAATAGGAGTATGGCTTTAAGCAGCGGGGCTGACCCCTCTAGGGAGATTCTCAGTGGCTGGATTTGCTTTGAGGCTGCAGCAGAAGGATGAGAAGCAGACCAGGGCCTGTATTGTGTAGAAATTAATCACATTACAAGGAAGGAAAAAAGAAAACATGGCTGCATTTTTCAGCTGCTGGCTGACGTCCCTAACAGTCGCACACATGCGGGCTATCTTTTCTTACCTTACAACAACTTTGCTGCCTGTCTGTCTGCCTCTGATCCGCTGTAGCAGAAGACTTCTTTGCTGAACCTCCACTGCAAAATTGGCGGAAATGTGCCGAGTTGATCTGAAGTGGCAGTGTTCATCCTGAATACATCGTCTAATGGACGCTGGTAATGGACGAAGCCATCAGGTTGATTGTTTTGACAAGTGAAAAACCAGTGAAATAATGCGTGTGCAGTGACATCTTCCATTTCGGACACACTTTGTTTTGAAGCAACAGAGATGCAATTTCTTCTCTCAAAGAACATTTTAGAAAGGTAAGCAAATGATTAAAAACCCCAAACTCAAAACACTCTTTTACAAAAGTGTTAACACTCCTAATTTAGGACTTTGTAGAAGTCTCTGCGGGCTGGATTTGGACCTTTTTCCTCTCAGATCCCACTGAGGAGGCGTCCATGAACTGCCGCAGTCAGGTCTCCCCACAGATGCTCTAAGGGGTTTAAGTCTGGACCTTGACTAGGACGCTCGAGGACAGTCAGACACTCGTCCGGAAGCCAGAGAGAGTTTGGGACTTCATGGATTGGTTTTGTCCATGCAGTGTGAATTGTGGGACCTTTCTAAATTATGCCCATTCACTTCACTTTTACAGTTAACCTGCTTCCAAGAGCTGAACAAAACTCATTTAAATATTAAACCTACTGTGTAGCGCAGAGTCTGGATTTCCCAACTTGATAAAGTCTTTTCCGTTTTCCATGTCATAAAGGATGACAGGTCGACACAGGGATCACTGGCCATTATCTTTTGACTAATCAGTATAAAATTCAGTTTCGCTTGCACATCTTGTTCAGTCTTTCCGTATTCAGCGAGGCTTGTCCTTTGAAGCTGCTCCGGGCGCTTCTTATGTGAGTGAAGTGGCTTTATTCATTGTGACTTCTTCAAAGTGATCTTTAACCCCGGAGGGAAACCACAAAGGTTTCTTCTGGGAGTTCTGCAGACGTCTCTCTAATGGACAAAGTTTACAACATTTTTTTTTTAATCTAGTGTAACATAAGATAATATGTTTTATAAGATTATTTTTATTGCTGTTCTTTTATGTGTTTGTGTAATATAATGTTTCTATATATTTTTTGTGGCTTTAAATGACCATTTCAGTCGTTTTTTGTTTTGTGCACTTGTACAAAGGCTGCTGTTACCATGGCAGTGTCTTCCAGGGCAGGTGCCTTTCTACTGTCTTTCGTCTTGGAAATCTCCTGTTTTAATACCAGGGAGCATTGTGTAACCCATAAAATCAACACCCTGGATGATTTTGTGAAGGCCAGCTGTGTGAAACATCTCATTATGTTTTCCACTCTCTGCGGTATTCTGATGCTCATGTTGTGCCATGTCGGCATATGGGTTTTAAACATAGAAGGAGAGCAGGTGCAGCTATAGTCCAGATGCACTGGAGAGGAAACAAACACAAAGCAACATGCCTTATCCTGCCTTGAAGTGTCCCACGTCCCAGTGGAGCTCTGCTGCGCCATCACTCTGCTTTCAGCACACTCACAGCAGCCAAACCTCAAGCTTCAAGCCCTAAATGATGCTGATATCAGTGCAGTACCTGCTCCTCTCAGCCAGCAGGAGTCTGGGCTCCTGCTGTGATAAATGGGCAAACAGCTAGCAGAGGCGATGCGAAGGGTTCCTCCTGGGCTGTTTTGTTTAATTGCTAGTCCGCTAACAAGTTGTAAGGTTTGATTAGACCCAGCAGGAAAATAGCATGTGCCTGCCAGTTAGACTGGCTGCAAAAACTCCAGAGCAGCCGATTACGTCACGACGTTCATCAGTTCGGTTGATGAGCCGACATCAATAATGTGAAGAACCCATGCAGGAGTGGGTCTCGTGTGAATGAGCCGTGCAGGAGTGTTACTGATACACTGTGTGCAGCTCATTCAGCACAGCTCCTGAAAGACAGACGGAGGCATTAATTATGAAACATGTTATCTGGGAAACTTAAAGCATTTCTCTCACTTCTCGTGTAGCACATGCTGCCCTTTTTTTTAATTTTCATAATGCAGTGCTCATTTCATGGAGGCCCGGTTGTGATGATGAGTAGATGCTTTAGCAGCACCACAGTCTCTGGAACTACTTGTTGAGATGTTATCTTTCACTGAGTTGTGGAATTTTGGTGAAGACCAGGTGATTTAGTGATTTAAAGAACCTGTATAGTTGTTATATTAATAAACCAACTATACAGGTTAAACTTAAAGATTCTCATCCCCCACTTTTTCCAATTTGTTTCAATTTGTTCGCTGTATCACTTGTTAATTGGATTATTGACCAGGTTAATGGAGTCCCATAGTGGCTTAATTTAATCTGCTGCATCAGTCAGTCATAAATTATTACTACACAATAATTACACTATTATTGTTCTCTTATTAAATCTCCAATACGCGTCTCAACCAAAATCACCGACCTCGTGATGTCAGTCTAGATGTCTCATGAATCAGATAACAACACGAACCAAGTTTTCTCTCACGTAAATTTAGAAAGAAAGTCTCTGCAAATGTGGCTCGTTTTGAAATACTTTAACAGGGTTCAGGCTTACGTTGTAACGCCGTCCACTTGGTTAAAGGTCAAGGTCACAGTCACCTCGTGTTCGTCCGGCTGTTGTTGTGAAGGTGATGTGTCAGGAATGCTGGGATTGTATTCCTTTAGGTTTGATACACTTTGGAGTCAGGGACGAACTGATTAAATGTTCAAGGTCAAAGGTCACTGTGACCCTAAATGTACTATTTTCATTAATGCTACATCTAGAAAATGCTTTGAATACGTTTCAGTGTCAAAACATCCACTTTGTCTCATGAATAAACGTATTGGGACATAAGTTTGAACAGATGTTCGCCGTGGCCTTGAGAGGTTTCTTTAATGATTTGGTGCAAAATAAATTAAACTGAACAGAATCAGTTGAATAGTTATTTATTGTGAATGCTTGTTATTTGTTAGTTGATTAGCATGGTATTATGATTCTGTAATGGAACACTAAAACAACTTAAGAACTACATGTTAATTGTAATAATGTGAGCTGTTCCTGATTTTCCTTTATACATTTTCAACTTGCTTCCAGTGCTTCTAGTTTGTGCAGTATGTAGATGCAGTATGTCATGTAGTAGTAACGATAATATAACATCTGCAGTTTCTGACACAATCTGTGTGATGAAAGTGACGAAATGTTTGTTGTTGATGTTGCTGGCTAGTCTTGGGAACTGTGATGACTCCACAAGCCCCAGCATCTCCCAGATGTCTTTGGTGGCAAATGGTCATTTGTAGTTAGATTAGATTAGATTAGATTCAACTTTATTGTCATTACACATGTACAAGTACAAGGCAACGAAATGCAGTTTAGGTCTAACCAGAAGTGCAATAAGCAGTAAGTGCAAGATATAGGTATGCATCTTGCACTTGCTGCTTATTGCTTATTAGTTGGTCCAGATGGTGGCATTAGTTTGTGATCCCTCCCTGTTTCTGTTTTCACCGTAGCGGGATTTCACGCATTTCTCTCCCTCAGGAGGTCTGAAACGTTTTACAGTAGATACAGCGTGGTCGTTCCTGCAACCCTGTTCAAGGACATCTCAAACAAAACATCTCTGTTTGTCTTTGTCTTCTTTACCCACAGATCTGACATTTACGTGGATTTTCAACGAGTACCCAACCTTTGTGAATCAGGACAATCGTCGCTTCATCTCACAGGAGACTGGGAATCTGTACATCGCCAAAGTGGAGCCGTCCGATGTTGGCAACTACACCTGTGTGGTGACCAACACCGTCACAAAGACGCGAGTCCAGGGGCCTTCCACTCCACTAGTGCTGCGCAGTGATGGTAAGGCCCGCGCTCAGTACCGTTTCTCGCGCTATGCAGACTATGCACGGGCATAGTGGCCCGCGGCCACTACGGCGCCCCCAAGCTTCGGATTTAAATGTTTAATCATGTTTTTAATTTCAGGTTTGAGAACCTACTATGATGCATTACAACAGATAACTAAAGGGTTTAAATTTGTTGTATCTATTCAAAACGAGGGGCCCCAAAATAATCTCGCATAGGGCCCTACACAACTAAATACTGAAAGTTACTCACTCCTTTTCCAAATCTTCATTATATACAATTTCTAATGTGAATTTAAACACAGTCCTCTTCTCGGTATACTTCCATATTTTTGAAGAAATATGGAAGTTTGCGTTTGTATTTGTTTTTCAGCAAATAACACAGATCTTGTCATGAGAAACAACCTTTTTAAACTGGTGCAGGAAAGTGGGACAAAGTTTTCATGGAATACAAATGAAATTTAAAGGTTAATTATCTCTTTCTTGGCTAATATCCGCATGTCCTTTAACATGTGGATCTGATGCTGTAGGCTGGCCTTATCAAGGAACTACAGAGGAAAGGTCATTGTTGGCAAGTAATCTAATTGTAAGCGTTGGTCCCAGAAGCTCTTCTTTTTCATATCTAATGTAATGCAATAGGAGACATATGAAATGACTGCATTACAGCTCAAAATGTTTGTTGTTGTTGTTTTTTGTACTTGTCCCAATAATTATAACTTTGTTGCAATAAAAAAAAAACCTCTTGAGAGTGAACATTACCTCAAACAGCTGTGTAAGACTCAGACATTTACTATTTATTAATTACTCTTTATTTTAAATCCCTTCTTATAATTTACATAACATAATATTCATATTAAATTTTTTTCATTAAAAAATATAGCTTTTTCTGTTCATTGGCATTTTAAAACTCACATATACATTTTTGGGAAAATATTCATTACCCATGTAAGATTCCCTAAATGCTGATATTAAACATGATGGGACAGAACGTTTTATTTGGAAAGTATTAAGGGAAAGTAGAAAGTCACACATTGCACACTAGTTACAGAAAGATTTCAGCTAATACTGCGTGACGTCATAACTTGCCACTTTTTGTTGGTATTTTTAGCTATAGATGCTTCACAGGAGAAGTCTGTATATTAGTAGTCTGTATATTTGCTGCAGTATATCTGATAAAAATATCTGTGTGCACCAAGCTAAAAACTCCTCCAGATGACATCATATGAGCTGAGAAATATACTATCTTTATTCTATTATAGGCAAAGGAAAGTTTAATAGGATTTATATACATGCACTGCTCAAACATGTCATCATCTCCACCACAACTCATCCAAATGATGAAATCTGGAGGAGTTTTGAACAGGGAGCGTTTACTAGAAGCCACATGAAGCTAGATGCGAATCTGTGACATTGAGCATTTTTCTTACAGGAAGTCATGCAAACTATTGCAAAACACTGTGCTTCTAGTCGCAGCTTCTCCCCAGTTAGCTTTTAAAAGCTCTGCTGTTTTAATATAGGACCCAGCTGGCCATTCTGGAGACGCTGAGCAGACTCAGTAACAAAATAAAAAGAACAGATGAGACAGTTTTGAGGGAAATTAGCAGACATGCTTCAATTTACAGCCTCATATCTGATGCAATAACAGTAGAAGCTTGACTTAACATCCCGAGGATACCAAACATACGTACTGCAGCATGTCGATGAAGAATGAATGGTGCTTTCTCCCAAAATAAACTCGCAGACAGGACTGTGAAAGGCTGGCGTGTTCCTGGACAATTACCCGCCTCCTTCTTTTCTTTTATCATTACGCCCTTATTTCACCGCGGCAGTCCTATCTCCCGAGGGCTTGGGTGGGGTAGGGGGGGGGGGTGTCTCGTTAAACAGGCATTCGCCCCTTACAAAAGGTTATGGTATGAGACAATTACCTGTCCACTTCCACCTGTCTGCTTCAACATGGCCGATAGCGCCGTGGTTACATTTCAGCATGAGACGGTCGAGATAAGGATCTGAATTAGCTTTCACAGTCACTCGGGGAGCCATCCCGATAGCACATGACTCACCAAATCAACCAGATGAAATTGGCCCGCTTCTTCCAGCTCTAGAGCTATTTGTGCAACACAGCCCTGAATTGCAGCAATGGGGAAAAAACCTATTGCTACACTTGTGGAAGAGAGAGTGGTCAATACCATGTTGTGCACCTAGCATCTGTAGAGACGGGAGGAATGCAAGTACGACACAAATTGATTGATAAAATAAACCTCAGTGTCACTTAAGGAGAAGAATAAAACGCCATTTTCCAGAGGCGTCAGTCGCACCAGTCTGGATTTATGAATATGTCTGTGCCACAGCTAGAACACCAGAAATGCCGCACTCCTTTATCTGGAGATTTTTAGCATGCACAGCAGCGATATTATAATCCTGACGAGCTGCTTCACCGACAGCGAATGCGGTGCTTTGTAGACACAATGCCAGTGTCCGGGGGGATTTTATGGGCCCATTTTCTGGTTCATAGCTGTTAGCACTACAACGAGATGAAACTCATTTGGATGTAAAAGCTGAGAACATCTATGAGTTTCTCAGAGTAGTTTTTTCTTTTCCTTTTCCATTCAGCGTCAGTGTGTTGCACGTCCACTGGAGAGCTGTGTTTTGGCTTCTTTTTTCTTATTATTTTCAGTGGGAGAGCATTCTGTGACAGCGCTGAGAGCAGAGCGTGCCGCCGCTGCCGCTGCCGCTCAGATCGCACAGTGTTGGAAGCTGAAAAACATTTCAGCTTATAGTAAAAAGAAAAAAGGAAAAAAAGCACTGCACTTGGAAAAAAAACAGGTTTTTAGTTTTTGTTCAGCAAAAACAGAAGCCACAACTAGTGTTTTTTTAAAGTTGCTTTTTCTGCATGAGCTGTTTAACTTGAATCAGAAATACAACTTTTTTTTTTTGCACTGATGCTCATTGCATTTATCTTTCAGGTGTGATGGGTGAATATGAACCGAAGATTGAAGTTCAGTTTCCAGAGATTGTTCATGTTGCCAAAGGATCCACTGTCAAGCTGGAGTGCTTCGCTCTGGGAAAGTAAGCCCACTCTCAGTACAGCTCTGCATGTAAAAGACAAAAATAGATCTAATCATATGTGTTTTCTTCTGCACATCTTAGAAATGAGGGGTTGTAGTGCAGTTAACATATCAGTAGAGATATAATGATTGCACGGTACACTCATTTATGGACTAGGTGTATTAATGCTGTGATAAATGTTTTCTACTATTTTTTGTTGTGTTTCTCATATTAAATCGTTTCTTGAAATTAACTATAATTCAAAACAAAGTTAAGCTGCTCAAACACAAAATACAAGTTTCAAATGATAAGCAAAATGTTTGTCTAAAAATAAAGTTGATGTGAAAAACTTCTCCCTGAACTCAAAGGTTACTGCAGCTCCCATTCAGGAATGCTTGATAAATACTGCCTAAGTCAGTGCTCGACCTTTAACTTACAGATAAATGACCCAAAGTTCTGTTTCAGGTTCTGGTAGAGAGCAGAATTTATGATTTCTAGAAAGTTTCTTACACTGAAACTGCAGAGCATCCCCATAACATTACACTGCCACCTCCACGCATGGTTGTTAGCGTGATGTGTGGGAGTCTGTGCTCGGTTCACACCAGGTGTAACAGGAACAAACAGTGCAGCTTCAGGAGTCTCCCAAAAGGTTAGAGGGTCATCTGTGTACATGGCTGATATCAGATGACCTCACCCCTTTCCCGTGGACGCCTTTCCTTTTCTTCCCCACCTCTCCCAGCTCTCTTCCATGTGTAGATCTCACTGTTTATCTGTGAGTCCCTGAGCCTTAGAAACAGCTTTGTAACTGAGTTTGACTGATTTTTTTGGGGGGATGAAGTAACTAAGGGGGAAATACTTTTTCCCACAGGCCCAGATAGTATTACATCACTTTTCTGCTGCAGAAAATCATTGTTTGCTCAGGTGGCTTTTGTTTTATATTAGATTTTATTTGAACACAAAAAGCAAAGAACTCGGGACCAGTTTCTCACAGCACTGTAAATGGGATCATTAAAATAAATGTTGGTCTCCTCAGTCTGCTCATGCATTAAATATTAAGGGATTAAAAAACACAATTTCATTAATCTGAGCGTCCTGTCATAATTCTTGTAAATGAAGAGAAATTGGGACATTAAAGTGAAATATTTCAGGGGGTATGAGATCAAACCATCGTCCATATGTATAGATAATGGGGTAATTAACAAATTTCAAACGTATTTTAGAGACTTTTACTAACTGCTTTTGGCATTTGAAGCACATATTTAGTCTTATCCCTTGTGAAAATATATTGACAACTATGTTTAAATGTAACAGTTTGATGATTTTTCTGTTGACATGGGGGCTGTGATACATGTTACTTCTCTTTCTGTTCTTAGTGTAAATCACTTTAAATCTTATATTACTTGCAAGCTTTAAACTTCTCCCTTCTCACAGCCCAGTACCATCTATAAGCTGGAGGAGAGCGGACGGTGTGCCCTTCCCCAGGAAAGTGGACATGAGGAAAGCCAGTGTTGTCCTGGAAATCCCATATTTCCAGCAGGAGGACTCCGGCATGTATGAGTGTGTGGCTGAGAACTCCAGGGGAATGAACACGGTGAAGGGAAAGCTCTCTTTCTATGGTAGGCGATCCTGTCGTGCATGAATATTTGACCAGCATGCACACCCATCTGTCACACCTGCTCAGACTGAGACGAAGCGAGACGCTGACACAACCGGCTCACGCGAGCAGGGAGGCCTGTTTTAACAGCACATCAAAATGATTAAAGGCTATCAGCTCCTGATGCCCCTAATATTTTGATCCAGATTATAGGAGTGATGCAGATGAGGCTGAGCTGTTGGTTACGACCTTGTTGGTGAGCCTCGTTCAGGGTTCCACCAGATGCCATCGTGATTGACGTCCGGCTTGACTGGAGATCAAAGCAGTTAAATGTACTATACATAGACCCGTGACATATGTCAGGGACATAATCTGCACAGCAGCATGCGGATCAATGGGAAGGGGGTTAGCATAGCAACCAAGCATTTGGTCTCTGTTGATAATAGACCAGCACGTATTGAGTTCAATTACTAGAAAGCACGATAACCACTGACTGGATTGCGTAGATAAGTTCATCAGAGTTTCACAGCTGGCAGCTGACACGTTCAGTAGCAACACTAACGCTGAAAGACATGTTGAGTGTTTTTTATTTTTATTTGAATGTGTATGTTGATTAGGAGCCTTTTTTTAAGTCAAAAGCATTTTACAGTTGAACAGTAATTACAACTTTGCATTCAGCTTTGTGTGTGTCCACTTATGTCTGAAGACGGGTGATGTTGATGCTGTGGGTGATGTGTAGTAACTGCACCATATTCACACTAACAATCACAGACTTATTCTGTCTGTACAACAATAGTATAACAACACAGAAGAACAAATATTGTCCATGGTTGATTTATGCACATTACGTATAATAGGATTTCGCCATAGTGGTTTTTTAAATGGAATTTGTTTGGGCAAGGCAAATTAATTTGTGCAGTGCGGTTTAACAGCAGGACGTAAGGCATAAAAACACATAAAGACAAGATATAGAAGAATCACGTTACAGGGCAACATAAAAAGACATATAAATAGGATTTATGTGTGTTTTGCAAGAACAACAAGCTTTCAATGCCACACTGCGTTTGGTGTTTTTGTGTAGTGTGTGTACTGTAGTATTCTCCCACAGTGCTGTGTACACAAAAAGACTCTGGAAAAAGCTGTATACCGGCGATTGTGTTGAATGTTGAACAGCGCTAGGGAAGCGGATCCAGCTAAGAAGGTAAATTGAAAAGTTATTGAGGCGAGTGACTCTGAATTATCAGGAATCTTATTTGACTGACACACATCAGCTGTTAGACACACACAATTATGAAGCTGTTGACGTAAAATAAGAATCACTAATTCTATTCACGGTGAAAACGCCATCTTTAGACTCTCTTTGTGTTGTGTTGGCAATAAGGATCTTTACCTGTTACCTTACCTCATCAGCAAAGGGCACGGCAACAGCACACATGGATTTGCTATGCTCCTACATTAACATCTGCACCTACGTAGCCCCAGCACGAGCATCTGAGTGATATGTTGACCGGGGTATTTCTTCCCTCTTCAAGCTCTTAACCTGAGCTTTTTTTTTGTCTAAATCTATGGATTTTCCTTCCTTCTCAACCACTCCGCTTTCTTCCTTCTGACTTTCTCCCCTTCGGGGAGTCGGCGGTGTCAGCTGTCGTAAATAACTCATTTGAGGCAATAAACAATTTGCCATTATTTACAACAGCCCTGAAAGCTCTTTTAGCCTCACTCACTATAAGAGCCCAGGAGCACGCTGTGATCTACCAAAGCTTGATTTGTCCTTTTGAGCCTCTGGTCCGCTCTTATTTTTGATGTGTTTTGTCAGCTCGTCTCTCTCTCTCTCTCTCTCTCTCTCTCTCTCTCCCTCTCTCCATCCTGCTGTCTGCAGCCAGGTGATAAAAATCAGTAATCTTATTCCGAACTCCTTTTGAATTAAGCTTTTGAGACATTTGTCAGCAGCACAGGCCAACGGGGGAATCGATAACAGTATCTCTGCTACATCCAAGCTACAGTACAGGGAAAAGCGAGTTGGGCTTTGTGGTAGACGGGGAGAAATGAAGGTGTTACTTTGTGCTGGCACTGTGGTCATTGTTAAAGCGTTCTCACACTTTTCATGTCAGTATTAACGTACCCAGATTCCAAACTGTTGCTCTTCTCTCTCTCGAACCGCTCTACCGCGGCCTTCCTAATGTCTCCTAACTCTCCTCTGACTGCTCCGAACGTGAACGGAGCCGCGTTGGAAAAGATTGTTCCATCACTCCATCCCATCCTAGAAGAAATATATTCATAAAGTAGTAAATGTACTAAGTGAAGCAGGAATTCATTAGCTGCACTGAGGGTTTAGAATCACATTTGTGGTTTTAAGCTTGAGGTGAAATGGGATTCATTATATCTTAACGCAAAAGAAGTTCTTTTTCAGTCTTTTTCTCCATTAGTCATACTTTTCTGTTGGAGGCTGATTTTTTTGGCTAAATTTAAGCCCAAAACAAGTGGTTTTTCAAAGCAAAGCTCATAAAACAAGTTGGCATTTGCCCACTTGTCGGTGTTGCTATTACTCAGAGCCTGAGTAAAGGCAAAGCTGTGACAGGTTAGTTTCCTCCATTGGATTCGCATTTGTGTTTCTGCAGACTTACTGCTGCATTATCTCATGGTGATTTCACCGATAAGAATAAATTCCTATCTTTCCTCTGCTTCAGCCACTCGATGCTTGGCCTGATTATATGCACGCTCGGCGCCGGCGCAGGCCGAGATGGGCTGCCTGCTTTCATTTGGCGAGCGTTGACTGAGGGTCGATACTTTCGCGGCAGGTGAGGGATAGAGTGAGGCGACCCTGACAGCGAGCAGAAAACAGTGCGGTCTTAGAAGGTGCAGTGGGTGGGGCGGCTCTGGCAGGCTCTGATGGAAGATCGCTGCAGCATAAATGGATGTGATGCCAAATGACTGGCGATGGTGGAGTCTTCTAAAGTAACTTTCTCCAATCGTGTCTGGAGGGGTATTTGTCCAGACTCAAAACATAAAGACACGTCCTTTACTATTTATGTGAACAGCGGGATAAATTGCTCAACATTTTTCTGTCGTTTAGAAGCTTTCAGTCAATCAACCCTCTTCCAGCGCAGCAGCTTCTAAACAACAGCTTCCAACCAAGTCAACTCTTTACTTAGGGGCAACAGCCAATCAGAGCAGGATTTGTACTGCCGCTGAGAAGCCTCCTCAAAGGTCAGTCCTTCAGAGGGGGGGAGGTCTGCAGGATGGAGAAGTGCAGTAAACCATTACTCTCGTCCTGCCACTGGCCTTGTGTGATATAGGATGATAGTAGTTTGACCAACACATCATCCAGCATGCACAGAGCTGTACACATCTGGTTTTATGTCCCACGTTTTTGGGGGGTTTTTTTTGCTATAGCATTAACTAACTTTGAATTACTTGCATGACACGAGGCGAATCAATTCTCCTCCTGTATAATTATACCATCATTTACTCCGGTTATATTGAGTGGAGGGATTTTATGGCATCAGTAGGCACCCTAATGTATATGGATCTGCTTTTCATCACTTTTGTTAGCACACTGGGAAACTGAAAGAAAACGCAGAAGGAGAATTTCAGTGGTATTTTAGATTGAACTCGAGGTAATAAATGAGGGATTCACTGCCCTTTCAGTTGACCAATGAGTTCCTAAAGAAAGCGACTAAAATAAGAAACCAACCAGATCTTAATTACCACCACAAATAATCTCAAATAAGACATAAACACAAAGATAGCGTCTCGAGTTCCTGCCAGTCAGCTGCGTTCTCAGCTCGGCTACAGAATTAGAAATGAACGTGATAAACTGAGCTGTTTCATGTCATCACATTAGTGCTTTCACTAATCAACTTTAAAATTCAACCCCCAACACACTATTAACTAGAGAGCATGTCATTGAAATGAATAAGACATATTACATGTTAAGCAAAGATTCCTGTCATTTGCTGCTATATATTTTGTATTTCTTTTTTTTTTATGTTTCCAGCCCCTCCTCACATCATCGAGAAGCCTGGAGATGTGCAGAAACTCATCGATGACTCGCTGGTGTGGGAGTGCAAAGCCACAGGGAAGCCGAAGCCTTCTTACAGGTGGATGAAAAACGGAGAGAACCTGGAGCCTGTGGAGGTGAGTCGTGCCAAGCGTCAGCATTTCCTTCAGACTCAAAGATAAAATTCTTTCTCCAAGGTTAGACGACGTGCCACAGCGCCTCTGCACTGCTGAATGGGGAGTGCGAAGAACCGTGTGCTGTATTTCCACAGCTTTAGTGCGCTGTTTGTTCAAGCTTTACTGACTAATTACCGTGCATTATTGTCTTCCTCATTACAACGCGGCGCCTCCTGCGCTGCGGTACAGTATGTTATTTAATTCTGCACAGCAGTGTTTATTTCAGAGGAATTAGACTGTGTCTGCGGCACTAAAAGACTAAACTGTAAACAGGCCAAGTAATTCATGTTAGTCTGGAAAGAACAGTGATGTAAGAGCTGCTCTAATCTTGTGTTGAATCTCTCCTCCATGAGTACAGTTATTAATCCTGTGGCACAAGATGAAAAAGTAAGATTCCCTGTATAAACACTGTATATCCTAACTCTAACTTTAACTCACTGCCCCTCTCTGTTTTCCCATTATGTGATGAGAGATGAGCCTATTATGACTCTAAACAACCTGCTTGCACAAACTTTACCTGAACTTGTTGTTGGCATTTACGAAAATATGATTCAATATCCCTACGTTATATTGTATTATTTTGTTGAATCCTTTAGCCTGGTTGTTTGGGAAGAAAGATTGATTAGGCACTCGGGCACAGTTTGTACCTGATAAATAAACAGGCATTATGTTAATTTGCTTTATTATGCAAAAACAAAAAAGGCGGCGCACACACCAGAGGATATCGATCAGTACTTGAATGTTATACATGTCGTTGGAGTGAACCCAGTCTGTCGGTATATTACTACAGGCAGCGCTCTGCGCACCAAAGCCGCTTTCTCATAAAAAGCTGATTTGGCTTGCTATCAGGGGAGAATAATCAACAATCTGTTTAGCCACTGGCTAGCATTTCTATTACAACCCTTCAGAAATTAACATTCTGGGGTTTTTTGTGCATAAAGAATAGGGCGGATATCTGTTTTCTAAATTCAAAAGTCACATTTTAGTTTTTCCTGATCAAGTAATTTCATAAACCTAATAAATATTATAACACACCATCAGATTCTTCTTCTTTTGTAAACATGATCTCACTCCTGCTCTTTCCTCGTTCCCGTTTTGAACTGAATAAACTGAAATCAAAGCGCTGCTGCTTTAAAAATATCCTCAATAACAAGGGGGGGGGGGGGCTACAAACACAACTCAGCACACTCAACCATCTGGATTCATAGCAGTGAAGATATGATTAAATGTGGCAGTGACTGTGCTGGTCTGTGCGGCGCAAACCCCCGCTCTTAACATAGACATAATAAATTGGATAGATTCGAAATGCATGCGCGAATGGATTAATCAGCAAAGGTGTTACATTGTTTGAAATGCCACCATTAACCACAGTGGCTTAATGAGTGGAAGAGGAAAATGTCAGTGATGTAAGGAGCAGTGGGGAGAGGATGCATCAGTTGCTGTTTATTACAGTGAATCAATTGAGACCTTTCTGGTTGTGTAGTTCACCCGAGCACATTTCCCCTCCCAGTTTTTTTACTTTGAGCGACATGAATAACACAGTCAGTAAGTAAAAAGTGATGGTATATCTGCATCCCTGCTGTTTATACAGTAGCATATTGAGTATAGTAGGCTTTTAGCTGATCGTGAGCTCAGCACATGTGCTTGAAACATTCACAAGTTCTTCAAAGATGTTACCTAAAACATTTTCAATAGAAGGAGAGATCAGTAGAGTGTATTAAAAAATGCCTTTGGTGTGGGAACATAAAGAGAGAGAACATGTTGATCAGCAAGGATGGGTAATAGATGAAACCCTGGTGGTGGTGGGGGAATCCACCAGGAGAGAAGGATGAAACAAGGTGATGTTTAAAGAATGGACTCTTTAAACATCACCTTGTGTCTTGTGAGCTGATTGGACAGAGATGGTGATGATGAAAGGACGTTTAACAGAGTGGGAAATGTTTTAGTAGGGAGTCCCAAGAGAGAATGGAGACGACTTTCACATCAGATTTTCTTACACCACCTAAAACGAGACAAAGAGATCTCTGCCAAATAAACGAGACATCACTTAGGACGGTAGCGGGACTCACATTGACCGACGGCTGGATGTTGTGTCACGGCCCACAGGATGAAGACTCTTATTGTTTGTTCTCAGAAGATCATTCAGCATCGCTGTTACACGCTCAAGGGATGGTGATCACACCAAGAGCAAGGCGTGTTTTAATCCGGGAGGTGACGGAGAACCCCGGGGAACGTCTAATAAACTACAGGCTCTCCTACAGTAGCTAATAACAATGTTCAGGTAAACAGTGAACAACGGTTTATACAGAAGCAGAGAAAATCCTAAAGGACTCACAACCTGGATGTGCATCCGATTATTTGGTCATTTCAAATATTTAAGCAGCCCCACTCTTGAAAGTGGTGTTTACATTTACTGAGGTCTTCATCGGCCGGGCTTTGACATGCAGCTGGGTTCTACCCGTTGGGCGGTTTCATGTGAAGCCAGTGCACATTCTGAACGAGCCTCCTAAGTGATTCTTCGTGCTACCGCCGCATGTCGAAGGAGCAGCGGTTTATTGGAATGCTTCTCCTCTCCTGGCTGTTTTCATCACTCTCTGCTGCTTTATTGACAATGGCTGCAGGATTAAGTGGCTGTGCAATTAAAAGGAAACTCCAGCATGAAACTGAATTTAGTCCATTTAAAGGGGACCACCACGTGGATGTCTCACTGTAGTGCACTTGATTTGAGGTTTTTTCCTGTTAGCCCTCTGATGATAAACCCTTTGAATTTCAGGAATGCATTCTATTCTTTTAGTGAAGTCTACTACATGTTAATTAGAAAGATTAAACTTCCCGCCTTCCTCCTTTTCATCAACCTTTTAGGAAGCAAACAGGCTGAGATTGTGTTCTCTTTTACAGAAGCGCTGTTCTGCCTGCTTCGTGCCTACTTGTAGTTCTGTGAATAAAATGAACAGATTTCAGTAATAATTACCTTATTCAAAGTGTCCCTTTTATTGTCTGTTGTTTCATTTACATCTTTTCATTTGAAGGTGTGAAAACATTGTTGAATAGTTGGATGGAAGGAGCTGGGACAATATGCTGCACGCTTTCTCCAGTAATTAGTCGCTGCAGACAGCAGTCCGACCCGAAGAAGCACTTTCTTAAGCGTGAAGGTTAAGCTTTCGATATTCCATCTCTTATTTTTATATCAAACAAATCAACCCAGCATTTTTTTGGCAAATGACACTGCCAATCATTTTCGCTCAGCATAAGGTGTACAGATGGTCCCCCCAGGTCTCTGCATGAAAAACTGCTGATTCCAGAGGAACGTCATGCTTAATTAATAGCCGCCATAAACAGGAGTGCTTTCCATGCACAGACTGATACACGCCACCATTTGCCTCCCTCGCCAGCAGGGATGTTCGCCCCTGTGAGCGTTATGGAAATTCAGGCACAACCTGCTCAAACACAGGATTAGTTTGTGATCTTTCGGCGGGGACAGTCTCTCTTTTGTGACAGTACCTTAATCCCCTGCCGACTGGAGTTCAAGCCCACTCAGACAGACACCCCTATGGAAATGGGCTCTAATGATATTATGGGCGAGCCCGAGGAAAACACAAGAGATGAAGGGCACGAGGAGGCAGACCCTGACAGGGAGATGAATGAGATGCAAAGAGATATATGAAAACTGCTCAAGGATTTAATACGGAAACCAAGGAGCTGAGTGAAAACTCAAGTTCACAGAGACGAATGCTTGTTGAGAATCAAAAAATGCAACCGATGCACTGATCCCGCTGAGGTTTCAGTTCATCAAGCTCAGTCGTCCTTAAATAGATCTTAATTTGTTGGCTCGGTGATGAGCAGCATTTCCCATGCAGGCAGGCAGGCACAAACAATTGTCCAGACAGATGAAGACGAGGTACAGCATGACCGTGTACACAGCACTTAGTATGTATACAGCATTTCTATCAGAAAAGCAATTTTCACAATGTACCATACCTCAGATGTTACAATATTCTTTCCCCTCTTATCCACCCTTCTGCTGAAGGGGAAACAGGCCCTGTGGTGCAGTCGGAGATATAAATAGGGCATGGTTTTATTTCACTCTCATAAACATGCAGATTGATTAGGGTCATTTTCTGCTAGCCTGCCTCCATCCACCCAAGCCTTTCCCTCCATTAGTGATGAAAACCTAGATTTATTGCCACGTCTGTCACTTCCAGACTATAATTCACTGGCCCGCTGGCTGGCTGCTTTTATGTAGATGAGCTGTGGGAATAAGGCATATTAAAGGCATGTGTCTCTATGTCCATAGGAGCGCGTACAGGTCGCCAATGGGGCGTTGTCAATCAGTCGGCTGACCCTCTCCGACACGGGGATGTACCAGTGTGTGGCTGGGAATAAGCACGGCGAGGTCTACTCCAATGCGGAGCTTCGAGTTATAGGTAATACTTTGTCTCTGTGTGTGTGGGCGCTTTGTGTGTCTTGTGTGTTCACTCATGCACGTACAGTTCAGCACAGAGACACACGCGTGCACAAGCATACATTTGTCCATATTTGTGTTCAAGTTCGCCCCAGCCTTTCTTCCTCTGCTCAATAGCTCCGGATGACCTCCGGCCTCTCTCTTATTGGCCACTAATTGAATAGCATTAATTATAAGATGAATGCGTCCGTCTGACATTGATGTATGCCAGAGCTGTTCTGCTCACCAGCCTCGCCCATCTGCCCCGTCAAGCCTGTCACTCCCTGCTCTGGGCTGGCAGCAGCTCTCATTCGCTATTCATCCTCCAACCTGTCTCATCCTGATCATGCTGCTGATTGAAATCAGACTCAACACAGCAGAAGCTAGTTTTAGATTTTTTAAAAAGGTGATATTATGAGTGGATTTTTTGCCAGCAAACGTCGTGCTGCTGTGGAAGCGTGATGAGGAAAAAGCGTGCGCAGCCGCACTGAGAATAATAATTAAGTTACATTGATCTCTTTAATTCCACAACATCAATTTTGGGATTTTCTATTAAACGTCCTGATTACTAATTAACAAATTGCAAATAGTTTAATCTAATGTCTTTAAATTATCTATGGTGATAATGCAGCTTATTTCTTAACATTGGAAGATATCTCACATATAAATATAATATCTGCTGAATAATCAGAGATCATTTGCAGGGAAAGAGATGTGAGGCTTATACAGACGTTGGCTTTAATATGCTGCTCTTGTCTCAGCTGTTGCCCCAGATTTCTCTCACAGTCAACTGAGGAGCCAGACACTGGTGAAGGTAGGAGGAGACGTGCTCATCGAGTGCAAGCCCAAGATGTCTCCTTGGGGTGTGATCTCCTGGCGGAAGGGGAGCGAACCACTCCGAGAAAGTAACAGGTAACAACACAACATTTGCAGCATCTTGTTTTGCTTCACTCTGGAGCTAAACGTATTAACCAAATGG
The DNA here is from genome assembly GCA_032359275.1 of Microctenopoma steveboyesi. Taxonomy (NCBI): domain Eukaryota; kingdom Metazoa; phylum Chordata; class Actinopteri; order Anabantiformes; family Anabantidae; genus Microctenopoma; species Microctenopoma steveboyesi. The sequence goes on along the minus strand of JAUMHF010000021.1, from coordinate 2,657,301 downwards.
CTCCAGCACGTGTGTTTTGTAGGGAAGATAATTGATGGCTGTATTGCATTCATTAGTGGTTTAATGAATGAAGCAGCATATTGATTCACAGCAGTAGAGTTGCCAGGAGATATCTGGGGTGGAGCGTAGGCGTGCAAAGTACACAACTGTCACTGCAGAAACCAGGCTTCAGGACGGATTGATTTGGAGTCTCACGGTGGCACAAGCTTACTGCCAAGTCACCACTTGACCAAAGTGCAGTAGAGAGACTTTGGTTGAGTTCAGGTAAGGACATTGTCCTGGTTAGATGGAAGTAAAAGCAATATGTTTGAACTCACTGCAGAACTTTTCCGGTGTTAAACTGGACTACTGCGTGCTCTGTGTTGTATCGTCAGTACACGGGCAGCAACTGGACGAGCGCACTAGTGATAAGTGCACAATCCGCCTAAGCGCACATTTATTGCTATTCTCTCCATCTAATTCACTCAGATTAACTCTACATCCACCAGTCATTCAGCATTATTGACTGACACGTTCAAACAGTGTAAGCAACTAATCAGGGTGCTACAACGAAAGTAGCCCGGCTGAAAGCGACTCGTTCAGGTGCTGGTGTCCAATCCAGCCACTGTACTGAGGCCTGTTCCAGTGCAAAAGATCTGATCTAGGTAAAAGGTCTGAATTTAACACTGAGGCCTTACTAAAAGTCAGTCCCTGCTCCGCTCCCTGCTTTCTCTTAGTTTAATGCTAATTCTGTGCAGTGGCCCTTTAATACCTACATACAGAAGGTAAACGAGTCATTAAAAATGTGTGAATAATTTTTATTTGCATCAGAAATGTTGTAAAATCAGAACGATATGGCCTAAAAGCTGGATTTTCTCACTTTGTCTGTGGCTCTGCAGCAAAATAATTGAACACAGCCAGTCACTGCATTGTTGCAACTTGATTTCCATAAAACAGCAGAATATTGAATTTGTAATGAGACGCAAGCTTTTGTGTGCCCACAAACTCCTCGTACAGTCGGGGAATCGAGGATCTTTAGAAATGGGAAGTGACTGGTGTGATGCTGTCCGTACCAAAAGAGTCCAGTCACTGTGACATGTTTCACGGCTGTGTGTCTGTAGAGAGATTCTGATGCAGTCGTCAGAAGCCAGCGAGAACCCTCACAGAGCACCTAAGAGGAAAAGCAGAATGGAGCCTAACTGAGTAATGGTTAATGGGGTTTGCCATGTTTTATCTCCAGCTCTTTAGTGGGGGCCAAACAGACCGACTGCTGCGTAAATCCAAAGTGCTAATCAAGTACTTTTCACCTCAGCAGGGGATGATAAAGCCTCTTGAAATCAAATGATTTAACTTTTCCACGTTCAAAAGAACAGAGGGCGATCTCAGCGCCTCGCGGCTTTTGACCCCTGAGATGTGTTGTGTGCGCCGCGCGCGATCACTCCTGCGCACGCGTTGTGTCGGAGTGAAGTGTGAAGTCTCTGCCCAGCAGCCTCATCGCTGACAGAGGTCACCCCGTTCGGGTGTCACCGCTCTGGCGTGACTCCGCTCCGACAGCGGGGCGTGTGTGTGTGTGTGGGTGCACGCGGCGTCTTGCCAGTCTTTGCATATATACAAAGCGGTGTTGTTGCTTGTCAAACAAAGTGGCGGGGAATTTGCATAGTTGTTTCGCTGTCGGTGCCCTTCACTCGCCCCCGTGTCACTTCCACCGCCACGTTTCAGGCCCTCAGCGCCCAGACCATACTGAGTCTGTTGTTCTGAATTCTTAGTTTAAATTGATTTCGCATTTGTCTTGTGATGTCCTCGTGAAGTGATGAATGAAAGAGCACTGATGTTAAACAGATGCTTTGTGATCCTTTGTTTCCTTGAAATTCTATCGCTGCCTGTACTTGTCCTTCAGTGTTCTCACTTCTTCCTAAGTATAACTCAAATAATGACCAACCGCTGCGATAAATAATGAATGATTCCAGATTTTAATCACTAAAGTGGAAATGATGAATTAGTCCTAAATGATTAAAATTAAGGAAGGATTTCTTCTTTGTTGCTGCAGCTGACACAGCATCCATATAGTTTCGCTATTCGATGCACAGAGATGATAGATAGAGATGATGTTGGAACGTGGGATTCTTCACCCGCGTCTTCACTCTGGTAGTTTGTCTGGAAGTCTGTTTGATGTTCTCAGACACGTTTTAATGCATTTTATTTGCAATAAATAAGTGATATTTGGCTCCGACCACCTGTGCCGCTGCTCCAAAATGAAGATGAAACAGCCATAGGTTTGAAATTAAAACGCAACAGTCCCAGCTGCATTACATTAGAACATTTTTTTTGTTCTTTTTTTGTTTTTGCCATGTAGCTGGACTGCGTTGCCAGCTGGGAAGTGGAGTAACTGTGTTTACACACACACCAGAGCCTTTAAACGTGCTGATTGCAGCTCCCCTCCTTTCTCTCTTTCCTATTATCTCCATCTCCTCTCATCTGTGACATAGGCGCACACGCTCCACACAATGAAAACATTCACATGTTCAGCATCTGCTTGGTGATCATTAGAACCGTTCTCTCTGAGACGTCTGCCCAATAACAGCGGTCCTGCCTGTACTACAGCATTTAGTCTTATCCCGCTGTTTGTTCGGAAAATCAAAAGACTGATGGCACCGATGCAAATCAATGAGAGCAAATGATGGAACAAATGACATCCTGGTTTCACACATGAGCTGTGTGATAAGCTCATGTTTGGTTTATGTTAATTTGGGGGTGCAAGCACCAGCAGTGCTGGAACCCAGCTGTTTTCTTTGTTTTTTTTATTGCAATTATTTTCATTATTGTTTTTTTTAGAGGCTCAAATCAGGTGGTGAAGGCAAAACCAGTTCAAAGCCGTGTGCCATGGTGCAAACCTGTGCATCTTAGACACATTCAAACCACTTGCTGAGGTGGTCCCACCCTGATCTCACGCACACCTGTTAAACAAGAGTACTAGCCTCCATTGAGGCAGAGGAGTCTGTCCAAACAAAACTTCATAACCGTTTTTGTGAATATAGCTAAATACAGTTTTAATATTACCACAGAAATGAGGACACAAGGCGTCTGGACACGTGTGTATGAATGCTGAAGACAGATCTTAACACCGGGTTTAAACAGGTGATCTCCTGATAAACGACCCAGGCCAGCCATAAGGGGGCACTACAATAAATATAAATATAAATGATTTCCATCTATTTGTTGAGTTCATTTGTTGAGGCCGAGCCCACTTCTACCATTCTTTTTATTTGCATTATTGCCACATCAGCTTGTTGTACTACTCTGTGTGCATTTCACTTAAATTGGTTTATTCTCTGGAACCTACCTTGTTTTTCTTCTAAATATAAATAAGCCCATATGGATTAATGGGGGTTGCATATGTGCACGTCTGAGCAGCTCTCTGTGGTTATGCATCTGTGGAGAAAGGTGCAAAAATTATAAGAGGTATCTGTGAACCCCTTTTGTTGAAGATTAATTGCCTTAATTGCGATAGCACTCCACAGTGGCTTCAGCAGAAGGGGAACCAGTGTCACCAGCTGGGTAATCCATCTTCATAGCAGCAGCAGCCCTCCTTTTTTTTCCTGCAGGAGACCAGTGGAGGGAGGGGATGTCTTATCTACCTCAGACAACCCTGCAGGGACGAGGTTTAGATGACATCAGCTGGAACAAAGCAGCTGAGAGAGCAGAGCAGAGCAGGTCTTTGCTGATGAGTGTGTAAGTGGGCCGTGTCAGGCGCGGTGAGCAGCCCAAAAAACAACCCGTTTCGATATGTCACTGGCAGGAAGAAATCAAGTTTGTTAGGCTGCTCACACCACACACACTCCACCGAGGGTCTCTTCGCCATTTCCTGCAGGATGTGCTGGAGTCCCTGCGCCGCTCCCGTCTGCTTTCAAACACAATCTTTAAAGACCTCTATCAGCTTTGGCAGTCATGCAAATATTTGCGCGGGATCTTTCAATCCTTTGAAGCAGGTGTTTACCCCTGGAGGAAGGCATTAAAGTGCTCTGGGTGTGGATGGGACAAATCCCCCCCGCTTTTGTTTGCGGCTTTCTGGTGCAGCCGTGTGCTTCCCGAGCAGCACGCAGGATTCACGATGCCTCATTGTGGGTTCTGGCACCGATGGTATTAACAACGAAGGGGTCAGAATGCTTTAGTTCTAATGAAAAGCTAACGGGCAGTCAGATGTTCAGCATCCCACAGGTTTCCATGGTGATCCCTTTCAGTAAACATAGTCCAAAATGTCACAGGTCTGACGCAGGTTAGAGATATGGCAAAGAGATGCAAATGCTTTATGCTAAAATTTGATATTATTCCATTGTGTGTTCAGCGTGATTTTTTTTTTTTTTGGCTTATGCGCTGTTCGTCTGGAAAAAGAGGGTATTTAATCTGGGACAGTCCTAGAGAAGCAGCATGTCGTCCTGCATGTGTATTCTCATCGCTGAGAGGAGGTGGAAGTCTAAGAACAAAATACACCTGGAAAAGTGCCACCCAGTCAAAATTCCCTGCTGCTGCGCTCCTGGGTGCACAACACAGATCCAGACATGCAGCGTACACAAAGTGTCTTTATGCCATAATTATTTATATACAGTCCCAAACCGTCAGCTAATGGGAGATGTGTTGTACCTTTTTCACTGTGATGACATTTATTAAAGAGCCGCATAATTTCAGGCGAACTGTGTGCTTTGTACAAAAACATCACATCACTGAAGTAACAATGAGAAATAGCAAACAGCTTAATATGGCCCCTTTTTAAAGATTCAAGGTCCAGTAATGAATCAGCATCCTCTGAGCTCTGCACAGAGCTAACTAATGATAATAGCTTTTGTGGCATTCATAAACCCAATTTAGGAATCCATTATGGCCTCTGCTGTGTTTCAAATGACAACCCCTCACTGTTTGGCTAAAATGCCAGCATATCGGTGTGTTTGCTGCCAGTCTGTGAAACACTCTGCTCGGACAATGTGAATGGGGGACATTATGTGATGCCTCTGAGGGGCTGGAGTGATGCCTTAAAGTACTGTAATGGTTTATATGACGCCACTATTTATTCTTCAGACTTGAGCAGTGGAACCTCAGTGGCTTTTGGAAAAAGGCTTGCAGTGACCCGTGCCCTCTAGTCTATCACAGGGCTTATTACGCCTTGCCTATTGAAACTGAACTATGCACCAGTGTTAGATGTAGCACTCGCTGTGAACTGGGCCGTGTAACCTTTTGAACAGGGGGAGGAAGGGAAGCTCGTTACCAAGGAGACATCTGCTCAAAGTTTCATCAGCTCCTTTCTACCCCACATTAGTCGTGTCAAACTCTTAAAGACTTGTAGACCGTCCCTGTCGCTTTAATAAGCAGCAGAAAGAAAAATACAGACGCAGCATGTCATACCTTGTTCTCAGGCTGGCAGCTGGTTTTCAGCCAGTTTTCATCCTGTTCCCAGTCAGTTGTCTGCTAACCACCATCACCAGAAGGTGGTACATTTGTTCACAAAAGCCCATTTCCACACATAAACCAGTGCAGGACCTAGAGCTGTGCATCATGATGGAGCACACGTCATGTGTAAATGTTTAGGCTATATGCCAGCATCACACCCAGTTATCATTCACATATTTAACAGCACAACTTACAGGTTTATTTTTAAATTTCACTTTAATCTTGTTTATAGTTGCAAAAAAATGTGTGAAAACAAAAAAACAACAAAAAAAATAATTGTGAAACAATGGTAAATAGAAGTAAGTAGCAGTGTGGACTGACTGCTTCAGAGTTGGCATAATGTTTCGCTGCACACTGAGGATCAGATCAGATCATCATGCACTTTAGTATCTTAATCACTGCTCCCCCTGGTGGATCAGCACAACATTGCATCAGGGTTAGAGGATGTTGAGAGGTGGGGGGTTCAAGGGGGGTGTTAACAAGGCAGTAGCGCTTTCTTGACATCATTGTGGGGAGGGGTCACCACCCCATCGGATTTCTGTGTGTATCAAATCAGCTGTGTCTTTAATACCAAACTACTGAACTTTACTCGTCTCATCTGAAACAAATATAGTAGGAAAATGAATAGTCTGGTGTGACTTCACAGCTGCATATTTTTGTGCTAACACCAATATTGCCTTTTTTAGTACATAGAGACGTTTACATGCAGCAAACGCTCATGTAATAATCCACATTGCTTCCAGGAAATGGAACAGCAGCCATTGTCTTGGCGGCATGCTTGGCCAGCGATAAAAAATAGCCTTTACTGGATGGTTTGGTTGTGAAATGATAAGACAGAAACACTAATCTTGTTGAACAATGCTCTTTCCTCTGTGGATTAAAGCGTCTAAATCAACAGCGCCTTATTCTGTAAGTGCATTGATGGTGGCGCAGTACAAACAAACTGTGTCTTGTTCACACATTGCGAGTAAATCGACGCTTATTCAGACAGTCAGCCGCAACAGCCGTGACTTACAGAGAACGCTACGATTAGCAGGCTGAAGACTAGTAATGTTTACGCCGCTGTCTTCTGCCCGAATGGCAGGGATTTTCAGCATGGACAGTGTGGACTTGATGCGTCAAATATTTTTATTTGCAAAATAAGAAAAGTGAGCAGAATGTGCATGAGGTATACGTCAAAGGTAAATAGAAAGATTAGAAATAATTCTTAAAGTAAAGCTAATATAGGCCGAGGTATAGCATCACCTTGTTTCCAGGTCAGACTTTAGAGGAGGGGAAGTGGGAGAGGGAGAGGGGAGGGAGTACACTAGTGGGTGTTCAAACCCCCCAGACTGGCAAGATTCCAATCTGGGTGAGACAGGTAAAACTCCCCACATGTGCCTCCCTCATCAACACCGCTAAGATTCCCCCGAGCCTCCAGGTGTGAATGTGATTGGAGGATTCCTGTGAAGTAGAGGATGGCCTAAATACTTTAGAGTAGAAAACAAAGGTGACCTCTTGTTTTCCAGCAACTCTATTGGGTACCCAGTGTGTGCAATTAAATTCTAACGCCTTCAACGGAGATGCCTTCTTTTTGTGCATAGTCTGGACAATGATGAATATCAAAAACAAAGAGGTTAGGGTTTCTTAATCCTTTGGATATGACTCATGACCCGTATTTGAAAATGCATTGCCTTAAACCAAGTGTTTTGGAGATATTCTTAGAAAAAAACACTTGTTTTACTTTCCATTACTCGCCTAGATTGAAAGATGAAATAGGAGCATCGATTATTCTTTGAGTTTTCTATGGTGCTGCGCAGTGATTCCTGTTTGTAACATGTCCAAATTACACTTAACGTTGTCATGAAAACACTACAAACCCTCAAAGTGGCCATGTCTGAGCTGCTTGACACACTAATGGGCCAGTGGTTTCAAAGTCAGCGCTGTTAGTAAATTGAACTGAATGTCACTCCCTGCTTGCTCTCATATTGCTTATTGTATCACTCGTTACCAATTTAGCCTGCACGGACAGTCTGAGGCCTCCGTAATTCTGCTTTTTACGTTTGCCAAACTGTTGACACATACGTCGTAATGAGAACGTGGCCCGTGAATGAGTGGGCACGAGAAATCCCTATCGCAACATGTTCTCTGACTCATCTTGTGCCTCCAGCAGTTTGGAAATGATCTGCTAGGTGTGCTTCTGGCGTTAAATGGCGTCTATTAATGTCTGAGGCCGTAGGTGTGAGCTTAACGCGCCGGGGTTTTTGAGTGACTCACTCAAAGTAAGGAGGCACAGGAGGGGTTTCTGCATGTGGACGCGCGGATGTTGGTCAGTTCATCAGTCTGAACACTGACTGAAGCTGGATTTAGCCAGATTCTCTAACCTATCGGTTCCCAGTCCCCCTTTGCATATTATATATCCCTCCCACAATGAAGACGCATGGCTGTCACGTAAATGAAGAGACGTCTTGCAGAGTGATCTCCATTTATAGACCCATCTGCTCTGCCAGATGCACTCCAGAAAGAATCAGCGTCAGGAGAACACCAAAACTGCGGAAGAGGCAGAGCCGTGAACTTTGCATTAATTTGCTTATCGCATATCTCTCCTCGATGCCTTTTGTTCTGTTTGAAGGAGATTTTAATAGGAGCCTCGTGAAAATGTATCAGGGCTTAATTTTATAAAGACTTGAAATTAATAAGTTCTGTATGGAAACAGGTGTACTAATAAAGGTGGTGATTAAACGATCTGTGTGAGCGGACAGCCCAGCGCTGTCTCCTCATTCTTTGGCGGCATGCTGTTATAGTTATTAAAAGCATTGTTTATCATGTTTAAATGTCACTTCACTTTCCTTTTTTTCTCCGTCAGATCTCTAATTTCCTCATTTGCCTCTAATTGAACATCTGCTTGTGAAGTGGAGATCTGGAACTCAGCGGAGGTTAGCAGTGTGAGTGAGCAGTGCCAGGTCTGAATACTGAAAGCTTATGTGTACCCAGAAGCACTTATTTCATTACTTTGCCTGGAGGAAAGGTTTACTACCTGACAAGGCTGCTGCGGACAGCACACTGGCTCTTTTCATTTCGTCTTTGCCTACACCTCGCCACCGTGGCTTAAAAAATACAGTCACGTGAAGCGGTACGGTCTCCCTCGCCTGAGAATGGAAGCAAACCAAGGATTAGTGCTCTGCTGATGCCGGCAGCCGCAGACGACACACCGACAATGTTCGGAGGTGCCTGCTAGCACACAAATCCACGTGGCAGATTAAATGTTTTATTTATCTAAACATGTCTCCGAGTTGCTCAGGAGGTGGAAATAATCACACCGGTTGGTTTAAACACATCAGTCAGCAGAATGATGCAAAGTGTGCAAAGTGTCTTTTAGAGGGAAGATCAGGACATATTTGATTAGTAATATAGGAAACCATGGCATAAAAAGAGCATATTGGTATTATTCATATGTCGTGATGGAATGTCAGCAGGACTAACCTGCACAGCTACAGGCAGCGGCTAATTTGAATGTGAAAGGGCAGTTACCACAGGCTAAATGGCCCACCCGGATGACTTAATGTGACTTGATTATAGTTTATTAATAGTAACAAGAGCAAGATAACGAGGATTTATAATACTAGCTGTTCTTCTTCTCTGCCTTTTTTCATGAAGTGTGTCAAACGCTCGGCTGTCAGCCGTCCAAAAAGTCACTTCAGTGCAGATGAATGTGAATCACTAGTTTGATGTATTTGTGGCTCTGAGCAGGGGGGGGCTGCACTGTGTGTTTGACATGCTGTGATCATCAGATACATTTGGAGTAGATAAACAAGTAGCCCGTGATTTTCACATTAGTCACTGTGGTCTAGCGAGGATGGATTGTAGGCATTTGTCTGGATTAGACATATGTTCTTCTAGGTTGGGCCACAGGAGATTGTTAGACCCTTCACGTTGACATTAGCATGAATCCTACTCCCGCCAAATAATTGTTTTATGATATTCTGTTGTAGAATCATTCTGTGTTGTAGATATACAACATCCTACTTTGTGTTTGTCCATTTCCGGTCTAACATTTACTAAAGAGGGTCTAGATTTGTGAGATACAATGAGTCATGATACCATGGAAACAATCCCACAGCTGACTGATTTGTCCGACAGTGAGATGTACACTTAAAGTGTAAGGAATGGATTCATATATGTATTTATTTGTGACAAATGAAGCGTTGATATAAAGCATAATGCAGAAATGTAACCAATGGTTGAGGCCTGTATGAGTTTTCTTATCACAACAGACTCTATACATAACAATATCCTCTGTCAGAAACCTGCAGTAATGTGACGGCACGCATTTCAGACGTGTACCAAGATGAAAGTGACATGGAAATGTTACTAGGGCGACCGAGTAAGACTGTGACGTTACTGGGAACAAAAACGCAGTGCTCAGAGACATATGTAGATGAGGCCGCGTATTTCGATTCAAATGATTTTATATGATGGTAGTATGCGGCAGTGAAGTGCACGCTGTTAATAAGAACCATTTGAAGAATCATTTAGTGACATTATGCAGTGATCCAGAGCCTGTGCTTCAGCAAAACCAAGAAGGTACAACAGCTTAAAATTCGACCTGATACAATGTGCTAGCTAGCTAGCTACCAATTTACCAAATGCTAACTGTGAATAAAAGGCAGACCTGTCTGTATACACTGATCATTTGAGACATTACCAAGCAATTAAGCAAGTGGATATAATTAAATAGGAGAGGAAAGGCAGACATGTCATAAAATTGCTCTATTGAAATTGTGAACCTTTATATATATTAACTATATATTAAAAACTAACAGCCTGGATTATGTTGGAGGACACGTTGCTGATGTACAGTACATCGCCTCTGATTTCTACTGTAAGCATCATCGGTTTGATCGACTCTGTGGTTGAATCACATAATCCAGCCTTAGGAAGTGTCCTGTATTATGGCCACGCCTCCCACATCCCACCTGTATTATGGATATTTATTATGGCCACGCCTCCCACGTCTCACTGCACTGCTGACATACAAAGCAACTCCTTATAACCATTAAAGCGTCAGTTCATGCAGTGTCACACCCCGCATGCATACACTGTTCCGTCATCAGTCAGAACACTTCAGACAGACAGACGGCATATTAGCCAGATGCTTTTCAAAGAAGAAAAAGTGGGAGGGATCGTTAAATATGTGTCTGTAAAAATCTGCTACTGACTGAGTAAAATAAATCTCACACCAGAGATAAAGTGAATTCCGAGATGTTTGCTAAGATTAGGTCAGAACCCTCTTTACCCGTCTGCATCCCCTGTACTACTCGCCGGGATTATTTTTATCTGGAAGACTGTGGTTGATATCATTTTTCAGAGTAAGAATCCGCCAACACAGCATGAGTAATCCATCTTGGTTCCTCTGATAATTTCCCGTGGAACATGTGTGTGCTCTTTTATTCCTGAAGGGATACCTCAGCACGAGAGAAGAGATGAATAGCTCTGAAAGGGGAATAAACCGAAGGAAACAGAGCAATACTGCACGTGAATAAAGGAATCATCTGGAAGTATATAGAAAACCCCTGTGCAGTCAGGCCCGATGAACTACCGCTCCTCACAATGCAATTACCAGAACAATCGCATCATGCAGGCGGGAATTAAGACGTTCTCAATCAGCCTGTTTCATTAAGACACCTTGCTATAAAAAATGCATGTTTTTACACAACATTTATTCTGGTAAGGTTCATTTGCTCTGAGGTCCTTAGACAGTTCCCTGTGTTTGTGTGCATGTTGTTTTTATTTTTCCCAATAGAGTCAGTGGTAAGGACATTTTTTGCTTTACTGATTACATGAGACCAGATATCACAATGAGTTGTACATTTAATTGCACTTGATTTATTTCAGGATTATGAATATGTGTTTTCCAGACCTGGCTGTTCTTGTTTTTTTTATATTTTAATAAATAATGTTGAAAATAATGACAGATTTCCTGGACTGTATCCATTCGATGTCTCATGACTGGACTGACAGTATTATAATACCACACACATTTCCTGCTGCACCTATGAAAAAAGTTTTAAAAAGCAAGGTGCTCAGGCTACAGGGAAAGATTTGCCAAAACTGTGCATGCATTATGTTAATACACAGTGGAGCAGCAGCAGTAGTGTGCATTTCATACAGTAACAGATTAATGCTTGCATCGCAGCCAGCACCCCTGGCCCCTGGCCGTGTTTTTCTAAAGCAACAATATTGCCAAAGAAGCTTTAATGCTAGCCAGTGCCCTGGAGACAATACACAGTGAATCAACAGCAAAGTCATTTCAAGTATTGCTTGCAAGCTACGGTAGTGCACTATTAATGTAGGCAAGTAGAAAAATAAAATCTGTACCGAACCATCTTTCCAATAGTTGCGACTTGTTGGGAATGAGTCCTTCATTTGTGTCACTGTCCTAAAGCATGGACCTCCTGCCACAGTGGCCACAGAGGCACTGGTTATTTTGCTTTTGAGCTCTGGTTGATGACTCTGAAAGATCCCCCTCTGACTGGCATTTTTTTTTAACCAAACTGTTTTAAAAAACAGTAATTTCACTGCTCACACATTGGTAAAGTAAACTGTAATTGAGCTGCCTTCCAACTTCCAACATTGAGAGACTGATTTATGTGTCTTCTTTGCCATTGGACATTTTAATGTGATCCGTAGGAGCACTGTCTCAGCTGATTTTTTTCAGCTTAGTTCTCCAACCACACAGCACAGCTGCCTTCTAAACTGCTCCAAAGACAACCATACAAAGCATGTTAAATTTAGTACACCGGTTTCTCATTTTGCAACAGAGCACCAGATCTTACACACATATAGTTCTGCAGTATTTATCTAGTTGCAGTTTTAATTCTGTCCATTTGCTGCCTGTGGCTTCCTGTCTACAAAGTAGTTGGGAATAAATACCAGTTACTGATTTACAGTGAAACAGCTAATAAGGTTTGATCCGTTGGCTCAAGAACTAACAGGTTTACAGCCAAGCTAGCTAATTTACACTATTGAGGCTATTAATTTAAAAAGGCCAGCGCCCTGTTTTATGCATCAGTGTGTTGAGAAGAATTGATACCAGCAGGTTAGCTGTGGCGGTGGTTCTGTTCCGTGGTGTAGTATTGAATATTTTCACCTGTCGAGTTCTGCATGACACAGTACATTAGGAAGGTATTCTACCTCATTTACCTTATTCTGCTCCGTATATATCTGATGCACACCTGCACCCTGTGCTCTACTGTTACACGGTCCCTCTGCTTCTTTGATTGAGATATTGATTTATTGCTGCTTCCCATTGATTTTGTATTACAGGAGCAGTCTGTTGTGTTTATTATGTACTTGTATTTGTCATGGTCACCATCAGAGCTTCCCGTCTTACTTTGAAATCTTCACTGCGTCCCGTCTGGCCCTTCCCTCATCACACTCGCCGCCTCCCATGCCGACACATCATTAAATCCACCTGGTTGTGTTATTGTTGGACGGGACTCATGATGGGAAAAAGGAAAAATGCAATGCTAGTTAGTCATGATCGACGGGTGTCAGAAGACGCACCGCGTTGTAGCCCACGGCGTTAGGGGCAAGAAAGGAGCAGATTGGTCAGAGTGCCCGCCAGGTGGGTTTAATGTTGGCAGGTGTTAGATTTGTCAAGATATTGTGTGCTTCCAAAGTGGTGGACTGGCCAACAGAAAAGAAAATGGAAAATGTTGTTCCATGGTCGGCCATGAAATAGCATGACACATCCACACTGTAGAGTTTCGTTACTAAATCCCTTGTGCTGGTTTTCCAAAGGTTTTGTTTTGATGGATTCAGTCATAGTCATTCAAATTTCGCCGGAACCGACTTTACATTTCAAATCGCCTCAGAGTTAATCATCTCCTATCACAGGTCCAGGCTCTGATAGTTTCTGCAGCTAATGATCCATGTGACAAGTTGAGAGTCATTGGTACAGGTCTGAGTACAGCAAAAATCAATATCCATTACACCTATATTGAAGAATTGTCAAAAGTAAATGCCCAGGTGTCCCTGTTTCACTGGCGTCAGACAATTGCTTTGTTGACTGAAAGAAGAGAAAAAAAGGGTTATAGCAGCTTTTTGGTCTCTAATTGACCGTTAACCTTGATGTTGACAACCACACAACAAAAAGAAAGGCACATTTGTTTAGTCATGATGCTGCATAAAGCAGACATCAGAAAAGTTGTACTGCAGTTGCATCACGCTCTGCAGGTCTTAGCGTCCTGGGTCTACTCTGCACAGCTGGGCTTGATTTATGCCGCTGACAAGGCCGTTTCTCTCCAGCACAGCACACTGTGGGGAACCTTAGGAGAGACAGCCTTTCAATTTATCTCAGACAGTCCCTCCCTCCTATACACTTCAGGGTTTTTGAAGCAGTCAAGAGCATAGATCACCACCTGAAGTTAGGTCCCACCCCCTGTCCCAGCTCACAGGATACGGTGACCTCGCCTCTTTGTCCACGCACTCGCCACATTACAGCCGCTCGCCCCCAGCGCTGTTAGCAACACTGACATTTTGATACAATTATGATTAGAAACATTGCCTGCAGGTAGGTCGAAGATGGTCAGCGTGGGTCGGAAATAGTAACTAACACACACACACACACAAAAACAGACACGTCACCTTATCTGTGAGCTCACCGTGGCTGGAAAACACAATATGAGACACATGCCCCGCAGCACTCGTTTCACACTTACTTTTTCCATTTTTGTTAACTGATATTTGGAAGTGACTGTGAATGTCCTGCTGCAGTGGTGAGTTATCTGGTGGTGGCAGTAATCTCTGTGTATAGAAGGCCTTAGCTGCGGCTAATTATTTGGTGAAACCACTACGGGCTTGTGACCATCTCTCTTCCTGTGGTCTCACGGCTGAGTAAATTCACTGATGGAAGCTTAACCCCATATTTTCACAAGCCGGCTTTATTTATCCTGTTAATTAAGTAAAGACACATACAGGCCTCCACGCTGCAGTCGTGCTACCAATCAGCCGTGGCATCTCAGAGCCGCTAAGTATTCATGAACGGTCCTGTTTGGAACTCACAAATCAGAATTGGATCTGTGATTGTGCATATTGTTTGCATGTTGAATTTTTATGAGTCCACTCCCATTTTTCGACGGCATCAGCGAGTTAGCGTTTAGGTAGAAAGTGAGCGAACATCATTTTGGCGATGAACACGGGGGCCCCCGTGATGCCGCTATTAGAAAGTCACTCTGCACTGTGAGCTCGCACTTATTTCAAAGCTGCTCAGGCTCTCGGTGCGCAAATTTTGTGTCTTCTTCCCTTTTCTCTTTTTTTTTGCGACTCATTATTTAGATTGTGACAGTTTCCTCTCACAGTGTTGAATTTATCAAACAGATCAAAGACAAAAATATGTCTGAATGGAACATCAAAACGCAGCTTTCAAGTGCTTTTTTTGATTGCGTGAGAGCTCACAAAGAGGCAACGTGTGCATTTGTTAACAGTGTCTCAAAGAGAATGTAAGGAAATAACAAAAACAGCCTTTTACTTTGGAGCAGGCTCTTCCCTGAGATTTCCACTTCACAGTGCTCGTGATAGCTGCTCTGTGACTGATGTTATTTGTCTCTTTCATCTTGTCACAGAGCAGGAGGATCAACACGGCACAGCCCCTGTCCTTGGAGGCTTGATCTCTCCCAAAATACACACCTGTGTCTTTTTTTTTTGTTTCTGTTTGGGTTTTTTTTAGCGACTGCAGTGGCCACCTAGCTGTTTTCAAAATAATTGCCTGCTTTTAGAAGAATTATTGTGTCCATTAAACCTGTGTGAGGCAGGGATGGAACCTGTGAATTATTGATACCTGGCCCTCCGCTGGCTTCTCTCGGGATAGAGGTGGAGAATGTCTCCTCACATAAATGAGCACATCGAGCAGACATGTTGTCTGGGCCGCGGCAAAAAGACAGCAGCAAAACTAAAGTGCGTTAATAGTCTCCATCTGCTTTTCACCGCTGCTGCGCCTCGGTTGACTTCTACTGTATTTGACCTCGTCTCAGCTCTTCCATTAGCTTCACGCTGAAACGATGAACACTTATGCAGGCAGCCAGCCTGCTCCTTTTTAGTAACGTTGGTGAAAAGGAAAGTGCCTCGACAGCCTTCACGTGAAGCTACAAAGAAGGTAGATCATACAGTGAGCGGGCAAAAAACAGTCTGAGGATTTAACTCAAGTGGTGAGTGCCATTGTGCTCACATGCGGCACCACTTGTTCGCTCTCCACAGAGCTTCTGCTGACAAGATGCATGGCGCGCTAGTCACATGATAGCGGGTTTGTCCCTGAGGATAAGGGGAGTGTGGATATATAGAGCACAGTGCACAAACGCAGGTATTCAGTTATGTTCAGGCTACGCCAACAGGGTCAGAGCTTGTTCTAGTTAAAATAATATGTTTCCTCCATTTGTTTTCACTCTCTCTGATTACTCTAGTTAATTAATAATGGATGCGTATGTGGTGAAAGCACACTGCAGTACAGAGCTATTACCTTTATTTCCTTTAGATAATGTGACTCATCAGACTGGCTTTTACTTTCTAAACAGAGCAGCAGCAGTGGGATGTAAGTAATGTATAGTAATTGCGTTAATTGTGCTTACTTTGCTCGGGGTTATGGTTGGTTGTAGCACTGTGTTGCCATTAAATGGGCCATTTTGCTTAAATTTATCAGCCTCCAGGTTTGATGTCGTTAACTGCAGGACACCCCAAACAGCAAAATGCGCCTCGCGTAACTGATGGTCATTGTCGACTACCTTGCGTTCAGCACTTTTCGCTCACAGCCTGATAGAAACCCGGCAAGTCTCCAGTCAGCAGAACCATGTGGTTCTAGAAGTAGATTCTCTTAACATGCACTTTCTTATCACAAATGACCTGCCCCCCCCTCCGCCACCACGACCAGCAGCACCCTACCTATGTAGATAGAGAGGCAATGGGAAACGATCATACCGTGTCACACCCTATCAGCAGCATCCAGTTAGAGATATCCCAGGTGCATCACGTCACATAACGAGAGTGAAAGCTGATGAAGCTGATGTCATTAAGATTATTTCTACCCTGGCGATTAGACTCCTCTCTGGTTCAGCTCAGGCTGCAACATCGGGTACGTTTACCTGTCAGATGCTGCGGCTAATTTCGTTGCAGCGTCGAACGCAATGACGATGACGATGATGTAAGTGTTTGAATAGCGACATGATGTTTTATGGTGGTTTACAGTAACAAGCTAAAACAAAAGGCTTTCTTTCAGAAACTTTTATAATAATAATGGATCTAACATGTAGGTAAAACAGGTTAATGACTGTGTGGTTCTACTGGATTCACATGCTTCACGTTAGCAGTCAATAATACAAAGTGTCCACAGAATAGCAAAATATATATATTGACATAAACGCATAAAATGCATGTAAGCAATGCACCCACAGAGCATTCAGACAATTACAGGGGCCAAGCAATCAACAGTATGAGAACAACAATCTGAGAAAAGGCGGGGAAATGAAATGGAAAAGCCCAACAGGCGAAAAATCCAACATCTAGTAAAATGACCCTGGTAATTTGCTCTGAAGACCTGATATGTAATCATGAGAAATCATAATACACAATTAACTTCACAGGAAATGTGTCCCAGAATAATATTCTCTTATAGTGCATTGTAATAATAATATGAATTACGTATGTTACTGTTTTACCAGCAGACTCTATATTTATGTTCACTGATTGAGAATTGTTTACTCTACAGTATCACAGTACTGTACGCTTTAGCACAGCTTTGAAAAGTGTTTACCTCCGATTGGGTCTCAACCAATGCTCGAGAAAGATATTAGTCTCATTAGCCGCTGTCAATACTTTCCCCACCTTCAGGAATTTATTGTGGGGGCATATTCATGAACCCACCCAAGCCTAAAATTGACTTAAGGCTAAATCTGTGACGACGTACTGTAGATGATGTGAGGATACTATTTGACGTGCTTGCACATCACAACATGAAACAGAGCTACGGTGATGACTCGTGTCTGCTGACACAAAAACTATTACAGAGCTTTCCAAGCTCCATGTTGTGATGTACCTCATTTATTTCCACCTTACGCAGCGGCTTCCCCAGTGTTGTGATAATTGACGAGGCACACAAACGCATCATCCAACAATCAAAAACTTATTATCATCTAGCATCTTTCCTTTTATGTTATAAGGTGCATTTGTTTTCACGGCTACATGTTGGTCAAATTCTCAACTTAAAAGAGTGACGGCCCATCTGTGTGGCATGTAATACATTTTATTATATCGATACTAAAACAATACCTTAAACTAAGAGGAAGTCTGTTGTTTTCAGTCTACTGTAACTGTATGTTCAGCATCGAGAGCACTTTTAGTGTTTTACATACATGACACGTAATTAACCTCTGTCTCTGAGCACAGCCTAGTATGGAAAATATGCATTTAAAGCATTTAACACATTTTTAATCTTATCTCTGTGACGGTTACACCAAAGCTATTGGGTTTCTATAGCTTCATAATTCTAAAACAGATTTTCATTTGCGTCTTTTCTCTAAGGTTCAGGAAGTGTTAATAAAATACTGCATGCGACGTATTTGCTTTGTTCCTGCTTCTTTGCAGCTAAGGAATATTGCTAAAATCAGATGTGAGGCTGAGACAGAGGTCATGCTTGCATGTGGACAATACAAGGTTCTTGTGATTACTTTTAGAGGGCTGCTTTGACTGGCACGTACCTACATGCAGCCATATGTCACTAACAGGTCTCTGAAGTACGATCAGGCTTTGTTAGTCACTCCACACTCGGTAGCGTTTGTGTATCAGCATCAGTTTGACCAGTATGTTGTGACTTTGTTACATAATTCCTACGTGATTTACATACCAACGGTGCATATCTGCAGTTCTGTGTATGTATGGTCATAAAGAAATACAACTGAGTACAATGATCTCTCTGACGTACTCCCCTTTGAGCTAAGTTCTCAAATTGCCTTTCAGAGTGGATGACTCCATTCACTCTGACTCCTTTGACTCATAGGTGAACTCACTCATAGGTGAACGAAGCAATTTACGGGCCACACATCATTTTCTCCCCTCACAACCAGTCGGACGCCAATTTCATATTTACAGTTTGCAGATTCAGCAGAGCATTCCAGATAATTAAAATTCAGTGGGCTTTGATGAGCTGCCCACCCTTGATTTCCCATAGTACCTTACTTTCAAGGGCACAATTTCCATTCGTGCTTGTTATTTAGAAAATGTCAAGTTTCGTTAAGGCCCTTTGACCTTTCTTTGAAGCACTTGTGGCCATTGTATAAAGGGCACTGTCCTGGATATCTTGAAGTCATGTGCTGAATTAATCAGCTCTAAAAATGCAATTCTATTCCTCATCGTTTTTATCTGCAAAGAAGCAGCACTTAATTGGACACTGAGAGATGTTCCCGCTCTGTATTAGTCACTTGTGTTTGCTCTGAATTAGCCTCACGCTACATGGTGTGGTAACAATTTCACAATGTATGCATAAGCATTTGTTAGTAGGAGCACACAAGCTAATGTCACACCTGAGACTTCCATCAGTGTCTTTTTTTTCCCCACAGGGTCTCCATCCTGGACAATGGAAACCTTCGCATATGGAATGCAACCAAATCTGACGCAGGCCTCTACACGTGTGTGGCAAGAAACCAATTCGGGGTGGCAAGCAGCACAGGAAGCGTCACAGTCAAAGGTATTTCCTGTATTCCTCTTTCTATTTCATCACTGACTCTTTTGTTGCTCAGTTACCGCCGACCCTGACCCGAGTATAGTACTGAACAACTTCTCCAATGCATGTATTTTTTTTTTAGTTTCTTGAGTTGACATTTCAATTTGCCTCCAGAAAAACTGACATGAATAAGAGGGACTGATTTTTGAAGTATTCATCCACCTCTCTCTCTCTCTCTCTCTCTCTCTCTCTGTAAGTCGTGAGAACTCGGCTTTATTCTTTCCTTTTTTCTTTTCGTTGTGCCATCATTACCAGAGACACAGCGACACCATTGTTACCTCTGTTTTGCAGAGGTGTAAAAAACATTCAGCTCACTGCCTCAGAGTCTCCTGCAGGGTCAGAGGATATGCTGTGTGAGAAAGGCCGGGCGTTGTTGGAGCATCTCGGTTGGAAGATTGCGTTTCTGCTCTGGTGCTGTGACTTATTATACTTCATTAAAAATGAATGTGAGCTGGGTATAAAGTGCTGTGTATGGAGTGTGTTTAGTGTGAGCATGCTGCTGGTTTTTTTCTGTCCTGTTTCCACAGGGGACAGTGTTCTCACCTCCTTGAGTTCCTGGGAGGGGAAGGGATTTGCTGACATATTCTGTGAACTATACCCTCACTGTGACTTTGTTTTGTTGGCAGAGTTGTAGAATTATTTATTTTATTTATTCCATTTATTGGCCTCTAGGAGATCATGCCTCAAAGGGTTCGGTTCAGTATTTTAACAGATTATCGGAGTATTGGACATCATTTTATAGACATATCTGATAGATGCCATTGTATGTCTTTACAGTTTTCCTTTTACATTTCTATATGATTTGATATTGTGAGATGTTGAGGCAAAGCCAGCTCGGAAGATTCCCTCAAAACTGTTGGTTCGCCTGCCTAAAAGAGAGTATGGTTCAGCATAACCACATGTGAACATGCGTAACACACGAATCAGGATAAACCTGTGAAGAAAAAAAATGCTTCCTTCCAATTCCCCCGACCACAAGATGAGAAATATCCATCCACCCTCTGAAGTGAAATCCCTTTTTCATAAAGTCTCGTAGAAGGAGCTTCTGGTTTGACTTTTTCTTTTGAAGAAGTTCAATTCATTTAATTGTCTTTCTTCTGCAAGTTTGCAGTCTGTAAAAGCATTTGAAATACCATGTCAACACAACAGTGGTGTGTCAACATATTACTTGGATTTTCTCTCCTCCCCAGTTTTCCAAGATTTTCCTATAGAAAGCTCTTTTAATTGACTGCTGTGGACCTACGGGCTGGTGTGTGACCCAGGAGATGTGGATAATGGCAGGAAGAATATCCTGTATGTATACAGTAATTCCCCTTTTCCCCGAATACATATAACATAATGGAATTTTTACAATCTACAGTGGAGGTCTGTCTTCTGTAAATCACTATCAAGGCATGTTTCCTTTTTCTGTTGAATTATAAAAGACAGATTTCATATATTATGAATGCTTGGAATTCAGCAGCAGTCACGGATGTGGGGAGAGCTTAGAGTGCACCTTGCTGCTGATGTATGCCTCACTCTTCCTTCCACTGACAACTCTGGCTTGCTACAGGAATAATCAGTCACCTCGGTATAACTAAGGTGAAGAAACTACCAATGTCACATGCCAGTGTTTTTGTTAATTGCTGTGAAATTTTAAGCAACTGGTGTGAGATTTTGAGGCTTAATGAAAAGCACAGCTTTGCCACACTCTGCCTGTCACACTGTACACGTTTCTCTTTACCCGTTTATTACACAGTGTGAAATGAAAAAGGTGCAGAACACCCCCCCCCCCCCTTAGCCAATCAATGCGAGTGGGAGTAGTGGAGGGGAGAGGGGCGATGAAATCTGCCGCTCCTGCTGAAGGTTTAAGTTGATGGTCTATATGTGATTTTCCAATCAAGCTGCAAGGAAACGCACTCTCGTATGTCTCCTCAGTGTAAACAGACAGAGCCGTTATCCACTTATTATTCTTGCGAAAGGGAATATGGGTTTTTATTTGACACCCTCTCTCACTCCCTCGCTTTCCATCATCATATGTTAAAGCTGTTTTCTGCAGCTGATGTACAAATGTTCCTGTGTATGATCTCACGCCTTTCTGTCACAATCGATATTGTTTGCAAAATGGGATGGGGTAATTTACATGCACTATTTTACCGGGGACTGGAAACCTGTTTAGCAGGAAGAAATTTGTGTTGAGGGAGCAGCCCTTATGGGAGATGACAGTAGTTTATTCAAATTGACTTTGGTGATATGAATGCTGAAAAATACCTGTCAAAAAGCATTCAGCATCTCCTGCTGTGAATAAGCCACCTTGAAAACAGCGGAGGAGCCGTCACAACAGATGAGCCATGCTAATGTCCCCATTATTTCAACACTGGGGGGATATTAGCAGATTAATTGCACTTGATTATAAACGTGCTCCTTGAATTTTGATTACACTGGAGATGAGCCATTGCAATTAGGATTGCTTTCAATCATTGCAGATGGTCAGCGAGCTCTAAACTTGCGAGATCATACTGGATTCAGCTCGGTAAGAGTCTGGAAAGTCTGATGACAGTTCATCTGGAAGCACTCTGGAACATCGTCTGAGGTAAATGTGGCTAATCTTTAAATCATCTTCACCGTACCTGTATTTAAGGTGTTTGACACTTTTCGGTCACAATGAAAATATGATGTTGGACAGACTGCCATGGCATTTTGTCCAAACTGGAATAATCCCCTGACGACCTTAAAGCTACAATATAAAACTTAGGAAGTTGCAGATTTAAATTTGCACAGCACTAACTCCTGGTAGCTCAATTGCACATTGTTTACTTAGCAGATGTTAGCATGCCGAAGCCTTTAAATATAATGATTTGATGCTGTGTCTACACAAAAACCACATACACACGTGTTGATGCACTACCATTTTAATCAGTCCAGCTGTCTGCACAGCCCCCATGTCAGTTCGCGTGTCACTCATGCTGGGTGTTGCAAACCCTTGCAAGGGGGACCTAAAGTGTACTTCAGGATTTTTTTAAATCAGTTTTCACGTGTTCCGGTTTATGCACCACAGTTATTGTGCATTGAGCTCCGAGCACTTCAGAAATACAGATAAGGTACTTTATTTGTATTGAACTCACACACAAGACTGAGTAATTTAGTTTGTTTATGGTAAAAAGAGTTCAGCTAAATCTTATTACACACAACCATTGTTGAAGGACTAAACTTCTGTTGCCTTTGCTGCACAGACTAGGGGCGTAATGTCAAACAGGAGAAACACTGCTAAAATAAAATAGCTGCTAAAGACCAGGATGGTGATTGAAGCCTGTTAGGATGCTAATGTTAGCAGCATTTTGCAGCGTCAAAGCTCTGCTCACGACTCTTGGACTTGCCACATTAAAACAGAAGGATAAGATTGTCTGGGATCACGTGAGACTTAAACTCAATCTAAAAAGTTGACATTGATGTGTTTGACAGGTTTTTTATTTGCCTTTGGCCGCAACAAGACGGAACATCTATCATCACACTCAGTTTCTCTTTCGCACAAAATCATTCCAGCTCTACATCCGACTCTCCAGGTGGTTCTGCTCCGAGCAGACCTTCTCGTCCATGTTGAATGCCAGCAACTATGTGAAATAAATGTGATGTGTGTTTCCTGACAGCCATATAGAAAAATAATGAGCAGCCATCTGTCAGTGATCACCAGCAGACTGCTACAGATGTGCCACTGCACAGCAGACAAATCCGTTTTTGAGAGCATCTTGTATATATCTGTTGAGCGATGTAGACAAGGACTTTCCCTGCTGCTCAAGGTTGTCTCTGAGAGACCTTTGATTTTTCCTCCGCAAAAAAGGTGGCATTGAAAAACCACAGAGTTCGTGATGTGCCGATGAAAACATCCTTCTAGGTTTTGTGATTCGAAAGTAGGGGGAAGTAAAATTGGTAGTTCAATGATTTCTTTTCATAATCGTGACCTTATTTCTGTTCCAAACACACCCGAGAGATCACGCAGAGGATTAATGGACTTTTTTTATCAATGTAGAATGTGATGCATAAGGCTAAAGTGATTTACCTTCAAAGACCATCAGATTTTCTGCATCCGTTTTAGAAAGGTCTTTTTTACCTGCCACTGAAAAACATTTACTTTACAAGCTTTTGTTTGTCTTAAACCCACATGCCTCCAGTTCATCTTTGTGAGCCTCAGTTTGAAGGACTTAGAGGGTGAGGGTGAGGCTTTGCGCCAATAAACTTGTTCTTCAGAATCCCCTGATCACGTGGCCTGTGGCTCATTCGTGCCCTCCTCTATGTATTATTCAAGCCCACGTCGGCCTTGTGTGAAAGATAAACTGGAGTGTATACAGTATATACACACACTTACACATTACAGCTTTTGACCATTAAGGCAGTGGTGGATTGCCCATGGCTTGGGGAGAGGGGTAGTCTGAGCGTTATTCACGCTGCTGTTTCTGGAAATACTGGCGAAACTAGCCACGCGAGGCATGTCGAGATGCATCGGAGAGGAGCAGGGAGTCATTTGGTAACCGTTAGCTTGCACTGTTTCCTAGTCAGCCATATGTTATTGTTGCACAGCTTCTCTTCGTGTTCCCACTGTGAGCTTGTGTGAGTAAGTCATCTTTTTAGTTGTACTGGGCGTCTAGAGTTCTACCCTTCCTTCAGTTCAGTGGATTCAGTGTGATTGTTGTTGGTGTTGTTTAACAGTTGCTCTGTAACAAGTTGTTGCTTAAATAATAAAACATTCATCTATTTTTCATTTGTAAGGTTACTTAAAATCACCTGCAGTGTGTTTATGGGATTCTTTCCCTACAGTAATTCATTCACACATACAGTGTCCTGCTGAGTAAACTTTCACAAGAGAACAAAATCTAAATCTAAGAACAGTCCCCCAAATAAACAATTAGTTTGTCTGAGTGGCATTTGCCATTACTCACGGTGCCTAAAAGCTTTTTGAGCAATAATGTTGTATACCTGATAAAACATGAGGCTAAGGACTGCAGTGGTTTGGGAAGACAAAATGATAACTTGTCCTATTTGACCAATATTCCTGCTAATAGCAAAGTAAAGTTTGAAGATGATTCTCCGTGAGTTTTCCAAATACACACACAAAAAAAATGTGATGGTAATCAGCATTAATAAAAATAATAAAGAATAGCAACTGAAAAAATTAACTGTGCATTACTTTTGTTTGTCAGACAACCAGTCACAAAAGCCTCACTCTGTGACAAACACAAGCAATGGTTCAAAGCTATAAATGCTAAAGACTGTGATTTGTTAATTTGCTAAACTGTATCTGAAGAAACGTACAAAGATATTTTCTCATTGTCTCCACTGATGAGCTTAGTTTAATTTTGTAAATGTAGAGTTTGACACCTGCAGGCAACAGAAGGGACCGAGGCCTGTTTATCACTGTGTAACATCATCTTCTCTTTTCTGCATACTCTGACATGAGCTCAAGCCCGGAGAGCTTAGCAGCATTTCTGCACAGAACCGATGTCTCAGGTTGCATTTCTGGATACAGCCGCTGACTGTGTGAGGTGACAGTTTAAAATACGTGATTATATTCGTCACGGCACTACGTCGGTTTCTCATGCTGTGCTGCCTGGGGGCTCGAAGGTCACATTCAGCTTCTGGTCTTTACACACTGGAAATTTCCCCGTAGTCCCTGAATTGTTTCACAATATTATCATCTGTAGTTTGTATGATTCTTTTTTAGTGTACAGCATATATTTTAAGCTCTCTAAACTAACTGTCTATAGGCATGCATGCGAGTGTGCATGGCTGTCTGTCTTGAGATAGACTGGTGACCTGTCCATGGTGTACCCTACCTCTTGCTTAGTGACAGCTGAGATGGTCATTTGGCTGCAGCAGC
The DNA here is from genome assembly GCA_032359275.1 of Microctenopoma steveboyesi. NCBI lineage: Eukaryota > Metazoa > Chordata > Actinopteri > Anabantiformes > Anabantidae > Microctenopoma > Microctenopoma steveboyesi. The sequence continues at coordinate 2,632,285 of JAUMHF010000021.1, read as the reverse complement.
AACCCTCAAGAGGACAAGTGTTTGGGATAATAGCTGGATGAAAGAAAACACTGAAAAACATTTTGTTCTTCTGTCACTTTTCATTGGTTTGACATTGGTTATGTTAATACATTTCTGGTGAATAATTCTGGTTCACGGTGGGATAGGTAACAACAGGTCACCGTGCTTTCCGTCATTTTTGGAATCTGAAGTATGAACTGACCCACCTCTACAGCAATTCCTTAGGTGCCACCCGATCTGTCTCAGCGTGTTAACACACCCCCTGTCTCGTCTCAGTCTGACCCTGCTAAGTGTGTAGGTTACCATCCTCTCGTTTACTGTGGCGGTAGGTAACAAGGCATTATACAAGACAGAAATCAATCAAATTATGCTCAAGAGCCCAGTGTGTGGTTGTGTAACCAACCTTGGTTGTCCATATAATCTGTCACAAATGATGACAGAGGAGGGTAATAAAGGAGCATATTCCCACCATCACTGTCACTGTGAATCCCTGGAGGCAGCAGGAGACTGGGCAGCACGTACCACGAAGAGAGGAGCTCGTGTTAGACAAGCTACAAATACTCTAAGTAATCATCCTGGCAAAATAATATTTTTGCAAAGACAGAAGAGTAAGTACTTGAGTGTTGATCTATGTATTTCCCTGTAGATCCTTCCTCAGGCTCTGGTGTTCCCCTGTTCTCTCTGTCTCACCATGAAAAGCCCCATGTAGCAGTCCTGACACTTTCTTTTAGAGAAGTGTGTTTCCTAGCCTTTAAATTTTTTAGGTTTTCGATTTCCTTCCTGCACTCATTGTACAAGGTGTAGCCAGCCTTTAGAAGCAGAGCTGACAGAAAATACGCAGACCCTTGAATACCTCCTCCGTGTTAGTTTGATGTTTTTTTTACTGCACCGCCATCACTCACCATTCAGCCCCAGCAACGAGGACTAGACCACTCTCATTGTGCGTACGACAAAAGCAAGCAGCTGATAGCATTCTGGACTGATATCAGAAAACGACTAGATCTAGATCACATTAGGAGTCTATACTAGTGTGTGTAGGTGGGGGAGTAGGGGGAGGGGGTGCAACACAATGAAGGTTTCGAATTCACTCTGGATGAAGACTGCACTGCCGGCACTTTCCACATGAATCTATGCCTGCCCAGGGATCATTTGCCATGGTTAATTCAGTCTGTGTGCTCCAAGTGGAAATTTCAACCAAGTAATCACAGCACCCCCAAGAGGGTGATAGGGGTTGTGCACCCTGAGAACAAAGCCTCTCCCTGACACCGTGCCTCTCTCATGTCCTTCTGCCTCGCTCCTCTACCGCTCACACACAGGTGCAGATAAGGGACGCCTGCCTTATTCCCGTGTGATGCCATTGTAATGCACTGCAGGCTTGGAAAGAGAGCAATGACGACTGGGAGAAGTACTCACTGCTGTTTACTGTTTTCCTAGCAGTGCGTTTTGGGAATTTCAGGCTGATCAGGGGGAGTTCCAGGCCAAAGACAGTGACACATGGAGGCTTCTCAGGATGCAGGAGAGACACGTCTCCAAGTCCCCACAGAGACGAGCTCAGGCTGAAACTAATACAAGTTATTGTAGCCATGCGCCCTAGTTTGCCATGTGCTCTGTGCCGTATATCCTTCTATTAACTGAGTCTGACATATCCATAAGGATGATGGAAGGGCTTGGCTTTCTGCAGAGCCATTTTCTGTACTGAATTATAATGCTTTAAAAAAGGGAGCAGAACTGTGTGTTTGATCAGATGTGCGCGGATGTGTCTGTGTCTTTCAGAGCCGACCGTCATCACCACGCTGTCGTCCACTCTGGATGTCACCGTGGGGGAGAGCGTGGTCCTCCCCTGTCAAGTGAGCCACGACCCATCTCTGGAGCTCAAGTTCACCTGGTTCTTCAATGAGCAGCTCATCCATTTTGGAAGCCATGGTGGATTTTTTGAAAAAGTGGGAGGTGTAAGTATATAATCCCAAAGGTTTTCTCACAACCAGATTGTGAAAGGACTGACATGTTGTGTAGCTGTATAGATGGGTCACCCAATTACAAACTACTGAGGATGTTTGTGAGGCAGCAGGGTAGAAACTGCAGTCTGTGGTGTCACACTGTCATTATAGCTTTTAAAGAGTACAGACAGCTACCCAATGAAATGACTGGTTATGGATCAACGTGGCAGTTATCAGGCCACATAGCTGCTAAATGCCAACCGCTAGCAATGATAATGTTAATCAGTAAGACTAACTGAGCAAACTTTAGTTCTTCTTGTGTCCAAAATGCCATCATTATTGAAACAGAGAGACTTAACTTAACAAGGACCACAGCCAGGCCTGATCTGGTGATAGGTCGTCATTCTTCAAATTGGCATTATTTCAACTGAGACCTGCTAAGAGCCTTCAGATCCTATTTAAGCTCTAATCTCTAATCCGAGTCACCCAAACTCAAACTCATTTGTAATATCAGAAACCTACCTGCAGCTTTAATGTTTTACGAAGGGCCCATAGTCCAAAACGTGCAGGTAATTAGGAAGCAAGCCTGATTGTGTGGTGCTGAAGAATGTGCGTTTTATCAGCACAGTGTGATCTGTAAAAAGTGGCCGCCTAAAAGACATTGATTTATTTTTCAACCCCCTTCAGAAATTTCATTGAAAAAGGGGTCAAGAGGTGACTCTGAAGATTCATTGGAACATCAATATTATGCTTCTTCTTTTAGAAGGGCTCTAATAAATTCAGCCGCAGTGCAGAGGGAATGTTTGTATCAAGTGTATTATTTATGGTCCGAAAATTGCTGCCTGTGGTTTATTTTAAAATGAAATGTACATACACATCCTGCAACCAGTCTCAATTCACCACTGTAAACTTCCAAAGGTCTGCAGCTCACATCTCAGCATGTGATACCCCGGCTTCTTTTTAACCTAAAAATGAAAGTCAACACTCTGCAGGCATGAAGAGAATCCGATACAGCACCGAGTTGGCATTCTTGTTTTTTTATGATTTACTGTAGGTGCTTCTTGTAGCACACTTTACAGTCTCCTCATCCTAATAAATTTTTATATATCTACACTTACATTGATTACACCGCCAGCCTCTGCACAGAAAACTGCCAGGTCCAATATATTGCAGGACCTGCCCCGAGAGCCCTTCTGATGAAATGGTCATGTGGGAGTGGGCACTGCAATTAGAGATGGAATAAAAGGCTCCCTTAAAGAACTACCTATTAGACTAGCCATTATGCAGCTCCTTATAACTGAAACACCTCAATGCCATAATCAGAATCAACCTATTCGAGCAAGTACATTTCTGTAATTACAGTGATAAATAAAATGTACAATGCGAAAGACAAGGTTACATGAGGAAACCAACTTTATTTTTCCAAGGTACACATGCTATCGCTGGGGTCTTACCGTGGTGCTTATCAAACTCTGTGTGTGTTGACTGACAGCAGCATTCAGCAGGCGACATCATGGTGCGAAACATCCAGCTGAGGCACGCGGGGAAATACACGTGCGCCGTGCAAACGAAGGTGGACAGCATTTCCATTGCTGTCGACTTGGTCGTCAGAGGTAAGCTTGATTTCCACGTATGAATGATTCAGTTCCGAACCCCTGTTGACCGCATACTTTAATTCACCAGTGTTTAAGGATTCAGATCGGTTCAATAACGTATCCTTCGTTTACTGGTGAAGATCAGGCAGTTTGTTAGTGATTCATGTTACACTGATACAGAAATAAAGGGAGGAAAAAGCAATTAAAATAAAGGTTTAAATTTACTGTCTAATTAGACTGAATAACTCCCAAAGGTTTCACACTGAACTGACTCTGCTACAGCAGCCGCAGGTGCTAAAACCACCGTGACTCTCTCGACCATCTTCCCGTCTCTTCCTGATTTACATTCCCCTCCCTTTCTCCTTCCCTCCCTCCCTCCCTCCCTCCACCTGTCTATGTTATCTTTCTCTCCTCTGTCCTGCCTGGCTTTGCCATCTATCAGGTCCCCCAGGGCCCCCCACCAGCATCCATGTAGAAGAAATCACTGATACCACCGCCTCTCTGTCCTGGAGGCCTGGTCCCGATAATCACAGTCCAATTACGGCATACACCATCCAGGCCAGGACACCATTTTCCCTCGGGTGGCAGGCTGTCACCACAGGTAAGCTCTGTCCAACCAGCCGTGGCTTCCTCCAATCACATGGAGGAGCCCGCTTCTCATTCTGCCTCGGCTGTGAGAATATTGGAGGTGTAATTTTTACCCCAGTGCCAAATGGTACGCAATTGTAGCGTGACCGCTGACCACCATTTTATCAGGCTCCTGGGAATCCTGAAACATGGATCCCATCCTAATGATGAAGCTTGTTGCCAGGTCTGTAATTTGATAGTGTAGTTAAGTGATAGCACTGGGGTAATTTTTCCCTGCATCCTCTTTAATGGGCCCCTCAGCATTCGCGCCTGATTGGTGTAATGTGCTTTTATCTCGTACTGTGTACCTGGCTCTATTGATATTTTTGTGAATCGAGGACATTTTGATCTGAGATTATTTTACTGGCGTCATTGATTTACCCATCAGGATCATATCTTTGAAACAAAAACTACATTATGACCTTGCACATAGACAGCAGACATCGATCTGCTGTTTCACCAGTTAACACACACACATGCAACCGTGCATTATTTCTTAAAACACATTTGCCCTGTTGGTAGGTTAATTGTTGTCGTGTTTCTTTAGACTCTAGTTTTATGAGTTTGTGTGCACATTGTGTGTCCTAATGCAGAATTACACCCTCCCTACGTACCTGAGATGGAGTCCTACCAGGCCTGTCAGCCTGGAGGACACTCTGCGGCTAATGCTGACTTACACACACACACACGCACACACACACACACACACACAGAAAACACACAAATAAGGTTTGTTAAAACTGAAGGCTGTATGTTTTATGCCAGTTCCCGAGGTGGTGGGGGGCCACCGGCTGACAGCAACAGTAATAGACCTAAGCCCTTGGGTGGAGTACGAGTTTCGAGTCCTGGCAAGCAACACCATCGGGACCGGAGAGCCCAGCAAACCATCCAAACAAGCAAGGACAAAGGGGACCTGTACGTACTGCTCAAGCAGAAGAAACTTTTTGTTTAAAGCGTATATTTCGTGTTTCTTTGTCCTTTCCTGTCAAGACAAATGTGCTTAAAAATAATAAGTGAGAAACTATCGCTAGGTCTTTGTTTGGAACTAACAAACAACAAGCACACCAACATGTATGCCATTCTTGTAATGCTAAGCTAACAGTCTCCTACCTGCAGCTTCTTACTGCAGTGTGCATGACTGCCATCATCTAATTCTTGACAAATACCATTTGAGAACCAAACGAAACACGCAGTCCTCGGCCACAATAAATGAACTGAAATTCTATTCATTTGGAAGCTTAACAGAAAATTACAACCATCTGTAAAAGGCAGCAAGCAGCGATCCAAACAGAAAAACCAAGGTTAGATGCTTTGTGGGTTCTGATTCTTTGATTAAAAAAATAAATAAAATAAAGCATCACGCAGGCAAACACGCCTGAGCTGTGAGAACTTCGCTGATATCTCGCAGGTGTTCTGCCTGCTCGAAGTTCAAACACGTCAGAAAGTTAGCGGCAACATGGAAAGTGATTACGCGTGCCTTTTCAGCATTGTGTGAAGTCAACAGAGCTAAGCTGATCCGTCTTCTTCCCCCAGCTCCGAAGGTCACACCAGCTAATGTGAGCGGAGGCGGTGGCAGTCGTTCCGAATTAGTCATCACATGGGAGGTAAGCAAGCTTGCTCGGGACCCCCTCACCCATGGAGGAGGGAGGCAGGCGTCATTATTCTCTATGGATCTGGGCCTCTGTTTCATTAATAACAGCTGAACAGCTTAATGTATGGCATTTCATTTTTAAGAACAGAGAGGCAATAACTGCAGCTGTCACCCTAGGGGAGAGAAAAATGCTTTTGAGGTTTCAATAAGATAATTAGGCTCAATGGCTCTTTGGAAGTTTCAACTTTTTGTTTTTCCTCTCTTTCTTTCTTTCTTTCTTTTTGTCTTTTTTTACATTTATCCTCTTTTCATTTCATTCCTTCTATTCCAACAAAGCCTTTGCATATCAATCCAGCTCAAAAAGCTCATATTTATTCAGGCTGCTCAAAATCATTAGACCCTGCTATGAAACGTTTCACAGAATCAGCGTTGATGTTTCAATACGCACGAGTTCAATTAAAGTCTAACTTCTGTCTAACAAAGCCTCAGCCCTGAAAAATCCTGAGGCGCTTTCCTTTTAAACATAAAAGTGGTGACAGAGCGTTGCATTTTTAATTTTAACTTGTGCTTAAACAAAGAGGGGATGTGTATTCTGGCAAATTTCTATTTGCATTGTTGCTGTAAACAAACTGCTATTTCATTTCTTTGTCTTAACTAGATTTATTTAATTAAAGGGAATTTAATTAATTGAAAACACACAGAGAAACTCACATTACTTAAATTGATGTTATTACAATTGTGTTATCATATAGTGAAGAACACATCAATACATCCTGTGCAATCCAATAATGCAGTATAATATTCATTGATGTCAAATTAGCATTTATCTTTAGTACTGAGCTAATACATTTGTTAGCTAATACTTTCACTAAAGCATTTGTAAAAATGTGATAATGCTACTGAGTCTAGTCTTACTAGCCTGAACCGCATTACCTGTAGGGTGACTTATCCAGAAGGAGGCAGAAAATGCCAACATGGGGTAAAAAAATTATTGATGATTAAATGATTTATTTGCAACTACCAGATTGTTGAAAACCCAATAATTTTAGGGAGCTGGAGGCCATTGCTCATTAGAAAAGGTCTAATAATCCTGAGGAGTGCTGCCAAAAGCTGGTGTCTGGCAAAAGGGTGCTCTGCTAAAGATGCTTATCATGAAAGAGTTGATTACCTGCATGCAGCAGTCATTAAAAGTTAATTTCTTATACTTTAACTGAGAGTACACCTTGCATGGTTTTGTGGAAAATGTCCAGTTTATTCTCCTGGCTCTGGTGCAGGGCTGTATCCACTCACGAACGATCAAACAAAAATAAAAGTAAAAAATATACTATAGCGAAGCCTGGTCACACACCCAGGGCCCCAAAAATGTCAGAGCGTGAGAGATGTTTGAAATAAAATATGAGGATAACTAATAACTAGCATAAAACCATTTCACAATGATGGTAACACAGCTAAAGAAAGATTTTTCACTGGTAGCGATCCTACAGAAAATATGAGAAGAGACTTAGTTTTTATAATTTAAGAAATATAATGTTGAGTAGTAAGATTGTAACATCAGCAAAAGCATACATATATTGTATCAGAAAGATATTCAATACAAAGACGTTATCTTAATTGTTGCATCTCTGCATCTTTGTTTTTGTAATATTTAATAAAATATTTCACTAAAAGGACTGCAGTGCCATGCTGGGTGATTTCCTACTAATCCCAACAGCAAGATAAATCTAAATAAATACTCTGTCGTGTGTTTATACTCTAGTCGGCTTTTACACTAGAATGTCGTCTGCAGCTATGAATGTATGAGGCGTGTTACCAATATGGACAAGAGCAGAGTTTATTGGTATCATGCTGAGTTCACTGTACTGAGTAATGGAATGCATCCAGTTCTTGTATGTTCTACTAGAAGCTTACTTTATGAATCACAAAGTAATAAAGAGTTAATATACAGGGTTGCATTTATGCACCAAATTGCATTAAAGATATTTTAGGTTTGAAGGTTTTTAAGCTGCGTTTTCTTCTTTTCTTCTGCAGCCTGTTCCAGAAGAGCTGCAGAATGGGCCGGGTTTTGGCTACGTCGTGGCTTTCCGACCCCATGGTGCCACGGGCTGGATGCAAGCCGCGGTCCCATCTGCTGAAGCATCCAGATATGTCTTTAAAAATGAGAGCATCCAGCCCTTCTCACCTTTCCACGTGAAGGTCGGGGTTTACAACAATGAGGGGGAAGGCCCATTTGGACCCGTCATCACTATCTACTCAGCCGAGGAAGGTGCGTACAATCTATGTTATGCACAGAATTGTGAGACAGAGCTGCATTTGTACCACCAGTATTCTTGCTCGAGTACAAATCCAGATCTTTTCAAGGTCTGGACAGAGATCTTGCAACCAGCCTTCTTCTATCAACACTTGCAGACACCTTCTTCACACTTCCCTCCCTCTGTTGTGGGATGAAAGGAATGGCTTTGAAACAGTTTTGATGTTTCCACTTTGAGGGGTCATCAAAGCTCAGCGGTACTTCTGAAATCATTCACAAGCCTTTATACGTTATCCCCAGAGCCTGGCCGAGCGCCCACCAGGGTCCGCGCCAAGGGCCTCTCTGCTTCCGAGATTGAAGTTTCGTGGAAATCCCTGCCCTGGAATGCCAGCAAGAAACGAGTTATGGGCTACGAGGTGAGACGCAGTGGAATGCATTGTTCACGCGCGCATCCAGCGAACGTGAGTGCGACTGTGTTGGAGCGTGTGTGAGCGCATGACTGTTGAATCTTGTTCTCGTTTATTAATAATGAGCGTTTCAGGCTCGTGCACCTTGGGCATAGGAGATAATAGCCTGCTGCATGCATAATGGTCCAGCCGAGTCCCATGCCTGTGGGTTTGGTTGTGTTTCTCTTGTTGCTTACCTAAGTACTGTAAACACCGTGATTAGCGTGCTGATGCAATACTCGGAGGGATAGAACGTTTAGCTTCTAATCCACACAACAAAGCTGATTCAGACAGTGGCTTTGCACTCACTTGGTTGTTGGCATTTTAATTCCGCTCATTATTGAAATCCAAGATATGAACAAAGACCCTGTTTTTATCCTCGGATTGCAAAGAGGGCCAGAATTATAAACCATTGACCACACGGAGAAGCGGGGGCCTGAGCAAACCAGTCCTGGGAGGAAAGACAAATTATATTTGTGCTGTCAAGCGCGCCAGCTATTTCAGCCCTGACAAGGAGGATGACAAAGAAAATCTGTTATCAGTGGAAGTTGATGGCAGGGGATTTTTTGGGGGGGAGCTTCATTCTCTTTGTTTTACTTTTGTGCATATTTCACCTCACCCTTTTTTACCACATGGTTTAAACCACGACACGTCTGATAAGCACATGGCTCAGTTGGAGCAAAAGGAACAGAAGGTGACATGCTGCTAAAGCTCGTTTTCAGACCAGTTCACATCGTCCATCCAGCTGAGTTCACATCTCCCTGTTTCCAGTTTGCACTTCGTCGTACACAAAGCTTTTAAGGTGTCCTTCGCATTTTTTTTGCATTCACATCTCTGCGGTTCTGCCCTGTTGCTTTTCAGCTGAGGTACTGGACTAGAAGTGAAAGGGAAGACACGGCCAGCGTGCAAAGGACTGTAGGAAATCAAACGTCCACTATTATCCATGGGGTGAAAGGCAGCACCACTTATTACATCTCAGTGAGGGCTTATAACACTGCTGGAGCAGGGCCTCCAGGCACCACCGTCAACGTTACCACCAAAAAACCTCGTAAGTATCACATTCAATCGTTCAATTATTCTGTTCCACTTCTGCTTGAGGTGAATAATGTGCCTTTGTTCTCTTAGCACCCAGTCAGCCACCAGTTAAAGTGATGTGGAACACATCAAACTCCAAGATTATACTGAACTGGGAGCAGGTCAAAGCCCTGGAGAACGAGTCGGAGGTCACCGGCTACAAAGTAAGCACCACTTGGTTGTTTTAGAAGATTGTGTTTGTTGCTGCGGCTTCTGTCTCTCACACTTCGCCTGATTCGACATGCGTGTTCAGGTGATGTACAAGAAGAATCGCCACAGCCGCCCCAACATCATGGAAACCAACACGACGTCGGTGGAGCTCGCGCTGCCCACTGATGAGGATTACATCATCCAGATAAAGCCATTTGGAGAGGGAGGGGAAGGCAGCAGTAGCAGGCAGATCACCATCCCAAGGATACCAGGTCAGTGGAGAGCTAGTTAGTGCTTCCCTTGTGGCTCAACTGAATAATCTACTCCCCTCCTGCGGTCTGAAAAGATTAGCTATGATCACATCCAAAGGAACAGAGAGAGAGAGTAATGTGCTACATGAGAGCTTTGTCCAATTGTGGCTTCCACGTGACACCGCAATGCAAGTGTTGCCTGAGAAGCTGAGCAGTTTATTTTGAATACTTTCAATGTCTCATTCCGCTCCTCAATAACAAATCTCAAGCACTTGGGGAAACGAATGTTTTCAGGGTCATAATTACTGGAGCATTGCTGACTGGAGAGGCAGCAGATTAACAATGAAATGCCCAAAAAAAAGTTTGACTCCACAGCAAAAGGACTAACAGCCTTGTTCTTTTCAATACCTTTTCAGGCCCCAACGCAGTGGGCTCAGCGTCCAAGGTCTCCACTCTATCAGCACTCAGCACAATAGCACTGTCTTTCACAGCGCGGACATCTTTATGACAAACGGCTCCCAGCAGACATTACATCTGATGTGGAGACAGCTCTTCGGCGAAACGCAAACACAGCCCACTCCGGTGTAACTAGATCCATCCATTTAGATTTTAGACGCAGAAGGAAGATGATAACGAAAAAAATGAAAACATGCCATTGAGATGACAAGGGAAGGAGTCGCCTTCATCACCTAGGCTAAGTAAAGGAGATGACCGATGTCGTGACTATGTTGTTACCAAAGCAGCTTTCATAAGAAAAAAATAGAGAAAAATGTCTTATGTATATGCATTTTTTGTATAACATGTTGGGCTTTTGTAGGTTTTGTTTTCCTAATCAATTGGAAGTCGGCTTTTTTGGGCGAGAACAATAAAGTGCATGGAGAATTCATCATCAAATTTCCCAGTGTGGAGATTGATAATGCGGTTTGAAGGGGCACCTTTTGTGCTCCAAAATAAATGAAGACTCGTGACTTTGGCTGCAAAAGACCAGAGTAGCTTTGTTCTTTTGTGAATGAACGGCAAATTGTTGCATCTCTGCATTTTTGTTTTTGTAATATTTCCAACAATATTTCGCTAAAAGAACTGCAGTGCCATGCTGGGTGTTTGCCATTACTAATCACGACAGCAAATGAAGAGAGGATTAGCATCCAAAATCAGCTCATGCTAAAGGCCTTTTCATGCTTTCCACATGCTCTGGGACAGACACTCAAAGTGGGGACGTGTACACGTTCACGCTCCACACCTGAGCACGGCTCAAGTGTCGTGTAATGAAAATATGACAGAGGAAATACATACAATGAAGCAGCGGCAAACTGAAGGTTCTGCAGCGTGGACTTTATGTTTGGGCATAGTGCAAGCGCCTACTTGACAGTCACATGCGCTGTGGGCGCACAGTTTACATGTGCAACAATTTTTGCTCTACTCTAAAAGGCAGATACCTGAAGGTTTTGGCAGAGTCAGGTCTGACGTGTCAATCTTCAAGCTTTGCATTTCAAAATATGACTGCACTAAATATTTAAAAAGATGACTGGAATCTTTGGAAGCGCTGAATCTCTGCTGCGTCTAATGGTCAGAGGAGACAGGAGACTGACGGGACCGATCCATACCCTCGCTCACTCAGCACTCAGCATTAGAGTCCATACCGTAGCAGACGTGCAGATGTGTAAGTTAAGGAAGTTCTATTATTATATTATTTATTTAAATTGCTGAAAACGCTGGACTACAATCTTAACTTTGGGTTTTTCCACCAACTGATCCAGAGGGTTTTGGATCTTAAAATATTTACATATATGTGCATCTATATTTTCCCAGGGACTGATTGTCTTTGTGTTTCCGAGGTAATGTGACATCTGTCATCATCTAAAATTCTATTTTGCACATATGGAAGTCAATTAAGTCAATTATATTAAAATAAATAGCAAGATTACAACAAACAAATCTTTTCGTGTACTTGACCTGAGAATTAAAAGATACTGTAAATGCTAGATGCCTACATGTTGGCATGCTACATTTTTGATGCTAGTCCTCTCAGGGAAGGTCGATTGCAAAGTCCTGAATATCTGGATTATGTTATTATATGCTGAATATGAGGAGTGACCCATGTGGTACAGTCCTTTCTGACCTATTAGGAAAATAGCTTCATGCTGTTGTTTGAGAGCATCTTCCCTGGGGTCCTCTACCTTGTGGCTGTCAAATGCTCCTCATTCTTTCAGTTAGCCCTGTGTCTAGAGCTATTCTTTGCCTTCTGTGTGCCTCATCATACGTTCAAAATCCTCAGGTCCTTAAAGAGCCTTAACTTATCATATGTATATGGAACACGTTAGAAAACATAGAACTATGAAGCAGCGGGCGGCGGTGATGTTTACATGCTGCTGTGTTGATAGAACTTGTACACAGTTGGGGTTGGGGGGGGGGCAGCATCCTTTGTGCAATGCTGACGTTACTGAGGTTAGTCTGAATGGCATACTGCTGTTTCGCATGGGATATTGGCAATATATGAGGCCTGGTGCATTTTTATAGGTGTGTATTCTTATTCTTAATGAAAAGACAATGCTGCTGATCTTTTTTCTTTTCCCATAGTCTCCTGATGCCATGTGGGACGGCTGTGCTACAGACGTACAGTACAGTCTGTATGTAGCTTGTAATCCAGTTAAATAGTTTGTAGTACTTAAGGGAAGGGAAGTGTACTGTAGGCTACTGGGTCTCGCTCACAATCATGCATCAAGAAATGTGTAATATACTGTTTTGTACACTTCAAATCATTTATATAAAAGAACCTTTCTAAAGAGATGATTTACTCGGTTTTTATGTAATAACCCTGTTTCATACTGTAGCTAGCTGTCGCTCAGCATGACTGTACGTTGTCCTCTCTCTCTTGTCCATCTGCAAAGCGGCTGAATGGCTTTAGGAACATGCAAGGTTCATGCATCTTATCGGTTTGTGTACTCTGTGTGTGTACCATGATCAGCTCTGTGTCTATACTCTGTCTCAGTCAGCCCCTCTGAGATGTACTGGATCTACTGTCCATATACGCTCTACATGAGGAAATCCTCGTTTGCTGTTTGTTGTTTATACTGTGTTAATAAAGATTATTGATTTATAGAACAGTGTCATGCTCTGTTGGTCCATCGCTCAATACACTAGAAAAGCTGATATATAGGAATATTTTCTCCCTCTGGGCACAACAAGTACACTGTTTTATCATACCCCCATATAATCTAATGAAATCCAATCAAATCTGCCACAAAGTCTATAGTAAAACTTTTTTTGCTGAATGATTTCTAAATGTACCTTAGAAATTAAGTCAGCAGGGTATGAATGGCTGAAATAACGTGTGTTACCACACCCAGTTTTTATTTAGGTTGTAGAAGTAAATGTTTTTTTTTAATTTACTAATCATTTCTGTTTTCATCCATCTTTGTTGCATTTACTTTATGATGTTGGGCTCTTTCTGCACGGTCTCACTGTGCACAATAAAACGACAAGCTCCAGGCGAATTATTTTCCTACTTGCAGAACTTCAGTAATTTAATATTACACCTCCATAACACCTGGGGGGATCTGAAAATATGGTACAAGACTCACTAACACTTGTTCCTACACTTCCTAAAATCCATTATGACACCATTTGATGCCCCACTTTATTGTTTAAACTGTCATAGCCTCAAAGCCCTACCCGAGATAACTTTAATGGTATCGTTATGACATTAGCTCCTAAAGTAACAAACACATTGTTAGTGTAAACTGGTGTTTAATATCTGAGATGAATGTTATTAACTTAAAAACATATATGCTAGAAACACGCATTTCCTGTAAAGCCGAGTAAACTGCATGCTGACAGGTCAAGGGAAATTGTTGCTTCAGTGTGTTGCTTCTACCTTTAGGTGGCCCTAAGCGCACACAAACAGCACAGTGTGCATTCCAGATGTAAGTAATACATTTGGCCACTAGATGGACACACAACACAACTCAATCCACTACAATAATAAAATGACAGAAGAAGCCTTTTATTTCACACAGGATATTATTAATATATTAAAATCTTCAAGCCACATATTAAAAACATTTTCACTTCTTCGTTAGAGGTACCTAGTCGGTGAAGTGAATTCCCTCTCCCCTCAGAATCAGAGACAGTGTTTATATCATACTGAGACATTTATTTATGTGTGTATGTTTTCCATTGAGACTGAATGCAGATACAGCAAATACACACCAAGCACTAGGTGAATGTAGAGTAACCGGCAGTGAAGGGTTGAAGGTGGAGGCTAAACAGCAGAGCAGCGTAAAAAAAACCTCATAACCATAAACAGTACTATGCTGATTTTCTACTTTAATGGGACCAGTAAATACTTCCATCTCATTTAAGACTTAGTCGGTCCAAATTGAAAGTCTAATACGTCCCTGTGCTCAATGTCATATTCTTTATGAGACTAGTAATTCATTTTGAAAGCCCCTCCAGAGAAGCGCGGTCGCTTCTCCATCTGCCCTGTGGAGGTAACAGTGCTTTAAGCTGAGCGCTGGTAACCATGACTCCAAACATAAGGCACCCATTCATGTGACATTTCTATTGCTTTGCCTGATTTTACTTACTGCTTCATCCCTTGAACCTAAAGACACAGCCCTGCTCCTGTCAGGTCCTACATACAGTAGTTTACAGGATAATACACAAAAGTATGGATATTAATGGATAAATACAAGTCCTCCATCCTTCATCCTTCAACTCACCACCTGGTCTGCAGTACATGTTTTCTTTTACGATGCCTGCAGTCGTTTCTCTTCCATCAGTACAGATTTCAAAACTATTGACTACAGCGTATACCACTGCAAGCAAGTGCCTCCACAACAGTCCAGTGTCATATGACCAGGTAAAATAAAATATATCAAAACAACATATACAAATCATCAGTTTGGGAATCTCTTTTTTTCCACAGACGCATCAACAGCAGGTCGACAGTTTAAAGTCAGGGGATGGGAGGATAATTACTTGACATGGGTGACAAAACCATGGCCACGCCTGTTGGATAAAACCCCTTTGAATATCAGTAATGCTGTGTTATAGGTTTTGGTTACGCTTCGTTACGCATGAGAGTTCACAGTTTTCTCCCTTTAGAGGACAGATAAGAATAAAGGCTGCTTATTGCAAATCTCACAAGCAGTGTGCTTCACTGCTCCGGTTAACAGTAGCACAAAGTCAACACTGACGACAACACAGCTAACACGGGTCGGGCCCCATCAGGTGGATTCGCATGGACGATAGGTGATGCATAGTATCGTATTAAAGGTCATCCAGGAGAATGTGACAGTCAACAGGTTGTGTGGGAGCTTTATCTGCAAGGGCAGCGAGGAGGAAAAGTACAGGTCTCACATTCACCATTCCTATAAATACAACAACAAACTAATACACCATAACTTAAAAGAGGTAATCCAACAGAAAGCAAAAAAGTACCCATGTTAATCTTGTAGTTTTGATTTGAGCCAGTGTTTGTGGACATTTTTTTTCTCATTGCTTGTTGAGGTTGAAGTTAAAGCTGCTACAGTCAATATTTTCAGACTATGAATAAATCAAATTACGTCTTGCTTAAAAACTAAATAAGTGGTCAAACAACCAAACTAATAATCTGCTAATAATAATAACAATAAACTGAATTAGTTTCCATCAGGTCTTTGTAGCTCTGCAGGTGCTTAGATGCAGATTCAGCTAGCAGTTAGCTATGGAAGCAAAGATTTGTTTCCCTAAAAGGAAATGAAACAGAAATGGTCCAAAAAATGATCTGGCATTTATCAAACGGCCAGAAACATGAGTCCAAATAAATGCTAGTATTCTTCAACACGTGGTGGATGTTCAAATACAAAGTGTTTTCTAACACGTTAGCCACAAAACCTTTATAAGGTGTTGATCATTGTTGCATTGCTTTGAAATGGACAAATAGAAGATAGGAATTTTCAAGGAATGAATATGATATTCATATTGATTATTGATTTCAAATCTGGAATGAACAGAAGACAGATTTTGAGCACTACAGCTCAATTCCGTCTTTAAAAGCCTGAATTTTTTACAGCAGTATCAGCGTGTTGAAATAAAAAAGACTGAAACATCAAAAACACATGATTAACATATAAATTCTGTTTCATGACGGAAGTCAGTATACATATTACATAATATTTCTGAAAGTTAAAACAAGATTTATATTAAAATGTCTCTAAAAAATATTACTGTAACTCTGCCACAGCATTCATGTAGATGGTCAGTTGACACCAAAAAAAAAAAAATAACCACAGTAAGGAGGTGAAATGAGATAAGCCAGGACGGTGATGTTTGTGTGCTGGACCAAAGCGCAGTTCCAGCTGTCCGCGTATTCTTCAGTAGAGTCCATCAACTTTAGCATGTGTTCACTACTTGTTGGCCCCGTTTTTCAGGAGGTGCTCAGTCCCATCATGTCAGATCTTCTTAGGAATTTCAAATGTGGACATGTCCATGTATCTTTTTTTTTATTCATTCCCACTTTTGTATTGAATCATGCAGATTATGATCATCTGATATTATACATATTTAATAAACAGGCAAACACTGGACATAGATCCTCTATAGATAAAAATGTAAAAAGCTCGTAAGACAGCTGCTGATTATACTGAAGGTGTCATGGCCAGGAGGTGGCATCAATGAGCAAAATGGCTGCCACTTGGCGCCAACCTTCCTACCCCACCATCAGCATTGTCCTCATACTTTCACTCAACCACCCACTGCTCTTATATATTCATTTCATATGTGACAGTAGTACAGGGAAGATATTTGTAACCTTAAAATAGAAAGAACTGCGGTGGCAAATGGGGACGGGGGCAGGGCAGGTCGTGTCAGAGGCCAAGTCACAGTTGGTTTGTCTAAAGGGACAGAAGTGAAGGTCCACTGCTTTAGGGAATGCAGTCTTTTCTCGTGTCGATGTGTACACACAGGGGCAGAGGGTCCTCGTATCCGGTTAGTGGCGTACTGGAGGGCGGCGGGGGAGATCCTCCTGCCCCCCACCCATCTCATCGTGACCAATCAGGACTGCAGTGAGACAGAAACACAGAGAAGTGAACACTGACATTTGATGGGAGAATTAAAGTCCCCCCACTCTTCTGAGACAGCAAGATACCCAGACAGAAAGGGCACGTTGCATTCATTAAGCTTTATTGCTTATGCCTAATTATTTTCCATCTTGCGGTGGTTGTTCGGTCTCTCCTTGTATTTCATTTATACCTCTTTGTGGTCGCTTTGTGATTGTTTGTAGTCATTTTGTTTCTCTTTGTAACTGTTTTGTTTCTCTGTGTAGTAGTTTTTGTCTATTTTTCAGTTAGAGTGATAGAAAAAAACTTTGTGTCCTTTTGTTGTTGTTTTTGCATCTCTTTGCGGTTGTTTTGTTTTTTGTAATTAATTTAGCATCTTTCTGGTCATTTTCCCTCTCTTTGTATCTGTTTTTGCATCTTTTTAAAGTCATTTGTGCCTTTGTATTAGTTTTGTGTCTCTGTAGTCACTTCAAACAGGGTTTCTGTGCCTGGCAGGCCTCTTCAGTAATCAATACTTGCACACAAAGCAGAGATGCAAAAATCCTGCAACCTACAGGTTATATAATATAATATGACCACTCTGCGCACCTCTGCTTTCTGCTGTAGTTCCTCAGTGGGAGAGTCTGTTTCTCTGATAACCACTGCTTTTGTCACTAGCATGTCTGGGTGCTGCTGCTTGGCCTCTTGGATTGCCATGGCGAGGGCCTAGGGACAAGAAACACAAACACATGGATCATAAACCTCACATATTAGCTACCAGTGTCTTGTGATTCTTAAACACACAGTGCGAGTGTTGCACTCCTCCTCACCTGATGTTGGTCCACATCATCGTCTCCTGTGATTATAATCCTTTTCTCAATTCTGGTCTCAGAGTAGCCTCCTT
Source organism: Microctenopoma steveboyesi (assembly GCA_032359275.1). Lineage (NCBI taxonomy): Eukaryota > Metazoa > Chordata > Actinopteri > Anabantiformes > Anabantidae > Microctenopoma > Microctenopoma steveboyesi. The sequence continues at coordinate 2,614,443 of JAUMHF010000021.1, read as the reverse complement.
TCACAGTCTGCGGAGCACGCACGGTACACAAAGAAATCAATTGAGTGAATCATAAGCCAACTTTTTTAATTTATTGGTGGACGTTGTGTAATTGGGTACTCTTTGGTGCAGTGTGACAAAACAAAGTGAAACAAATTGACTAGAAGTGAATCAGACTGAACAAATAAAATGTACTGGAGGAAGAGATAAAGGAGGGTGGAAAGCAGACTAGGAAATGAGACACAAAGGAATAGATAAATCGAAATAGAAAGGAAAACACAGGAAAAAAACTAATAATAATAAACCAGAGGCCCATTGTCATCCCCAACAGAAGAGTGCACAATAACAGACAGTTATGGAGGACACTGTATCTGCACAGTGAACAGGGAGTAGATAAGGCGTTACCTTGGTAACTTGAGTTGTGGTTGCTGAGGTGACGTTCTCGGTGGTGATGGTCAGTGGGGAAACAACAGACTCCCTCTCCTGGATGCCAGCTTTTATCTAGAGCACATTTATAGGAGAGGTGTCATGCACACACATAGTACTGCAGATACATTCGCTCACAGCGCGTCCTGTGGTCTTAGCCACGTCCCAAACTCACGGTTTTGAAGTGAGTGTGCAAACACAGCACTAACATTTGTGTGAATATGAAGCAGCGTATCACTAACATTTAAAAATCTCTATAAAAAGTAACTATACTGATATTTTCTTTGAAGGATTGCAGGTTCTGTTTGATGACACTCTCATCAGATCGAATACCAGCATTTGTACTATGAAGTACTGTGAATATTAGCCATGGATCACAAAGCAGACATGTTCCTATCTAACACTATTCATTGTTACTTTTCTTCAGAAAGATATCCAGTAAAGGTCAAGGCTAGCAAAGAAGACAGGGACAAAGATTCTTCCTCTCACACACACATACTGCGACACTGACATTATTGCTCTATAAAGATACTTACAGGGGAGCCATTTTCTTTAACAGCAGCCTCCAGCTGGCTGACAACTCCATAGTTCTGAAGGACAGAAAAAAAAAGTAATGGGACTAGTGTGCATGGCTTAAGTTCCGTTATATTAAAGAAGGAGCCAAAATATAAACGTTAGATACAACGTTACTGTTGTAAAAATGCTAAATATATATACACACCATGTTAGTCTTGCATTTACAAGTTGTGTCATGAACCTGAACCAACAAACGGTGGAACCGTGAATCAAATATGTTCCATCACCTCGAGCACATACACAACAGGGGATAAAAGAGGTGTTAAAGCAACAGCAGTCGAAAACTTCAGAAAGAGGTTTGTTTGCCAGTCGTTCATTTGTGGTGAACTCACAGAGGTGAATCCAACTCTGCAGCCCCCCCTGAGCTCTACAGAGCATTTTAGGATCTTTTATTTCAATCCAGCTTTATTTATATAGCGACATCTCAAGGTTTTTATTAATCACTGCAAATCCCAGTGAGGATGTTGAATTAAGTTACTAGATGTCCTGTATGTTCACAGTATGTCAGTGCTTTGTTTACAGTTTGTTTTGCTGCCCCCAGGTGGCCAAAAAGAATTAAGTAAGGCTGTTTTAAAGCAAATAAATGTATCTAGATACCTGCTTCATTAAGTTTTAAACTGATTTACGTTTAACAGCCACAATCAAATCAAATCGTTAACAGCATGAGAATTTCTTAATTAACCGTTGGTGAAATCTGTCCACCAGCTGAACACATTTTCAAATATTCAATGTATTGAATTGAAAAAATAGTCAAATTAAAATGTGGCCAATAACACACAGGCAGGCACCACAGAACGGACGTCATGATATGTCTCCCTCTGCTGGCTATACAAAGTCCGTGCTTGAGGTCTTTGCCTGTGGATGACATCATCCTCCGTTTAACGTAGACACACAACCACACACTACTGAGGATTACAATGACATCTCAGAAAATCCAACTCAACACTGATCTGGCACTTCAAAGGCAATCTCTCGACATCACTGCACGATTTCATCCACACATTAGCTGAAGGACTGAGAGCCCAGCGATAATTACATTTTTAGAAAGGCACCTGCGGGACAGCCAACCAGCACTGAAGATTTGCCTGAGCAGACGAACAGGATTCTCACCTGCTTTCATCATCCTCATTAATACACTGTCAATACTTTAATCACTCCATAATGATGCTATTATGTCACTGGTGTCTGGGGAATACGGACAAAGGAAATGCTTTCTAATCAACACCTGTTCCAGAGCGCAGGAGCTAATGTGTAACACCACACATGTCTTAAACAGGACAAAGGAAAAACAAACATATGTGTGAATTTATAGCAATATTGCACATAACCATATTGCATGCACTGTTACACTGTTGTCTTACCTGCGGCAAGACATTCATGATGTTGGGCTGGACCTCTGATCCGTTCGTATGTGACTCTGTCTTGGAATCAGACCTCTTCAGCATTTGGGCAACGTTCACAGCACTGGGGTCTTTCTTTGCCACAGGAGGCTGTGTTAAACACACACCACAGCATTAACTCAAATGGGGTGTAAGTGTTTTCTCCGACTACTGCTTACGAGCAGCACATTATTTAGAGCGAAGCAGCTGAATACTGTTGACTTAATGAAACATACACTGACATACAATTAGATTGAGCTGTTCAGAATGAAAACAACATGCATTTAATGATGCGGCAGGAAGGGATTTAAAAAAAATACTGACAAAAGTAAAATGGGGGAATTTTTAATAAATGTGTGAATCATCAAAGAAAACAAGACATTTAAACAAAATTAAACATAAACAAAATTTAACAAAATTCAAATGATGGGAAGTGGTCCAACAGAAAAATACAGTAGGTATGGCATCAAGTCCAACCAAGAGAGTGAATCCAGTGGGTGATGATGATGATGATGATGATGTTGAGTGATTAAATACATCTGTCTACCTCATGATGAATTCCCTCCTCAGGAAGCTTATCTTCCATGGGAGACTTGTCGCAGGAGCCCATAAGTCGGGCAGAGTAGAACCTGGAGGTCTCTTCAAAGTCCTCCCGGCCCACCTCTGGTAGTCGCTCCCTTTCTCCCAGCTCAGACATGCCTTTAGAGAAGTCCTCCATGCCGGAGTGGAGGTCCGTGATGACGGTAAAGTCGACCTCAGCCTCCAGGCTGGATGTGGAGCTGACGGTCATACTAGAACACTTGCGCTCAATGCCCAGATGGGTTTCCCTCATGCAGGCCACCACATCCCGCTCCTGGTCCTCCTCTGGGGTTTCACTCGCCTGGGGCCTCCTGTCACCGAGATCCTTCTGGGGCAGGTACAGACACAAGGGACGATGACGCAAAAATGTAGACGGATTAGGACGATGGCATGAAGATTTCATGAAGGATCCAAAACCTAAGCCACTGTATATGCAACGCACTCTGACTAAACAGCCGAACAGGAGTGAGTTTAGGTGATGTTTAGTGACTGTGGTCCCCAAACTACAGGCTGGAAGACTGTGTCTGATAAATACGAGAAATCAAAGATGTGGTACTACTGCATACAATCATGTTATGAGACTTTAAGGTAATGTTTGTATTGTTTCTGCAAAATACCAGATGGGACAAAAATTACTTTTGAGTGAATGTAACTTTGGGGGTTGGTCAATAATAATTCACGATGGATAATTTAAATAATCAGAAAATAGAAATAAAGATAAAATAATCACCAATTAACCAGTAGTGGCTGTCTGAGAAACAAACAAAGCTACTGAGTTTACTGCGTAAGCTGTTAGTTTGCCAGCCACTATGAAAACCCTTTTTGATCACCTTTACTGCTTCGATATTAATGACTGTGTGCCTTCGTAGGCAGCAGGTCTCTAATAGCACTGAAAAAAAAACATAAAAAAATAACAGTTTGGCTAAATTGGCAAGCACCAAGGGCTCTGAAATAAAACAGATTTGGTTTAAAGCTTCGCAAGCCAAAAATGCTGGGGACTACCGAATTATAGAGGCTGAAATTAATTACAGGTCCACTTGCTAATTAGATCCCAATAAAAACTAGACGATGCCAGCAGTAGCCAAGTGCATACGGTTCTGTTTGCAACCCACACATTCAGTTCAAACTCTTATCACGGTGATGGATGAGCGCAGCTAAGTAAAGTGAAGCAGTAAAGTAACACACTCCATCTTTTACAGCTTTTGTCTTTTTCCTTTTTATATACTGCACAGTGCAGGGAGAAACTGGTGCAGGCTATTAGCAGGCATGCAATTTGGCCATGATGCAGAGAGGAACAGAAATGATAGGCAAAGAGTATGAAGGGGTAAATAACCTTGAAATCAGCAAACGGCTCTTCATAAATGGCGGGAGCAGAGATGGGCTCCTGCAGGGGGAAGCAGAGGAAAGAGCACAGAGAGCACCTGAAGGTTAGCACAAGCTGTAGTGAAGAGTGGACTGACAGACACACACACACACACACACACACACACACACACAGAAATCCTAACAGGCCTGAATAATATCAGATAAGTGCAAAAGATTCCAGTCCAAACCTAAACTGGGATTCTGGTGTACTGCTCACCGAAAGTTCAAATGAGAGTATAGAATTTCCAAAGACTTGACTTGATCATAAATAGCTATTGTTTTATGTCTTTGTAGCCCAAACCCAAGTTTAGGTGAGAAATTCAGCCAAACCCCATCTAAGCCCACTGGGTCTGTTCAGATCCAGTCAGGTTCAAATGGATTCAGGCACAAATTTCAAGCACGACTCTACAGTAGCATAGCATCCAACAATACAGTTTAGAGGGCAGAAAAGAGGTGAGCTCACTGCAAAAACAATATGGTTATCTGTTAGAAGTAGGAGAGCAGCATAAAAGAAGCATGCACTTTGTATAATGAGGAGGTTTTCAGCAGAACAGCAGCCACTCGCTGATCTACTGAGAAAGTGTTGCAACGCTACACACCTTGAATTTCAAAAGGTAATATGCAAACACAGTCAAATAATATTGCTAAATGTCCAATGAAAGGAAATGGGCCGTATTTCAAAGCCTGTCAAAATGACTGTCAAATGAGTGGGTCCACATGTTCGGCGCAGAGCACCTAATATTTTCCCACACTCTAGTTCAATCAGATCTTGATATGATTGTCACTCGCCAGTGAGGTACGTTTGCGCACACCTCTTCTCATGCCTGTTTAATCCAGTATATGCAAGAGCTCGACTCAGATGAAAAGGTGGGAAATGATGAGAGCTGTCATGTCTATTCACGTCAAATTCCTTTCATTCCAGTGCCAAAACGTGCGCAAGCCCCTAATGATACCAACAGTGAAATGAAAGCAGCAAATCTGACTGTGTCAGGCACTGAGCTGTGGTGTCTGGCTGCTCGCTGCCTGCTGGGGTTTCACAGTCGGAGGAGACACCGTGTGTAACACCACTTAGCTCTCTACCCAGGTGGGGTTGAGAAGAATAATGCATCTGATTTGTAATTTATTATCATCAGTCTGAAGAGTCAAGTTCTAATTTTACAAAGTTAGCCCTTATCAGGGTTCTTTGGTGTAGTATCTTAGTTTTACAGGAACCAAATGGTAACTGCTGGTGTCTTCTCCTTGTAAGTCGCTTTGGATAAAAGCGTCTGCCAAGTAAAGTATAAATTCTGTTGAAGTAAGTTCATCAGATTCTCATCATTTGTGTGCAAAACAATACTTTAATCATTTGTCTCCAAAATTTTGGCTTTAACAGTGTTTTCATTCTCTTGTCCTAACAGTAAATGAGTGATTTCATTTGTAACATTACTTTGCTTGTACATGTGTTCTGTACTCCAGTTCTAAAATGGCAGATTCCAAAGGCAATGTGCAAAAATCATCATAGTGATGATAATATGTGAGTCTTGGCATCCTTGCCGCCCTCTGTCAAAGTGCAATGCTGAGCTGGGAGGACATCGGAAACTCACAAGTTAGAGAAGCCGAAGACAAACCAAAAACCAAAACGTGAGATTTTGGTCTTTTTTGGAAAACCTTCACAGCCAGTGGTGAGCTGTACAGATTTGCCAGACAGTGTGGTACATGTTGAGGGCAATGGGAAGGGATAAATTGGGTTGCCATATGGGAAAATGTCCAAACTTTTAGATTGATTTGTGCCACAAGACGGAGCAAAAGTATCGCTCCGCCTGCTCTCCACACAGGCACTGGTAAGATGGATGAGTTTTTCAAGTCACTGAAAACGTAGAAAAAACGAAAAAATGGAGTGCGAGTCTGTCTGAAGCTCATGCGATGCTTTTATTTCCAATAACTGAATAGCAGATGCCAAGCAGAGTTACCGAGTGTCTCTTCTTGGCTGTGTCCAGGCTTGGGTCTCTGCCGCCGCTTCGACTGTTCCGTAGTATCAGTCCAGATTCCCTGGCCTTCTGTGTTTTCACCGGTGGGGCTGGAGGAGCCATTTTTGGAAGCCCTGAAATCTTTGAACCAAACAATTGCATCTCTGTGGGTCCTCTACCTGACTGAAAGCTATCGTCAGTATATTCTGCTTTAGCCATAACCTCCAGATCTGCTGCAAATGCTGGATGGAAGGTGGAGACATCAGTCCAACTGAGGTCTGAGGATCCCTCTGGAGAGCCAACCGACCAGCGGTACTCTCTTCTCATGGCCCGAGTTGGCTCTTCCTGTCCTGTCCTTTCTTTTTCATCTTTACCTGCTATGCTCTTCGACCGCTCGGGCTTGAGAGGAACAATCCTGGTAATTTCTGACTGGTAGCTGCTGCCTGACAGTCGGTGCAGGGATGTTCTCTGACCTCTGTCTCCCAAGAAACTCTCAATATCTTCTCCCCCAGAACTACTGATCTTCCTCTCGTGCGTCCTGACCTGCCGCAGTTTTACCTCTGCTAGCTCTTTGTTATCAATAAGGCTCTTTCCTCGCACCTTCATTACACTCTCCACTTTAACGCCTGCTAATGAGCTCTCGTCCTCTAACTTTCCGGGCCCGTTGACTGGGCCTAAATCGGCATCTGTTGTCCCTAACTGACACGTTTTTTTCTTTACCTGCTCTGTTCCTTGGGTGGAGACTTCCCTGCTCTCTTCTGTTGATAAATCTTCTTGTTTGATGTCTTTTAAAAGCCTGACAGACTGATCCTTTCCTGATTTCTGATCATCTTTCACAGTCATAACAGATGACTCACAGACATTTCTTGTTTCCCCCATTTTTTCTGGACTGTTGTCCGAGTCTGAGTCTTCATTTTCCTCTCCGGTCGAATCCCCGTTTCCCTTTCTATGGATGAGCTCCACGGGTATTCCCAGGTTTAAACTATGGGGTCTCCTCTTCTTCCTTGGTTTAGAAACTGTGCGGTCCTTTATCTGACGTGACTCTTCGACCACATCATTGTTTGCCTCAGGGTCTGAAGCTTGGGATGGTTTACTTTGAGCTCTGTCTTGAAACAAGTCTGTATTCTCAGATAACTGAACCACAAAACGACTTCTGTTTGTCGGCCAAGGCTCAGAGCACACATCTGCCTCTCTGGATGACTTTTTTGATGGAATCTCATCAATATGGCTTGTCATTTCTTTTCTTTCATACCCTGTTACCTCTTGTAGCATCATCTTGGTAACGTTTATCTCTTTTTCCAGCTCCTTTTTCTTCCATGACAAATCAGATGAGAGAGATTTGTTCTTTTCTTCTGCCTTCCAGTCATGGTCTTGTTGATATGTTTCTTGTTTTTCAATCAATACCCACTCCTCAGAGCCCTACATGTTGGTATAAATTAAACACAGTTAGACAGATCAAGCACAAGATCTGCACATAATGAAATCTGCACAATCATCAGTGAAGGGAACAAATCTGGTACATTTGGTAAACATGCATTATTATTTGCATCAATGGAGTGTATTTCCTTGAATGGTACATGAGCAGGCAGTGCGTTTCACCAAAGTACAAATGCTACGAACAGTAAACTGTATCATGAAAGAGGAGGAGTGAGAGATGTGCAACCTCAGGTGAAGTCACTAGAGTCTTCTGGACGAAACCCTCAACAGACAGGCTGTTAACAGGGTCTTTTCCTACCGCTAGGCCCACCAACTGGCCAACGGGAAGCAGAAGAGAGTTTCAAAGAGACGGAAGAACAGCCGTTAGAGTTCGGACTGGAAATAAGAAGCATTTTAGTACGGTGTACAATTGTATGCAAAACTGAGAAACAGCAGGAAAAAAAAAACTCTTAAAAGAGTTATTCTGTTGAAACTTTTTAATGAACTTCAAACGGAAAACATGCAATTTAATGTACCCGACAGCCAACAAATACACATAACCAAACCAGCATTTGCAATGCTAAATTCTTTTTTTCCTGTAACTTTAAAAAATCGAACTCGAGTGAATCTCTTGGAAATAGTCAAGAGCACTCATACTTGCCATAGTGTTGACTGTCAGTCAAACAGGATAATACCCCCACCATTACCCTCTCTTTCCCTGGAATGAGACATGCGGTACATCACATTTTCTGCTGCAGACGGCGTTCGACATTCTGTGGGCATAATCTGATCATCCCAGACAGCAGATGACAGATTGTCTGAAGGCGATTTAGGCCCCAGCTAAGGCAGAACTATCACATCTAAAGGCTAACATCTCTGTGCTTCAATAGCCTAATTACCAGAATGTGATCAAAGCTCCAGAGCTTTCATGATCTTGCATAAAGGAAACAGTGTCACTGTTAGGCAATCAAGGAAGAAAAAGGATAAGTGATGATTATTTCACAAGTGCCCCACATTGAGAAAATATCAAAATCATCATGAAACTAATCTCATCAAGATGCTTCCTTCTGTGCTACATGTCAGTCATCCTCAAGTACCACTGAGATATTTTTTCTGGTCTACCAGAGAGATGCAGAATGCACTTTGTCATGCACACACCTTTGAAAATTAACTGCATGTATTCCTGCACAATCTCAATATCTTTGCACATCATTTAGGATTAAATGCCTGTTGGAAAGAAATGAAATAATATATATGCTTTGGATAAAACCTTTTTTCCAAAGCAGTTTTTTTTTTTGCATCATCAGGATTCGAATGGTTAAACTCGTTCATAGAAGCAAACAAAAAAACTTCGAGAACAAATTGACAAAAATATGACTTATGTGGCTTTGAGTGATGCAGCAGAAATATTTGAGATGGCAGGAGTGCGATGGGAATGTCAATACCCGTTAATGGAATGTCAAGCATCAGAGGCTGCTGAATTTGAGATATCGACCATAGAAGGCCTTAAATCCCAAAGTCCCACCTAGACCCTTCCACCCTCAGCCCTCAGCCCCAACTTACAGCTTTCTTCTCTGGTGTCCCAGTAGGGGAGGTTGCTGAGAGACGCTTCTCGCGGTTCATCAGCTTGCTGTTGGGCTCCCTCAGGGCCCTTTTCAGCTCGTTGATGCTGGCTTGGTGCTTCAGCAAGACGTCCTGAGACTTATCCAAAAACTGGGGGAGAATGGGTAGAAGAAGAACAAGATAGAAGAAGAAACAGCATGTGCATTAGTGGGACAACAACATTCTCTTTAGCAAAACAACACTCGCTGTCATCTGATACTCAGCGCTAAGCATCATGTGAGGTAATACTGCACGTACACGGAAGAGGATGCAATGTCTGTTCCTTATACTTGTGTTTAACTAGTCTGTGCTGTTGTTGAGGAATGAAATGAAACTCGCTACTGGGGCTCAGAGAAAACATTTATAGCTACAACTGAATCAATTTTGAAACAAAAATGAAAATGACAATCATGGCACTCGCTGCAAATGAAGGAATGAATATGCAATTACAGCAGCTATTGGCTATTAACTTTGTTTGCTAATTAAAATTCAACATTAATTCAGTTTGTTTTTTGCATGATGGCAGTAAACGGTGAAAGGTATTCACTCAAATACTTTATTTTAATACAGTTTCTGCTAAATCATAATACACTGCTGAGGGAAAGTACTCTTTACTAAACTGCTTAATAGCTGACAGCTAAAAGTTGTTTTACACGTTTGAGAATCAATTCACAAACAGTCCTTTACATTTAATGTTTCATTGAGCTTCATATGTTATGAATTACTCCTATGCCATATTGTTCGCAGTTTAAGGTTCTTTCGGACTCTTTTTATCGACGCTCCTGTTACCTGTACGCTATAGCTGTCAGTTAGCTTAACACCTGAAAAGAAGAGCAAAAGTGAGAGAATTGCCAGAAAGTGGTGAGACTGAGGGTAAAGAAGAAGAAACTGAATACACAAAGGATTGTTTAGCCCCCCGTGGATGTCAGCTCACGAGGTTTGTGCACCTTAATGTTTTATTTTTGTAGTTAATGTTTAATTGATGGTGTAGCAGAATGCGCTCTGATATGAAGTTTTAATGGCCCGTCACTGTGAATGAAAGAAGACAAATGCTCAGTCCTTTTTCTGAGCAAACATTTGTACAAAGAATAACTGCATAATAAGAGACTCCTGTTTGAGATGTTAAAGGTTAATCATGAAGTTCTTACAAAAAAGAAACATCTAGCTGGTGCACTTTTCAAATGTGAGTCACCTAAGATATGAAGACATTTCCCCTTTTTTTCAAATCGGGTTCAAATAGGGAGAATTATCCAAATAGCATATTTACAGTAACAGAAGACCAAATAGGAGAATTTAAGTTTCTTCTTTGTACTTAGTTGGCAACTAATGGATGTACTTACTGTAGACAGTAAGCTCCATCTTGACAGTAAACTACATTTGAAGAACTGACGCAGAAGTATTATCAATCTAATTCTGTAATATGAAATAATGTTTGGATCGCACAATCGTGTTCAACATATGATTTTTTTACTATATCACGTGACTAATTTTGGTACGAGATAATATGCAAGATGTTTTCAAGCTTTATCATTCTTCATTTTCATCATACTTCCATTAACCATCTTCATAATGTTGCAGTGAAGAGGAAATACAAACATACTGGCTAGAAAATCCACATTAAAATCTACAAATGCCTGAAATCTAGAATTGGTTTAGTTGACTAGAAACTCCAGCTTTTAACGCCAGAAATTAGTGTATTTTGTTTCAGGAAAGCAAAAAAGTCTATACTAAGTGTTTCTTCCACCACTGGACAGCAAAAAATACAAAATAGCAAAGGACATATACTGAAGTTGTATATGCAACTAGGAAAGGAGAAGGGCTTGTATATATCTATAGCTCACTGGAGAAAAGCTGAAGCTTGCAACGTTTTCAAATCATATTTTCAAGGAGAAAAATATTCTTTTATCCAAAGCGGTAGATGCAGGCACAAAGAAAATCCCCAAAGGTGTAGAGGAACAGAGGCACACACATTAAAAAAACGCAAAGGCTCAAGACAGGGACCTGTACCTCCTGTTTGTGCCAAGGACTGGTCTCCTGTTCAACTGAGAGAGCTGAGTTGGGGCAGGAGAATGGACGAGAACGAGAGAGGTCAGAGGTGATAGGGCGGGGGGGTAGGTCGGTAAGGGAGACAGGCAGACAGTCAGACTTGTAAGGCTATATTTGGCGACTTGTTATGCCATGACAACTTTGACATGATTCAAAAACACATCGGAGAGAGAAATTTGGAATCTGTGTTACACTCAAAGTGTGGAGTTTTTTTTGTCCTTATCTTATATCAGCACTTGCTTTGAACCCTGTCCTCGGTGCGCCAATCGCTTTCGTCAAATGTTTCCTCGGATGCTTAATTATGACAAATAAGTCCAGACATAACCTTTTCACCGTCACTTGTTATGTGGTGCAATGCAGCACATTTGTTTGAACGATAACAGAGCCGAATGCCACAGTGAGGCCGACACATACAGTAAAACAGAAAGAACCAAAGATGGATGAATAAAGATACAGACATACAGACAGAGACCAAATCACCAGACACCAAATACCTCCTGTTTACTGTCAACTGGTGATCCAGCCTCATCCTTATCGTCAGCGAGGGTTAGAAAAAAGAAAAAGCATATTAGCAATAAAGGGCTAGGCTGGAGTTTGCATCTTTCAGGTTAATGAGAAGGGGTTAAAGAACTGTAAAGCTGTTAGAGTGATTTATAAGGGGTGCAGTCTAAGCATGTAAGCTCAAGCGAAAAAGGACTGAAAGGAGAAGAGTTAGTAAATGTTAAATCCACCGAAGCCACCACAGCGTTATGGCCCTGCTGGATAAGCCTCAATTTGCCTGAGTAGCTTGCACTGCACATATATACATCAGAACCTCAGCAGTACCTGAATTTCCTGCACTGAGACAAAGGCTGTTAGGTTTACTTTGTCCTTTCCCAAGTTCAACATGATCAAATTATTAATAAACTATATGACATTTTATCACAGCTGGAAAGAAATTCTTCACTACCATGATCTCTTTCTTTCTGCTCGGCGTGACGTTGCCTTCGTAGTCTTTGTCCTGCTCCGTGTCCTGGTCCTGCTCTTGGGCCTTGTCTTCCTCGTCCTGCTCCAAACTGGGCTCCAGCTCAGTGTCCTGCTCGTCCACTGAGGCGCTATGGAGACGCCGGTGTTCACTGACGCTGCGGTGGGACATGCCATCATGGTTCTCGCACATGGCTGAGACTGGTCGTGAGAACTCTGCAGGCAAAAAAAGGGTTCAATAATGTTTGGGTTTGACAATGTGTCACTGTGTCCATCACCGCAACACTTTCAGCTCTTACCTCCATCCAAGCTCCTGGAAAGCAGGTACCTCTTGCTGGTGGATCGCTCAAAGTGTGGAGCCGGCCGATCTATAAGAGCGCTCGCTTGTCTTGTTTGAGCCTGTGTCCTTCCACTGTATCGAAACTTTGAACCCATCACCAAGAAGCCCTTAGGAGGAGGCTCTGGAGATACCAACCTGGGGAACGTCAATGTAATCAGTAAGGATTAGCAGCCAGGCAACGGCAGCAGGATCAGTGCTGGAACAGGTTACATCGTGCTGCACTAAAAATGGATTTCTAGATTATTTCTGAGTGCACGCTTTGTTGGTGCCTCCCACAACCTCCTGTAAAGCTGAATCAATATTCATCTCAAGATCACTTGTACGGGAAACATGGCCAGTGAAATCCGTGTTAATGCGTGTTCAACAACGCGCCGCACACTGATTTGAGTGTGGTTGCAGCTGATGGGCTTGTATATGTGGAAGTGTCTTGATTGTCAGAAACCATGAGAGCCGATGGTTTCTTACCGGAAGAAGGTGTGATGCTCAATGCAGACCTTCCACAGCCTCTTGGCAGCTCTGTGATTGGGAAGCTTAAAACCAATTGTACTTTCAAACTGCTCGTACTGGTGGGGAAAGAGAGAGAGAGAGAGAGAGAGAGAAAGACACGGTGGGTTGGGGTTCAGCATCTAGAACAAGAAATCAAGGCAAGGATAACACAGAATGTTCAGAAATTGGAAGTAAATAGGAGGAAAACTACTTCATGGCTCTATATTTACACCCTCTATTCTGGACGTGGCTACAGCTGCAGCCGCTCTGTTAAAGGGGCTCTTTATTTGGCTCAGTCACAGGCTCACTGTGCAACTCTGTCACTTGACTGGGTCTGGAACCAGACAGTCTGTCACACTGGGGCTCAGCATGGAGGATAAGCTGCAGTGCCACACAGCCCAACGAGGAGGGCCCGAATATAGAGCCTGACCGCGCAGAGCCAGAAAAAAACGTGGAAGGTTTGAGGCGGGGGATTTTACAGCCTTCTGCTCAGCAAAACTGACCCCACATTCACTTCTGCAATGACTGGAACAGCTGTGGCAGATTAGCTATTGCTGCACTCACAATGTGAGGTCATGGCTTAAAGGAATAGTTCAACATTTTTGGAAATTGGGATTATACTCTCTCATACAAAATCAATATTTCTCACGTGTGTACGCTAAAGCCGGGCGTTGAAACGGGATGTAGGAGCTGACTAATAGACACATGATATGTTGTTTCTTTTTGTTTTCCTCAGAAACAAGTTGTGGTTTGAACAGGCAGAATGTCTTGCCCGGGTGTACTGACTAACGGGAGTCATCACTGCGAGGTTTCCAGAAAATCAGATCAGATCAGAACCACTAAAAACAGCTCATTCTTCTGCATGCAGTGTTATGCTAAGATAAGCTACGTGCAACTTTACTGTTCAAACGGACATGGGTTAAATTATGAGTCGTCAGGAGGGCATGAAGGGGCTAATAGTCACTAATTACTCTGGTGATTAGAGCGGTTTCATGCTTGCGGTAATACTGCAGAGATTTCATGTACTCTAATCATCAGAACCAAAAGCTCCCTGTAACAAACCACTTACAAATATGGCAATTTCTTTTCCTGAGCAGAACTGCATTGTTTCACTGCAGAAATAAAGCAGTTCAGGTCAAAAAGGTTAAAATCCAAAAAAAAAGTTTTAAATGAATGACCACGTGCCTTGAGTTCACATTGCTCCTTTCTCACTTTAGAGACACATATCAAGTCTGCTTGTTTACAGAGGGATGTAAATAAATAAATCCATAACTACATGTAGAACTGTACGACGCGCCTTCCTTCCTTCCTTCTGCCGCTTTTGTTCCCACATAGTTGCCAAAGAGATTTAGAGAGTCAAACTAAAGGAGATACATTTGTTTTGTAGATGAAAAGTTTGAGAGACAGAAGGGTGAGAGTTGCCAGTGATGTGACGCTGGAAGAATTGAAGCCGAGCTTTGGCTGAGTACCATCTGGATGTCAGGATGTGGAGCTCCAACCTGTTGGGCTCTTGCCCAATTTAACCCCTGCATACGGACACGACAATTGTATTGATTTTCTAATCTCACTGTCGGCACAAAAACATCAACAGCGTCATAAAGAGTAGTTGATGCCCCCCCCCCCCCCCCCCTTTTCAGAACAACCACTACAGTACAAAATGAGTGTAAACTTATCTTTATTATTTCTATTTCTATAGAGTGGTACAACCAGAACAGTGCGGTTTCTTATCCACCAGCATACTGCGTACCTCTCCAGGTCGTATCTTGATGTAAAAGTTGCTCCTCTTATAGGAGATCTTGAGAATCTTGGGCCACGCAAAGCGGTTGATCCTCAGCCTGTCACGGTAAATCAGCAGGCCATTGGCACAGACGCCCAGCATTATTTCGATCCCTTCAGAATCCTGCAGCGAACAAGGAACAGCACCAAGGCAGAGATTATACATAAACAACTACGTATCCAACCTCGACACGTACTTCCAAGAGAGTTCAAATAACAGAATCAACCTTAGCGTGATGAAGGTCCACCCCGTACATGGACAGTTTCTTTGCATTTTCTAAGAAGTTAATTTCAGCCTCTGCTGGAGTCATCCCCCTGTGGGCACAATGATAATGATAATATCTGTAACCAACCACAATGGGCCTTCTTAAATGATAAACCCGTAATCTTGCACAGTGGGAGCAGAATTATCTTGGTAATACGCTTGACATATTCACTTCTAAATTCATCCCCTCCGTCGCCCCGAGCATTATGTTTGTGTATATGCAAAAATGCAAATCAGAAGATGGTGACGACCCTCTAAACTCATCGTACTGCAAGACTCCCACTGTTTACAGCTCGATAACAGATGGTGCACTATTGCGACGGCATCGATAAACCATATGCATGACATAGTATTTTGACACAATGAAACCCAGCCCATTAGCCCATTATCTCAGGAGATTTGCGGTTAAATGAGATTATGACTGCAAGTCTAGTACTTGTATGTTCGATGAAGCTCCATCACCCTCTCCTCCAGCTCGCGAGTCTGATTGGGTGCAAAGCGGAAATCGCTGACATAGTCGGAGCCGTGGTCTTCCTGGTCGTAGTCTCCCAGCTCTGCTTGAACGGTGTAGGAGCCCAGGAGGGCGTGAGTGACGAACGAGCACGGCAGCCGACCTGACAGCATGTCATCCCTCAGCTGCAGACACAGGTAGTATCTGTCAGACGAGACAAAAGGGGTGGAAAGAAGGGTATTGGCAGTCAAACGAGCCTGATCCAAAGCAAGCTCGAACAAGTATCAAGCATATTTAATCCATGGCAGTTAGTAGCATTCCAGGTCTAATCCTCAAAAAGGAGAGAGGGTTTTGGTTTGCTTTGACACCAGGGCGAAAGTGCCATGGAAATTGTTACAATACTTTTATGTAGACACTTCTGAATTCCACAGAAGGTTGTACCACAACCAGAACGCGTGTGAGCAAAATCTCCTTTGATTAAGTCTGACAGCACAGCCAGTGAAGTTACAACTGTCGGTACTGTCAACGTGTGTGCGTGTTAGAGATGTGTGCTACCTGGTAATATCCTCGGTGAGCTGCGAGGGATCTGGTGGGTAGAACTTTACAGCGAAGGCAAAGTGCCACAAAGAGTCTGAGGA
Source organism: Microctenopoma steveboyesi (assembly GCA_032359275.1). Lineage (NCBI taxonomy): Eukaryota > Metazoa > Chordata > Actinopteri > Anabantiformes > Anabantidae > Microctenopoma > Microctenopoma steveboyesi. Next base: position 2,598,210 of record JAUMHF010000021.1, on the reverse strand, counting down.
GAGATCACAAAGAGCTGGAAGGGTTTGTCTAAAGAATACTGCACAAATGCAATTTGTCACTTTACTAATTGAATTTCAAAATATTTATAATCTCAAAGACTCTTACTGCGCATCTGCTTCTTGATCTCCTTGGAGGGGTCCACCCAGTTCTGAAAGGCAGAAGGCACAATTCACACAGGGCAGGCTGGAAACATGGCTAATGCACACGCCGGTGTCACACTTTGGTCTAATTGTCGTCAGTGTTCCTCACGAAAGCCTCTCCATATGGTTAACTAAAGAAACTGAGCCCTCCCCTGCTGAGCCAACTGAACGTGCAGAGGGCCGATTTAATTCAAGCATCTGTTTTATCGTTGCATCACAAAAGCACGGGCTGCCAGTTACCTATCTGGTCTCATCACATCCGATGGTGCAGTGAACTGCTTCTTCAACAGGGGCTCCGTTTCTGCTTTGGTTGCGCGAGCATCTCTTCAGTGGTGCAGTGAATATTGACTCACTTGTTACAGCAGCTGTGTATCATGCTGCTTAGAGGCACAGCAACACAAATGGAAAGTAGTCAAATTGACTTTTTTCCACTAGTATTCGTTCTAAATTTGTTTTGAATGGTTTGTAATAGTGAGAATGGTGGATGAAAAATCGTTGTATAGCTAACAGAAAATTTCACTCAATGGTGTTTTAACCAGGTTCATCTTATTTATTTTACCTCTCTTGTGGGGTAACATCAATAACCTAAAATTGCTTCAACAATAATAAAAACCAATTACTGTCTTTGTGTACAATTACAGAGCCTTTACGAAGATGTCTAGAAACTTCGGCAACACTCGAAGTACTGAATACTTCCGAATTATTGGTTCACTTTGGCTTACGGTCATCCTCAGGGTCACTGACAATATGTGCAAAATATGTTTTGAGAAGTGAGGAAAAACTACAATCAACATGATTGTAGTTAGACCTGCTTGTTATGATACATTAGACTACTGTATATGTACAAAATCTGTTATTAGACTATTGTCATGTTTTTGTTGCAAAATGCTGTGCTCTGCACGCAGGCACACGAACAGGTGTTTGCTTCATGCAGCGGAGTTCTGCGCTGCCAGTGGTGCAGACAGCTGACGGTGCGTCGCTAACCCGAATACCTCACGGCAGCTGCTTGTTAATTCCGACGGTCTTTTTGGCAGCTGGTATCATATCAGTCAGGACAGAATGAGATGCATGATACAATGCAATGCTGTGGGACACTTTGGGAAATCGGCATTCTGGCAATTTGAACTGAGCACACACGTGCACGCACACACAAATACATGAACTCTTCCAGGGTTTAATCTGGCTGCTAAATACTCTAATGAGGCAAAGGCATTTATCATCCTCTTGAATCTATCTTACATCATCCAAAGCCAAAGAGCACTCAATTAGCAATGTGCTCACTGCTGCTTTGCTTTTAACTACAGAAAAACATGAAGAACATTTCATCACTGATTGTCCATAGCTTCACTTTTGCTTTTTGCAACCATTGTTCTTAAAGCAATCACACAGAATAAGGGTTTCCCTAAAGAGAAAAAGCTTAAATCCTCATTTCGCCAACCGAGACAGAGAAAGGGTATCTGAAATGACATTCCTTTATTCTTGGGCTCGTTTGGTCAAAGCAATCAGCGATAACCCCAGACAGTACGCTCAAGCTGTGCTTTGATAAGCCTGCATTTGATTAGCCTGTCACACTCATCTAAGCTGTAGCCTCACCACGCTCAGAAGCAGTAAAAATAAACTTCAGGCAGGCGCAGACTGTCTGTTGGGAAGGCTGGGAATTTTCCCAGGTGGCTGGGAAACAGGTTTATTTCTTTGTCTAAACTGCTGCAGACATTTTACAGCAGATACAGCTATAAAACAGATCACCTTAGCTGCAGCAATGAGGCCTTGTGCCATGAAAACAAGCAGCAGAAGACACAGACGAAGACTGATTGGGCAACAGTGCAAAGTGCGCAAAAATGACTTAATTAAGCATCCTGCATCTCGTGATTTAAGGGAAAACACAATTAAATAAAAGCCCCGGCGAATATAATCTGTTCGTGTGATGAAAGTCTTCTGTTCTAATTTCATTCTGTGTTGAACCCTGTTAGAAAATGTATGTGATATTTTAAGTATTTCATATTTTATACGGTAACAAAAGCAGGCTGTTACGTCGAATATGGTGTTAGATCATAATAATAATACAATTGAATATGTTTCATTCTGTGGACACAAATATTGTTTTACATATACTTTGAGAGGAACTGCATCAAATTAGCAGATTTAGTTGGACAGAACTGACACCAGATCCAGTCAGGTTTTTTTTATATAACCCCTAACTCTACCCCTAACCTTTTTTTTTTTACCATTCTATCACTGACTTCAAGGCTTCCTGTCTTCAGCCAGTCTGTTCAGACTGAGATCATGCTCATCATGTCCTAAGCCTCCGTTTTTACAAATGCAACGAGCCCCAACATGCAGGTGACAAAGCATGCCAAAGATGATGATGGTGACAGAGGATATGCTCCAGATGTTAAAAGAGACTTTTCATCTTTCCTATCTTCAAATAGCAGAAGGGTCTTCTGTACCCTGTTGTGGAAGCACATACCTGCCCTTTGGGAGCCTCACATCAATCAAACCCAAACCTCACATCTAAAAGAACTAACAGAGCAATCAGTCCAGTGTTACTCAGGTAATTATCTGATAATGAGCCTGGTCTGTGCACCTTGTAACAAGTCAAGATCAGAGGGAAACACATCAGCTGAAATGCCACAATGTTATGGTTACACTAAACCTTAGAGGACAGAATCAAACACAATTATCAACAAACGTTTTTCACCCAACAGTGTCTCTCCACTCTGCACGGTTGGAAAGTTGGACCTAAATTTGTCAAATGACCAAAAACTAACTTAAAGGCTTGTTCTACAAAAGACATTCTCGCAGACAGCATTTGAAAGCCTAGGCTAATAGATCTATGCGTGTCTCTAAATGTTGTGTTTGCTTATTTACATCATGTAACTCTTTAATACCTAAGCAATGTATGAGGCACTATACACCCACAAAGAAAGCTCACTGATGTCACCATTTAATAGTCCAACATAGGCTGTGAACAAAAAGTGACATGGTCCACCTACCCGGATCTTCTTATGGCTGTTTCTTAGCTGAGATATTTGGCAAAAGCAATTGAATATAAGCATCTGTTGAATGTCCCTGGATGTCCATGCAAAGTTGTTGTTACTGCTACTTAACACCTCTATCTATTCTGTACTCTACCTCTGAACAAATACTGAAGTGGGTGCACATTCCACAGTAATTACTCAAGTTGGACGTCCACTTAAACAGAGGTGTACCAAATTCCTGACATCTATAGAGAACACTGCCAAACCCTGGGCAAACATTGCACCGCCAAAGGGTTTGCACCATATGCATGATCAGGGTCAGGAAACAAAAAGTGGTTCAAATCATTTCAATTGTGCACATTTATTAGTCTTTAGTCTTAACTTTGCTTGGCAGACGCTTTTTTCCAAAGCGACTCAGGGACACACCGGGTGGGGGATGGATTAGGAGTCAGACGGGATGCAAACCTGCAACCCTCTGCATCCCAGTCTGATGGCTAACCCATTGAGCTACCAGGCCTTCACATTCTGCATACATTGGCTAATTAGCCTAGCTGACCTTAAAGATAAATCTCTACAGTCTACAGCTATAAACATAGTAGACCAGCCTGCTCATGGGTATGAAAGAAAGACATAAAGTAGTTACTGAAGTCATTTTTCAAGTTTCTTTCATATTCTACATTTCCTATCTGGCTCTTGGCTTTTGTCCACACAGGTTAACTCAACCAATCTGATTGTCTCTGCCTCCAGAGCACTTCTGCCTCTGAGATATATTTGTTTAACTAAATTTCATATATGAATCTCACAACGAGTAAATGGGGCAGTTCTTCATCGTTTCTCCTATTGCACAAGTTTCCCGATTGCCTTTTGTCTCTGACCAAGACAGAGCAAGGATATTTCCATTCACTTCCATTCATCTTCGAATGATGGATCGTCACCCCTTTGAGAGCACACCCAGCCATCAAGTGAGAGGAATACAGATTGTTCTGTGAATAATGTATTTATGCGCTGAAACGTCCCGTGAGGTTATTGTGGTACACAATTCACTGACCTTCTGGGTGTCTGTGTCTGCAAAGGTCAAACCAAAGTAGTCCTTCTCCAGCAAGTTGAGGTGCTCACACACCATATCCATCAGGGTCTGTCCTTTGGAGTGTTTCTGCAAAGACAAATATACATGTCAGGTCAGGGATACTTTCTCAGAGACATCATTTATTATATGCATAAGAGTCGACTACTGGTAAAGCTTAGTTTCAATGAGCTAAATTTTGCCCGCTAATATCAGACAACATTAGACAGCTGGGCTCGTCAAGATTATTTTTCCTTTTCTACCCCTGCACACAATAAAACAACTCAGCCATTTGCTGTTGTGTCTTAGTCTGTATGTATTAAAACACTTGACAGGAAAGATGAACTGTAAATTGAAGGAAGTCTGGTCTTTGTGCTTTAGGCAGGGATTTCTTCTGCTATCCAGAGTTCAAGATGAACATTTCAGAGACATTGTTATGCAACTAAGTGACGAGATCACGTTTTCAGGTAGAGTTTATTTGTTGTACTGTATGTATTTGTTATAACAGTTAACATTAAATGCACAGGGCACCGAAGAAGGCTTAAAACAGAAGTGTTGGTTGTAAATGTGTGCTATTATGCTGAAGGTAAAGAAAACAGCAATATTACTGAAATGCACCATCTTGGGACAATGAATGCTATTAGAGGACCATAACTACTGGTACCAAGCTGCATGAGAATCTATCCTTTTGTAGCCAATACACTCAAATACTCATTAAATACACATGGTAACTTCTTCATGATGCTGGGAAAATAATCAGAAATGGCCACCAGCCTCATCTTCTGGGAAACATCTCACCTTAAAGATAAATCAAATGTCCAAGTCATCCATGCAACAGGTCATGCAGTATTTCAGTCTGAACCGAGTAGCAGACCCGTTGACCGAGTTCTCGTTAGCACACGTCTACTAACTTTATACCACTCTTACCACTCTATACATCAGACCAGGGTTGGGCATTCCTGGTCCTCGATGTCCTGGTTTTCAAACCATCTCTGCCCTACATGCTGCTGATTACCTGATCAGGTGTGTTCAGCCAATCATAAGCCACAAGCACGTGGATGTTTGGAAAACAAGCAGGACAGCATCCCTCGAGGACCAGGAATGCTCACCCTGATTTAGATCGTAAAGACATACAGTACCCTGAATTTACTGTGTTTTTATCCCCTTAATTAACAAATATTTACCACAA
>JAUMHF010000021.1:2555096-2592829 GCA_032359275.1 Microctenopoma steveboyesi | reverse complement strand
GGCCCAGCAATGCCCCCCCCCCCCCCGGTACAGATCTTGCTGTGTGTAGTTTTGATATCTACGCAAAGTATTAAATCCCCACACACACTGTACCTCCTCCCCTGTAGAGTACATTGTAAGGTGACAGGGAGATGGAGCAAGCGGTTGCCAGGGAAACAGATGCAATAATATCCATTTACTGACTTTATTCCTTAATATCCGAAGGCTAGAAACAGAAATATGTTTTGCCTGTGCATCATTATAGGTAAAGGAATGACGGCGCAAATCTTGGTGCTTATAAGATCAGTGAGGCTACTACAGCAAAACTCTCAATGCAGAATAGGACTATGCTGTACAGCATGAGCAGCAGCCCGATAAATGAAATACTTAAATCAGCATGTGGAATCTTAATAATCCATGACTGAAGCGATCTAGTCTATTTGTTCTCTGCTCTGGAGCAATTAAATATTCTACTCTACATTGGTGATCTCCGTGTTGCCACCTGAATGGACATGGGAAATCCTAATACCGAATCTTGGCAGTGTAACAACACAGCTAACCAGCTTTAAATACTTACTCCCAACAAAAATAGCCCCGTTAGCTACAGTGCAACAACCCACTCAGGCTTGACCGTGCACAGTTGCCCCAGCGAGCAGAGGCTGCTGGGTGAGAGAAGTGGGCAGGGTGAAACCTTCAGTAGAGACTTAATTAACCCATGAATGTAGTACCTCCTCCGGGGAGAGCAATCCTAAAGTATGGCCTGCCTTTTCGCAACACTGTTATTATGAACTCCTGGAGCAACAAGGGAGGTTCAGATATGGCAGGCATGAAGATCCACCCCCACAATTACGAACAGGAAGCAGGAGCAAGCCCGTCCACGACCTGGAGGTCTCACACTCTCACCACAATACAGTAGAATTTAAAAAACATAGATTGCTTTGTACATCCGTCTCTGGCAATGACTGGCAGTGCTGCAAGTGTAGGCAAATATTCTGGGAGAGAACTTAAGACATAAATGCTTTCATAACCATAATGCACTATTGTTGTGGCGTGAAGAAGGCCCCGAGGTATTTGAGAATGTTTTTCACATTGCGGAATGAGGTTGGTGCAAGTGTTGCATTCCTGATTGTCTTACCTCAAACACACTTGCACATTAAAGGCGCCCTCTCCACAACACACACAAACGCACATGCACAAGATTTCATGCACTTATGCATAAGTAACCTAAGGGGTCGCTCATAATAACATTGCTCTTCTATTTTCTCCTTGGTTGCACCTAGCTTGCAACCATGTAATAACTATAGACTTCTTAATACCCTGTTATCGGCATGTGCTGGATGCTTTTACTGGACAAAAGGGAGTTCCACTGACTCAGTACTCGGTATGAATATAGGATTGTTGTTATGCAAATAAGAATTGACACAAAAATAATATAATAATAAAAAATATAAACATGATTGAACCCTTTTTATTTGACTAGATGTCAATGTGTTCAGTAATTTTTCACATAAACAAAAATCAATGAACTTCTAACAAGGTCACTGTTCAAACTATGAAAACATTATTATGTCTTCTGAGAAAATTTAATTCAGGGAGTCCATCACCTTGAAGGACAGAAGATGTTTTTATGTTAACATTTAGAATTTGCTCTCAATTTAATAGCTATGATGTCAAGACAAACTCGATCTTTAGCGGAAGATTGTTATTGTTCTTAATAAATTGGTTCCTCATAGGGAATTTGCATTATTCATTCATGACAAACCTAATCTTTTCTTGATTGAGTATACCAATGTTTTTTTCTTTTTCAGAATATTACAAATTCTTTTGTTTATTCCCAAAAAGGCGTGTTTATGTTTGTGAGTCTATGTTTAATATAGACATATATGCAAGGAATCTGAAATGTAATCTCATATTCATCTTTAGAAAGTGAATCTAAACAACACATATGATACATTGCATTTCTAAAACCTATATTAAAATTTACAGTTTAACTGTTTTACCTGCATGTTTAATTCTATGTATATACATTTTTTTTTTCATTCAGTTACACGGTATGCCTATACTATGTTGAGTTAGTCTATCGTTCCATGCTGCATCTGATAGAGCTGCAGGACTGGGCAGGGCAGCCTGGACAAATCTCATCTCAGATAAGGTAGCAATGGTGCCAGACACATATCTGGATTTGGATGCCTGACTAGATTCTCTGTGGGAAGAACCCAAAATTGACCCTAAACAATAAATTGCTTAAAATATTGCAGCATAGTCGTCTCACCTACAGTCCAGCAATTGGTTATGAATTCCTGTCATTCCAAATCTACAAAGCATATTGTATATCAGAAGGAACTGATGTAGGTGGTGTATACTGTTGTTAGTGATACACACTCCAAAACCCCAGACTGCTTCCTGTGCACTTATCTAAGGCAATGAACTATCTTTCTTTCCCATCACCTCTTGCTTGCATGGCTTCAGTTCCATCAGAGCAAGTAGGAAATGTCATATTTCACACTGCTAGAGCAATGACAGTAAATATGTTGTGTGGAATGAGGACTTTGGTACTGCACTACTTTCTGTGCCATTGTTACAGCAATGTGTAACATTTCTTCGGCTTTGCCCCCCGGTGAGCTCTCAGCATCAGCATTCTCTCTTTTATTCCCTTTGCCTGTTTAATTCACTCCGTGCAGCACAATACAACACACACAACTACCCAAAGAGGAAAATAAAAACAACAACAAAGGGGATGAAAGAAAGGGAAAAGGGGCTCTTTTCTCCATGGTTTGCTCAAAGCATGTTAAAGGCTAAATCTAGAGAACGTGTTGCTGCAAATTGTTTATCCATTGCGCATACCTCAATTTCTCCCTCGAACTCTGAGGAGTCCAGCAAGGCGACTTTGAAAGGGATGGTTTTAAGTCGTTTGGATCCTTTCTGGGGAGACTTCAGGTTCTTTGGGGATGTTTTCTCGGACATTTCATCCGTTTCTCTATGTTCATCCAGATGCTTTGAGTTCTGTTCCTGTACAAGTATAAAAAAACAAAGACAGTCAAAAAAGACAGTTCTAGATTTGATCTGTTTTCCTTGATGTCATGATCCATAAATGATCTATTCATAGTAGAAAGACAGCTGGAGGTGTCTTCCTAACAAGACACTGAGCAACGGTTTTTGGGGAAATACAATTCACTGCAGTACAGGAAGTGACCGCCAGTAAAGACTGGCAGCATGGCTGAGAGGCCCCGCTCAAATGAACATCCATGCTTAAGTAGTAACACAGTTATCGCTGTTCTGACCTGTTTGGCCATCTTGCTCTCCGAAGCCGAGTCTTGCATTGCTGCTGCTGCCCTCTGCAGTGTGGAAGGACTCTTTCCTTCCTCTTTTCTCCTCCCTCTCTGCCTGCCGCTGTCACACCGGCAAATTTACGCCAACCTGAGAAAAGACAAGAAAATGGTAAACATCTCTCAGCTGAGAAGCATACTTCCTTCAAAACCCCATGTCAAAATTCATCTTTACACGGTTTCTGTCCAAATTTAAAAAGCTGCGGTGACATCTGTGAAAAATTCTCATGTCGAATGGATTCACCCCAGAACAATCGCAGCACTGACATCAGTATCACACCTAGATCTGAAAGGTGCAAAAAAAAAATCTGAAAGATGAAGTTTAATACAGCACAATTTCCACAGACTTAATCCACCTTGCAGTCAAGGACATTTACTTTAATTATAAAATCCCACACTGAGCCAGATAATGATCATCTATTTAAGCAAGACAGGCTCTAAGACTAAGATGACAATTACCAAAAAAATATTATAATAATTGTGCATTAGGCCATGAGCAATACTGTTGGTGTTCACAGTAAGAATCGGTTCATTTCTATAGCCACAAAGATTAGAGCACCACCAGTCATCCATGAGCAGGTGAATATGACTATGATGCTGCAGTGTGCATCGATCGATGGTGCAATGGACTGCCTCGAGTGCGTATCATGCACTGTAGTTAGAAATATGTCACATGAACACCGTGCTACCGAAATAGAGCAATGGCAGAAGAAAACAACGCAGAGCCGGTGCCTTGTTTGAGTTGTACCATCAGATTCTCACTTACGGTGTATTATGTTTCCTCGCTTCTCCACAGGCTGCTCTTACTTTGTCAATATCTGCACTTGTCTAGAAATCAGTTCATACTTGTTGCTTTCCACTGCAGGATATAGGTGTGGTATTAGAATAATAACAACAGCTACAGTAAAAGTACAGTGCATCTAGTTTTGTCAGTTAGAGAGGTGTGTACTCTAAACATGTCCAAACAAATTCTCATTGGAAAATGTTTCAGGAAATATATTTAGGGCTGTTAACAGAGACACTCTTGGGCAAGTGGGATATAAAATACAGTGATTTCTTTACAATAGGAAACACAAACACTGAACACAGATGGTAATGCAGAAGTTTATCTTTTACTCAAAGGGGTCATATATCTGTATGCTTTTTCAGGCTTGATATTACATATAGAGTGCCCAGAGACAGACTCGCATATCAATAATAGATACAGTTACTGGGCAGCAGCAGCAAGTGTTTTTATCTGTTTCTGGACTTTATTATTTTCACAACCTGCAGCAGGATTTTTTGGCCTGGTTGTTGCTGAAGGATGGTGCCGTTCCATCTGGGCACACCAACACTTTAAGTTAAACAGCAATAACATTGTTTAGGAACGTTCTGCTGCAAATAAAAGCCATCCATTCAGAACATTTAGTTCATGTCTATTTGCACAAACACGTCATTTAAATGTTACTCATTATGCAGAACGGCCCTATTTTAAATTAATTATTTTAAAGTAATCACACATTTGCTCATGGGCATAAAAAGAACAATAATATTCATATTGGATTTTTTTTTTAATTGCTTCCTCTGTCAGTTGGAAATTTCTCAGAGCGTTATCCTTTATCATATTCCTGTTCTAATCCTAGTTCCCTGGCCCCTGGTCTCCTGGCCACAGGTCAAAGACACCAAAACCTCCTGTAGTGCAATCATCTACGTGCTAATACCCAACATTATTCCTTATCATAAACTACATAAAGTAAAGGTGCTCAAGCCATTTTTATGGATTTAGTATTTTTAATTAACCTCATCAATACAATATTTTATTTGAGTTGACGCTTTTTTTGTGCATGGTAGTGAAAAATGTTTCTAATGTTTTAGTGCAGATCTTGAGAAAGCTGATGTAGTACAAGTACTTTGTTCACATATAGATATTTGTGTTATAATTCATTTTCTGACAAAGCCGCAGCTGCATATTTGATCTCTCATAAGCCTACGTGGGAGGTGATTCTTATGTGCATGACACACAGAAAAAATTACTATGTGAACATTTCTCCATTAAGGTGAAACCGACAGCTAAGCCTCCCCCACAATAGATTTCTCCCTGTATGACTGAAAATGGTAAATATAAATAAATAAAACAAGCTTTTGCTCTGGGAATACAAAGGCCAATATTCAATGTGAATGCTGTACATAGTGAAACGTGTCATGCTGTTGATCTTTTCACTGCTGGGATGACCATTTTTGGTCACTAGTACAAGAGAGAACAAAAAATAAGCTGCAGTAGGTAGCTGTGCATGGATATTACAGTGGGTTGATGACCAGATGAAAAAACAACATTCATGACCCTGGAACTTGCTCTTCAATGACTTTTAAAAAAGGAAAACAAGCCACATAATATGTGAAGTCCTAGAATCTGCTCACTGCAGAATATCATCCTTCATCGCTGTGCTTTCCCGCGCGTCCCATTACTTACGATCGCAATGAACTCCCCTCCTTTGAGACAAAAGTGAATCATGGAATGGTTTGTCCACCCAAGGCCTAATTCCCCCTGCATGGTCCCATCCAGCCCAACACTGTCCTGTAAGTTGCTAAATCAATTTTCTCTCGCTGGCAGATTCGTGGATATGACTGAAAGTAAACTCCATGATTGGAGAGGAAAGACCCCGCTGGGTATCAGGTTCTGATGGCAAAGGAAGCAAACGCTCAGCGCCGCCGTTTCTTTCTGTTATCGCTTTTGCCTCCCGGTCCGAATCAGTCAGGCTGAAAATAACAAGCGTCTCCCCCGTGTGCATTACAGGTGCACACTTCCTCGTTCTGCCCAAGTCAAACAGAAGCTGATGTCGCCACTCACTTAATAACATCTGGGCTACACGACACAATGCATTCATCTACAGCCCCCTGTTTGAATATACCATTCTCCGCTGTGCCATGTTCACAGCACCAGATTACCTGTGAACACAGTGACGGGCACACAACCAACCATGGAACGTGCTCTAACAATAACCAAATCGATACCGCTGCTTTGAAGTGGTCAGAAAAGGGCCGTGTCACAAAAATAAAAAAAAGAATTCAAATCCGATAATCCAGAGTTACTTTCTGTTAAAAGTGGCCTCTTTTATTGAGACATCATTCTCGTGAAATCAGATTAATTGCTAAATTAACACAAATTGATAGCATAGAGCGAGGCAGTAGAGCCCTGAAAATGCATCAATTTCCTGTAACAGACTATTACCCACAATCACCTTTGTCAACCCAGCGACCCAGACCTCTACAAAGGAGAAGAAAGCACCTTAAAGTGCAGAGTACACTGTTGTCTCCTTTGTGGAACACTGTACAGTTCACTGACAATGTCTGTCTTTGATATCATCCATCAGTTCTAATAATTCATCACAGAGAAACATGTATTGTTTCCTTGGAGGGTTATGAAACGCTACTCTTCCCTAACAAGCGCAGCCTTTTCCCTTGTTCCTCTTTCTCGTCGTTCTCATCAGAGCTATGCTTTAATCTAAGTAAGGCAAGAGGAGAGCGAGAGGGAGGGAGGACGCATGTCTGTGGAATTCTGGCTAAGCTCGGGGATGCAGTTGCCATGGTAACAGCATGGAATACTCTCTTTCTTTTTTTTTTCGCACACCCGATCATCTCTCTCGTCAGCGGAGTGACACGGGAACAGAAAGACAAGTCGCACAAGGAGGGAAGATGAGAGGCCAAAAGATGAAGCGGCCAGAAAGACAGAAGGATCAAGGATAAACGGGGAAAGATAAGAAACGACAAGACGGAGGAAATAAGCTGATGTGGCATTGCAACTCAAAGGAAATGTCAAGCAGCCTCCCCTCTGGTTAGCTGTGTAGGAGCTGCACACAGGGACTGGCAGGAAGGCAGGAAGAGGTGCAGGCACACTCTCTCTACTATTTACCAGCAAACAAAACCTGCTTCACAGCCGAGCCAGTCATCACCGCTGGGCCAATACACAAGACTAATCCCATTATGAAATCCGCAGCTCTGCCCTGTGGTCTTACTCATAAAGAGCACAGCACTGGCAAAAAATAAACAGAGATAACACACAATAGCTATTGTACAGGGATCTCTGTACTTGAATCCAAGACACCACTCTCACCTACAGTCTGCTGTCTACTGTACATCACTGCTGCGTCACCATCCAGCAGTAATACGGTAAATCCTTCTGCTCATCAATAATGTTGTCTCACTCTGACCACGTTGGTCTTTCTCCCTGACAATATTTACAAGCACTCATCTAAAGTGCTTCTGCTCCACCTTGCTCTGAATCTGACCTTACGCCGTATGTTCAACACCAACAAAAGCATTGTGAAGTGCACTTGTGTCTCTCTTTTGGTTGCAGGACGTGGTAGAAAGCTGTTGTCTATTCTCTCCAACTTAGCTACTACATACTGTATATAACAGAACTCAACTAAACTTTCAAATCCCAAGTGACAGAAACGAACCTGCGTGTTCATACGCTGCCTCTGGTAAACTGCGAACCCTGATCAAAAAGCTAAGAAAGAAATAATAAAGTCACAGCCAGCAACTCCTCCACACTTTCAGTGTCACAGTCTTGACTTTTTGTGAGTTTTAGCAATTGCTTAAAAAGATGTGATGACACTAAGGTCACTGGGCATCTGCTACTGTAGCGGGCACTAAAATGTGAACAGCTCAACATGTCGCCAGCAGCTCTGACTCCTACTTCTTGAAAAAGCACCACTCCTGTGTGGCTCGTCTCCCAGCCGATCGAGGCGCACCGCAACGTGTCGGGGAGAGCTCCTTCAGCACAGTCGCTCGGACGGAAGGGCGGTAGGCTCTCAGAGGACAAGGACACTTCTCGTCTCATTCGCTGACCTCACACGAAGGCACGCGACCTCCTGTCATACACACTGAGTAACGCCCAGGCACCACCCAGGGCACTGTTTCTCTACAGAGCACGGTGTGTTTACCCATTCTAGTGGTATCCTTTTTCAAAAGTGATGATGATGCAGCCATCACAGAGCTGGAGTACCCCCCTCATTATTTGGAGGAGTTTCCTGTGTGAGGTTCTGCCAGTGGATGATGACAGATGAGACCTGAGCGGAAAGACGGAGGCACATGCCTGCAAGCCTGTTCAAGCCGCACATTCCTGAAGTACGTCTGGAATCGCACATCGAGGAAAAACACTACAGAGCAAAGCGTTGCTTTGTGCACACAGGGAACGCAAATGCAAGGAGCCAGAGCGCCACCCCCCCACCCTCCGGTTGCTTCCTCCATCGTTCTTCTTCTATGGAAAACAAGGACATGAGGGTGTGTTTCTGCATGGGCGGTTCGAACAGTCATCGTCGTGAACCTCGGGGGCAGGGAGACACATGGAGGCAAGACAAAGCTTGTTGGTGCCGCTAACGCTGTGCTCAGTCCTGGGGAGCATGAGTGAGACACACAGATCCACGCTGCTCAAAGGGTTAACGTGTCAGATGTTGGTTTTTCTTTTTGTCTCTGGGAAGTGTTCAGGCTACAATTCTCCAAGTCACTTCTACAACCACTCTTTTGTTTTAATATAACATTATGGTTTATTTCAAACAGAAATATCAGACATTATTTACTGTCATCCTCGTTACTGCTTGTTAATTCCTCTGTTTAAAGTTTGAACTTATATTTCCCGACCCCTTTCATACATGGTATAGCTTACTTATAATTAATTTAACAAAAAAACAAAACAAACAGAAAAAATAATTAATATTTAGTGACAAAAAGCTCGAAGCCTCTTCACCAAAATGGAAATAATTCAAGGATATTTTGCACTAATAATGAAAAAACAGAGACTTTTATCTAACCAGATTTGTCCAATATGCTTGCGAAGAAATTACTCTTAACGCTTTCCGATGTGAGCTCCCGCGCCTTCCGTTTGATCAGTTCCTGTCAGAAAGCGCGGCCGCGCTCTCAGAGAGCAGTGTGTAATTGTCTCGACGTGAAGCCTCCGCTGTGCTACAGATAATGAGAGACTGTCACATCGTTCGCACTTCCCCAAAACCAGCTTCTCCACCACTATAATCTCAGAGCAGGAAAATTATTTCCCACAGCTTAAAACCTCTCTCGTGTTTCGTTAAAGTGCTGATGAAACGAAACACAACAAACAGGTTAGTGCTGTTCGGTGACGTCTTCCGTCATTTCCGCGCTCACATGAAATTATTTCACTGTTTGATGCAGCAGATAATTTGACCACAGGCAAATATAAGAATTGGAAAGACACTGGCTATATTCACATGGGACGACATTTTGGACGAGTGGCTGTCACGTTAGAGTCCTTTCCCTCAGAGGAAACCGTCTTTCAGTCCACGAGTTCAAACTTATAACACAAGACACCCCAACAAGCCGTTGTTTGTTCTCCTTTAGACCGAGGCGAGTTCCAGCAACGCTGTCAATACCTCGACGGTCTCAGACGGGACTCGTCTGATGACCCAAGCTGCTTGAAGTTTCGCCTGGATATGGCGCACACAGTTAGTCTCACCCTATTTCGCTTTTGCCTTTGAAGAAGTATCCAAACACACAGACACACACGCAACGCACTCTCCCTTTCCCTTTGATTTCACTTTCTGCATTACGTCTGTATGAATTTATTTTTCTTTTTGTTCTTGTGTATGAAAACCACATTTATTGAAACGATTCTCATCACTTCCATCTGTCTCAAGGTGTTTGGAGGCTTGGCTTTTCTTCTCACACCTGCTGCTCGACTGTTCTGCGCTGCACCTCGGCATTATGTTTATTTCTGGGCAGAAGTAAGTCAGGAGCCTAGCAATCCAGTTTAGAAGCAGACACTGATTTAAGCCTCTCTTAGTGGTAATAATGTCTGATTCACTTTTATGTAGGAGATGACAGCATCTTCCTTCTGTAAAGCTTCCAGCGTTGAGACGGATCTATGTTTCTGTGTTAAATCTGCAGAGCTCACACGGCTAAACCAGCGGTTGGCAGTGTGCTGCACTACTTCAAACCTTGGGAGAGTTTTTGTTGCCTGAGATGTCCAGCAGTCTATTGATCGGCCCGCTGTAAATAAAGTTGGAAACCGCAGGCCAAATGACTTGCATGAACACTGCACTCCAGCCAGTGACATGCACAATGTGGCAGCCAAAGCAAAGTGTAACGTCTACAGCATCACTAGGCCTCATATGGAGCATAATCACTCTGCTTTTAGGTCTGCTCTCTCCTGACAATAGGAAACACCTGGCACCTAAATGCTGCGTGCACGTCACCAGCTGTTCTCTAACTTTGTCTGTGTGTGGTTCAGTCAGTGGAATGGGATGAGATGTATAATGACTCGAGCGGGTTCTGCGTCTGGGTTCTCCTAGAAGTTAGACCTGATCCCAAATGAAAAGCATCCAGGAGACTTCCTAGTTTTGCCCAGATCACGTCTACTGGTTTCCATTCTAGGAAATAGTTGTACTGTGACTTTGGATATTATTACCAACTATCACAAAGTTCACTTTGCCTTTCAGCTCAGCTCCCTTTTCACCCCAGTGGACCAGTACAATGTGTGTGCTGCCTGCTGCTGCTGCTGCTGCCGGAGAAAACCGCAACGAGAACAGTAACAGGTCATTAAAAGCAAAATAATTAGCGAGGCAAACCTGAAAAGCTCCAAAGGGCTGAATGGAACAGCTGATGTGGATGATAACCCTCTTGGGATTCATCACTATAAGCAACCCCACTCACATTACACAGCATCCTTTTGGCATTTGTTCATATAGAACCTTCAACGAGCGCAGCCTTAATGTGGCATAATTAAATTCAGATTTGTGATGTGAAAGAACTCAGAACAGTCCTTGATTGCTTTCATTATTTTCCAACACGCCTCTGTTGTTCAGCAGTGTTGCCAACTGTCTTACGAGAATTATGACCACGCCGTGTCTGAACAAAGCTATTATTATAAGTATGAATGACTAGAAGCAGTCAAACAGGAAGATGTCTGTTTTATTAATTCACTTTACGTTTCCTGACTGTGACATCCAGTTTGGAACGCGTATCTCTCCAGTCCATAGGAACAGTAAGACCTAAGTAGGTTGAGAAATCCTTCCCTGCCCAAATGGTAAGTTGCAAGCGTTGCCTCGTGATCCTGTTTTAGAGACCTGACACAATACCTGCTTTGTTTACCACAGTGTTAGCCCGGCTGGTGCACGGCGCTTTAGTGTAAAATGTGATCTGCACACAGGCTTTCTTTAAAAGGCACTCATGAAAGACAGTGTGTGTGTTTCTGTTTCAATGCAGTGTCGTTCTAATGAGGAAAATGCTCAGTGGTGGGTGTTTTTTTGTTTATTTCTGACACACGGCAGATCAACCTGTGTCCTTCTTCTACTAAACTCTAATGTTGCTTTTTATTCAGTAGTGATTCCAGTGCTGTCTCACAAAGAAAGTGACCATGAATCCTTGTGTCAACCTGCATATGCATAATATTATGTTAATGGTCGCGCTCAGCTGCGTTTTGTAAGTCAAGCCCTCGTAGCAGGGTTCATCAGAAAGAGCTGCCGTTCGTGGAGGAATAAATCCAGAGAGAACAACACAGCCACAAGCCTCGGTTATCTTTCTTAGGAAGGACACAACTAACTACCTCTTTACGCTGATCTGCCTTTTGTACACACAGCAGTCACCTCCAAGGTGTTTTTCCAATTTCCTTTCATCTTGAGAAGTTGAGGGGAACACCATAAATCAACTGGAAAATGGTTGGTGTCAGGAGCCCTCACAGCGGGACTCATCTCTTCACGGGCCTCTTTTACTGTATTTATCTCAAGGGATTAAGGTGATTCGGCTGGCATTTACATAAAAATATTGTCGGGATCCCCATGAGCGCGCCTGGAGCATTTTCAGAAGAGAGAGAACTATTTGGGGATCAGTGCAGAATACCTGTAATACCTCAGAATGACGTAGCACTACGCACTGCAGACACTTGTGAAGTGCAGAGGAGTTCATTTTAAGTTGACCTTTTGGAAGTGAATGAATTATTGTGACAGGCAGTGATTGAGTGCAGGAAGCAAATTGTCCCACTGTCGTTGCATTTAATGGAGAGATAAAAGTTGCTGTGTTCATCCTCAGAATATGTAGCATTTCTATAAATGTTAATGGCTGTAGGCTTTCATAAAAAACCATATAAAACAGCAGTGCAGTGTGCTCCAGTGGGAACAATTCGGGGGAACTTAAGGGGGCTGTTGGATGCATGCTATTCTGGCACAAATGGGCCTCCCGCTAGCTCCCAGTGGCTGCACTTTCAGCCAGCCGAACACATCCTGCTGCTGCCCAGCTAGCTGGAGCAGCACTCAGCCTCCGTTGGCTAATGGAGTGCTTTGAGCGAGAGGAAGGCAGCGCCACTGTTGGCCCGTGCATCAGCATAGATGCCGTGCTTCAGGTGCACACCGTCGCCGCACGAGGTGGCAGCAGCTGGAGCGCGTGAGTCAGTGCGTACGTCTTTGTGGTTTGCTTGTCCGTGTTTCTCTTCTCCATTCTTTTCCTCCCCACACAAAGCCAGGGGCTGAGCTGTTTCAGTCTTCTCTCAAGAGTGGCACACACTGCAAAATATTTTGGCTCCGGGCCGATTCACATTCTCCACGCCAGGATGCAGAGAGGAGTACGAGGCTATCTAAGGCTCTTTCACATGCATGCGAAATACTGCAGTGCTACCACAACGATAGGACACACAGGGTGAGCGTAGAGGGGACGGCAACGTGTGCCGTATCTTTGTGGCAAATTACGGGACTGATCTGCAACCAAGATTTTATTTCACACACAACGCTATGGCAACAGAGCCTACAGCATCACCCACTGTTCCCGTCATGGCCCATTTGAAGCTCATTCCCCAGTGCCCATGGGAGAAGGTGGCACAGGGCCACACCATATGCTATTGTATGTGGCAGGCTACAGTTCTCTGCAGGGGAGCTGAGCTGCGAAAGTTGGGCGTCTGTCCACTGGACTAATTATTGCCTCTGTGATCCGGAAGATTTTCTTCATAACCGGCCTGCAGACCCTTCACCACACTGCCCCTTTGCCAGGCCACAGAAACAAGCGAAAAGTCCTCCTACTTTAAATGTCGAACAGATGGAGACTCATGATCTTGACTACAGATTAAGACAGAAAGTCTAGAAAGGGGTGTGTTCGTGGCAGTTACATTTAATCTCTTCTCTTCTTTTCTTCTCTCTCCCCCACCCCGAGCGCCCTTTGTGATCCGATAGGCCTGGAATAATAAGCAGTTAGCATGTTATCTGCTAACAGCTCCATTTCATCATGCATAAGCAGCTGTGTGGATCACAGCAGGTGCAACGCAGGAGCAGAAGCTCTGCATAATAACAGTGGAATCCGTCTCAGTGATGTGCAATTATCACGCGCTGTGGTTTAGACTTGATTTCGAAATTATCATAACGTCAAGTCTCAAAATTAGCTTCAGCATTGGTAGCATATATATATAAAAGCTACAATGAGAAAGAGATTAGTCCTGCAGGTGGAGGGCAGCTCCAGCTACTTGGGATGTCTTGGGATGTCACATGCACAGTAAAGGACATTGATGATAAAAAAAACCACTCTACAGATGGACCAGATGCGTGAAGGTTTGTGCAAAGTCTTAAGGTGTGAGCTATTCTGCAAATCTAAATGTCAGCAGACAAAGAGTGAGCACACAACCGATGTGACCACGGAGAAGCACTGAACCAGTGGACCGACGTTACAGTGATGGGAGAAGAGAAGGCAAACAAATCAAGCGAGGACAACAAATGACAAACCAGGCTGGGCCCAGGACAACACGATCGGTGAACGGTGCCGTCACTAGTGAGACATCAGCCATACCAACATGTCCACCCTCTAGCTGCTGCTCTCTGTGCTGCGTCTAGCAGCTGTGGCGCTCATTCTAGCATTCACATTCATTGAAAACTAAAATAATTAATATTAGCAACTAATTGTCATTGCCACTCTGCAACAGTGATTCTTTGTATTTACTCTCAGCAATTAGGGGTTTAGTAGATTGGTCAGCAGTGTCTGCGGTGCATTGAAATCCAGCACTGATAACAGCCCGCCAGTGTACTGTCGACTCACCTACAGCCACATCAGAGCTCCATCACATTGCTGCTAATGCTAACAGGACTCTGACAGGACACCCTACTGCTGCACATTAAAAGCATTCAACTGGGCAAACAGGAAACACAGCGTTTGTCACAAATGGAGCACCACAGGTGCAAATAGTTCTGACTCACTTTTTCAGGCAACATGTGAACACACAGACCAGTCGCTCTGCTCTTGGATTTCTGACGAAGTAGCTGCTCCACAAGTGTTTGCTGTGATTTTAAGTCATCCTTGCTGTTACCAAGGTAACCACAGGTGTTGTCACATCCATACAGACAAAAATTCCTAATGGATTCCAACTACAACTAAAACCCTTACATGTACAAAACAAGGTTAAAGACAGACATGTTTTCCCGCCAACAATCGTAGGACAACCTTGTGACCATTTATATATTTTAGATTTATATTACATGAATTGAACCTGAGGCCTGATAGACTCCTGTATGCACAGAGTTTGATATAGCTCTCAGGGTTTGGGGCGGTGGCCCCTGTATGGTCGAAAAACCCGTAGAAAACTAAAAACAAATGCAAAGCAGCATTGTCACTAAATCTGATGCCACCATGTTAAAAAGATGTTTACTGTGGATGTATATTCCGAGGCTTAGTTTTCTACAACCATCTCTTCTCTTTTATTTGTCTGACAGATGTATCTCTGAGGCTTGCTCGAAAGAAAAAGATTCTTTTGTAAATTGGTGCATAATTTTCTCAGGAAATTCAAGGGTACATAAGGACCCGCAAGAAAACCGATTGTGTTAACATCTTAAAAGCCTCTTTCTGTCTTACACAGGGTTAAACTTAGCATAAACTATATCATTCTGCTGTATAAGAGACACAGGAAGTAGGAAACAGAAGCTGAATCCAGAGTCTCATCAAACATCATCCATTGCCGTGTTGCTCAACAAAACAAACATCTGAACTTAGTCCACGGGAAGCACTGGATGAAATGTCACACAGCTAAATGCTTTGAAAATACAGATGTATGTGTTTGGTTGTACCTGTGCATGTGTGTGTGACCGTGTGCGACACAGAGGCTGAGCGTCTGTTTGCTTTGAGATTTATCACAGCACCCTCTCTGCCGCCATCGATCTGTCCCCCTCAACGCGTCCTCTGCTGCTTGTCCTTAAAAAGCAACACGAAGAGTGGGTTCTGGACAGCCCGCAGCCCCGTTTAACATCTGTGGCACAATCTGCCAGCAGGGGCAGAGCAATTATATCACAAGGTTACACGCAGAGACACGCTGAAGTCAGAGGACGGGAACCGTGGACAGATAAACGCAGAATATGTCAGCCAGAAACGTTTTCCTTCCTTCTGACTGAAGATGTCAAATCATCAGGTTAATGTCTGGAGAATCATGCTTAGTGTGAACAAATGTGCAAAGTGTATGAACGTCAGCCTGTTCAAACAGAAAGAATCAGGAAATACTGTGACTGTTTCTGCTGCCGGAGGGAGAGAGCAGTTGTGGATCCTTTGCTGACAGGCATTTTCTCAACAGCATATCTGAGGCACAAAACAATGGGTATTGTATAGAAACGCTCATTAAAATGCTTCCTCACATCTTTCGCTTGTTTTTCCTGCTTTGCAATTGAAGATGAGATTGACTCTAAATTCCATTTAGTTTCTTTTCCGAATATGCAGCTTGCGTCCAACTAAAGCCACTGCTGGTGCAGGCTGCTATTGACTTCATGTGTTCTAATCAGGATTAGATAGCTGAAGTGTCACTTGTGGTAAGAGCTCGATTAGACTCATACTCGCCTGCAAAAAGGTGGGCCGCATACAAGTGTCACGTGTCAATTTGTCCCACAGTTGTCTTTTTATATAGCTATAGATATATATAGATATAGCTAAAAGATAGCAAGATATTAGTTTTGGAGACTCCGTTCACAGTACAGTAGTCCTCATGTGTGCTTCCATATATATGTATATATACACACACAAAAAAATATATAAATATATATATATATATATGTATATATATATATATAGTGTAAGTAAACTGCCTATTTACAGTTTCTACATTGCACATTTACGCGGTATTCATCAGCACTGTGCAAATTGTGTGTAGCGTGTGGCTCATGGAGAGCTCCATCACAACACTGACGGTAAAAAAAGAGTAGAACACAAGCTCCTGCAGCTTCTCAGTTTAGGATTTTCACATCTCAGCATTAGATTTACCACCACCCTGACCTAAGAGCAGGTTCACTCGCACTGCAACAATCTCAAAAACAAGAAAGCACTCCTGGAAAAGCCCGTGGATTCAGTTCGATCTGATATACTGCAGATACGAAAACAATCCAGCTATCAAAATCAGTATCTCCCAGTTAGTGTGATCATTGATGAAAGCTAATAATTATGAAGTGTCACAAAGGAACAAAAAATAAACGCAGTACAAAAATACACACTGTGGGGGGGAGTGGTTGGGGAGAGAATAAAATAATTCCCTATAACACAGCAACTCTTAAACATTTAGATTTTAGATTGTTTCAGTGGGTAAATATGCTGTAGAGCTGGGAGTACTAAAAGCAAACAACTTCAAACAAGCGTCTTGACAGACATTTTAAAAAGTTCATGCTCTAATTTAACCCTCCGTGAATAAATCACAACACAACCCCCCCAACTCAACTGCAGAGGAGAATTCAACTTAACAATTGAATCTTATTTCGTTTTGCTTTAAGCATAAGGCGTCCTCGATTCCACAAATAAAATATAAACCTGTCATTGCTGCAGCAAACCTGAGCCAGACAGCCACGTTCGGGCAAGCTGTGAGACATTTACAAAGAAAAGACACTCTGCCTTTACTGTCTCTTATGATCTTGCAGTGTTATGACGTTCACGCTGCAAATGCTGCAGCTTGACAAGGTAAATTAAGGGCTATAAAGGCAGAATTCCCCCAAACCCGCACGTAAATCCCTTTACGGAGGATTTCAGAGTCTGTTCCCTGCATTCACTAGCGAAACAGGCCCGGCGCATATCTCAGCAGAAGCTCCAGCCATCCTCTCTCCAAATCATCTCGTCCTATTCAAGCCGCATTTCTCTCGTGTGCTATTATACTGTACGTATGAAGAAGTGCTCCACTGTGCCACACTGCACAGTCACAGGAAAAGATAAACAACATTCCAAGTGTAAACCCGGCGGGAGAAATAATGCATGGCTAGATACAGTTATACGATGTGAAGTTAGCCCCAAATCTGACTTAAGCTCACACTGGGACATTCAGAAGACTCCTCACTGTCTCCATGAAACGGACTCCTACTGAGAAACTACACACACACACACACACACGGAGAGAGTGAGAGCAGCTTCTGACACGATAACAACTTATTTCTGACTTTGCTCACTTTGGAAACACACACACACACACACTATCATGGGGGGCCCACACACTTGAATTGACACGACCTTGTTGCTACAGATTACGCACACTCACACTCACACTCACACATCATCTGCTGCATTGTGTTTATATATGAAGGCACGAATGCTCACAAATCTCTGCTATCCTCCCACTAAGGGCATGCCAAGAGCCACTGCGGCACAGGAAACTTACTGCATCACTGTCTCTCTCTCTGTGTGTGTGTGTGTTGAAGGGTGCAGTTCTTGTCAGGCAGCTCTGCCTTCCTTCCCAGTGTGCGCTGCGATGACTGACAAGTCCAGTGTTAGAGCCAATAAAGAAACGCTATCATACATAAATGTGTGCACCGTGCAGGTAAACACAGCGGACTTAAAGCTGGTTAGGACAACATACACACAAGCAAACATCTTCAGGCTAGTATTGGTGGCCAGCCATATGTTCACACAATGAGAAATGGCAAAACGATGGTTTCTACACAAAACGAATCGGATAAAATGACAGATACTGGTTGTTCAGATAAGAACGAGGCTACTGGATGGGCGCAGACAAGAAAGACCTATCAGAGTAACCTAATACCTAAATCCCTACAGAAATAAATCCAGATTATTCACTGGTGAATTTGTGGCAAAGTCATATTTTCATGAACACCCACTCTGAAGGATGCGATATGATCAGAAAACCTGCCGTCTCTGCTTCTGCACGGATAAAATACACACATTGACCAGACACTACATTTGTCAGCCTCTGTAACTGTTTTCAAATGAAAGAAATATGAACCTATATATTTAAATATTAACACTGTACAGCAGCTAGTGAGCACCAAAAAAACAGCTAGTTAACTGGGCAGGAGGCAGAAGCTAGTAGAGACCAAAACAAGAGCAAAAATGTGCACAGCGTTGACCTACTATCACCCGGGGTTCATAAACAGGACTCCACATAAATGACGATAATAAAATCCTCCACCACTGTTCAGATCTTACACTAGGTGGGTGTTAGGTGGGTCTCTAATTCATCAGCTCAAATGTGACTCTGTGTATGGGTGGCTCGGCTTTGTCACCTCAGAGAACCTCACCGATCAATAGCAGAAAGCATTACACATAATCTCCTGTTTAATATGCTTGTCCCGAGCCCGGTGTATAATTGGAACCTTTAGTAAAAAAGCTGCCAGTTATAAAATCTATCAATCTGTGCTAAATAAGGGCTGACCTGGAACCTGAGTGAATGAATAATTGAGGAGGAGAGAAACGGGACTGAGCGCCGCGAGCTCACTACCCATAATTCCTCTCGATCACCAAACCTTGTAAATTATCTACAAGAACACTCTGCAGCACAAGAAGCTCCTTATCGTATGATGCGACCTAACGATGTTCAAGTCCCTTATGTGTGCAGCGGTGCTACATTCATACGGATGTCTGCTGCTCTGTTTATTAAGCGCATATCAGAGGATATTCAGATCAGCAGCGTCTTTTCTGGTTATGATTCCCTCCTTATTCCCGTGCGCACCCTCTTGAATAATGCATTCCACTACTTAAAGGCAACTTCGGTGTCCTCCTTAAGACGCGAAGAGGCGCCCTGTGACACACTTCAAGGAGAAATGCAAGTAATGGTACTAGAAGGGGTTCTTTTTTAGCCCCGCTTTTATCAAACCTTTCAGTTTGCCTTCAAATGAGAAATAAAAAACATCACAATGTCGTTTGATTACTTGGAATGGCTGTTCCTCTCTATTATAGGATGCAACCCACATCAGATATGTGAACTGATGGTGATGTTTGAAAGCATTGGGCGAACACCAGCTTCATTTCTAATGCATGTTTGCATCTCGCCTGACGTGTTCTCGATCCCGCATCACAAGGATTCAACATAGGCTCGTGCCACTAAGTCAGCATTTATACAGCAACCATGAATGGTCGAGGAATTATTTATGATTTTAGACACATTTATAACACCTTAAGAAAAGAAAAGGGGTTGTGAGTTATTGCTTACCTTCTACTAAAATATATGTATCACTTTGTAATAGAACCAGCACATTGTATTAATTTTTATGCAATTAATCAGTAAATATTTAATCAAGGACTATTTGTCTGCCTGTAAGTGTATTTTATATATTTATTTTTAGATTTTTGTTGTAACTGTCTTTGGTGCCAAAATGGACAACTGTCCACAGTCAGATATAAGAAGATAGAAAAATAAAAAAAGGACTTTAAATAGAAAAGGCTTTGTGTTTATACAGTATGTTTCATAAGACACAATACGCCTGAATTTTTTTTATTTTGAGTGTCACACGCTGCCTCGCTTAAGAACTCGATTTCACTCTTGGTCCTAGTAAAAGAAACAACCACAAACCACAAAGCTTTCAATGTAACTGGTAAAACATTAGGAATATCCAGTAATGTTCCACTACTGCAGAAACAGAGTCCATGTGTCCTGGAGTACACTTGCAAACTTGCTTAATCCAACCCCTGATCAGCTCTTCTAACACAGGACACCAGCAAAGCCGAGCCAGTCAGCCGGACATAGTAAATGTTGTACAGCAAGCACACCAAAACAAAACCACCTTTCAGTCCTCTCCATCTTTCTTTCAGAGGATGGCTGGCAGCCTGCCGCCTTGAAATAAGAGAGGCTGAAAGTGCTGACCCGGCACTCTGTGGGTGCATGGCTATCTGTCCTGTCGGCCTTGTCTGTGGAGGGAAACGAATGCTGGCGTATGCACGCGCTCTACAAACGCACACTCCTGTGCAGACCAAACAATACATGAGTGTTTGCTGTGGATTACCGAGACTGGCTCAGAGAAATGCAAATACAATCACCTAAGTGGCCATTTCTCGTCAAACCGTGTCTTTGCCAGACCTTTCTCTAGGCACCGTCTGTCGCTGTGACGAAAACGCTGCATGACTGGTATATAAATTAGACCAATAAAGCAATGTGCCGGTTTCACATCATCGCACTAGTCGAGTGATTTCCCTCCCGATTATAGCTAATGTAACAAATCTTCAAGCTAACAAGCTATTAGCTCATAATGTTTTCTTGTGTTTCTTTATCACTAATCATAAAAATTTTAGAACATAAAATTAAATGTATCTCAAATAAACGTAAATGATTCAAATGGCCTTTCACTAAGACAAGAATAGCAATGTGCAGTAAACACCTTAACTAGACTTTCAATACTACTTTGTTAACAAAGTGAAAAACGTAATGCAATATTGACTTTCAGGATTATTCTGCTGACAAATAGTACTCTGCCATCTCAAGTTTCATTTCAAAGTCACATCCACAGGCCTCGGGGTGAATATGTGCAGACTGGAATAGTTAAATAAGATGTCAGTCAGCATCTGGACAGAGGAATGCAATACTAAGTGCAGAAAGCCAACGGAGAAGAGCTGGAATCAATAACTGGGAAATCTGGAACTAAATTTTGGTTCAAAGCTGATCGACAATCTGTTGAATGATTTCACTCACAAACACATCAAGCTATCAACTGAAGCTGTCCCATAGGTTAATGTCACTTCTTCATATGGTCATTCATTCAGTTGCCACAGACTGAATATTAAGTTAAATCACACGTGTACCATTAGGACAGGAAAAGCGCACACATTTGAAGCGCCTCAAACCACATGAAATCACCACATGGGATCCACTGAAGCAGAGGTCCCCAACCAACGGGCCGCGGACCAGTACCGCTCCGCGGGTCATTTGGAAGCACCGCTTCAGCCGTCAGCTCCTCTTACTGTGCTCCGTTTGTGAACATGCTCGGTATATTGTCCATGCTGCATCTTGTGACTAACTTTTCCATTAAGAAGACTCAGGGGACCATTGACTCATATATGGCCACACACCCACTGGTTGGTTTGTTTGTTTTTTGGCAACTTAAAAACAGATCGTTCCAAAATGTTTCACAAATCAATTACCTTGCAAAGATTCACCTGGCTAATGGAAATCCAATATTGCCTCTTGTTCAAAAATGGTCTTTGTCTACCAACTCCTCGGTTTCTGTTCACCAGTTACTCAGCGACTTCTCTGTCATTTCGTGCTAAGACAGCGGCAGTGGGCTCATCAGCGTGGGTCTTAAGTGAAAACACTTTCCTGCCGTGACTGAAAGTATCAAAGTTGCATCACCGACCGAGCCGGATAATCTTTACTCATGCGTTTGTCACTCCCAGTGATCTGTTTCACATCACACAGTGTTTATATAAGATATTAATTGGTGCAGGTTTAATTCAATTGTTTGACTGACAGTTAATCATAATCAGATCCCTGCTCACTCTACCCCAGCTACACTGAGCCTCACTGCTCTATTTGGGCTTTATCGTCCCAATCTGTCCTATCAGTAACTGAATTGAAGGGGTGACATTGACAAACCCCGAGTATTTATTCAGCGTAATGCAGCGTTTCCTTGTTTATCTGAGATGAGTCATAGAATAAAATGACTTTTAAATGCTTCTGCCGCTATCAGTGCCAGAATGGTATTGCTATTACATCCCCTTGCATCATGCTTGTCCTGTTGCTGTGTGGAAATAGTCAAATGCAGATGAGTTAAGGTATTAACTTGGTGTTAACTCTGATGGTGCAGTGATTAGCTCTTAGTAGCCTTGGGTCAGAATGTCAACAGTCTCCGGTTGCTCTGGTTTGTTTCCACACCAAACCTAACATAAATCTGGCATTGGGAAGTGGAGAGTGGTTGACCTCTGCTCCCTGCAACGTTGGAATTTACCCACAGGGGTCAAAAAGTATAAGTTTACTTTTCCAATCTGCCAAATAACACCAACCATGAGCCCTCAGCTCAGTCTGACCCTAATAAACTGCCCTGACAATTCGATGCAGTTAAAGATTCTGACTCAGAGTTCGCACACTCCTGGTTGGCGAAGAGGTATTGTAATAACCTTGAGGAGATGGTTAGATTGAGAATCTATCAAATAAGACTGAAGGATGACTCAGTAGCAGTCGCCCGTGATTGATGCGGTGTGATAAAAAGCCTCGCTCTGAATCTGACATTGATCTCTCCGCTACACCTGACTTCGGCTGTAGTTTGTACCGCTGGATAAACAAAAGCGGCGGCTAATAACCTGTCCCCTCGTTTGATCAATGTTCACTCAAGAGTCTTGTCAGGATACCCACGTCACGTTATTATGGGAAACGCGGAGGGTTGATCTGCTGCTCAGAGAAAGCATTAAGTGGAAAGATACTGAGAGACAGAAAGTGTCTGGGTGGAGTATTCTCCACATAAATAAGGAGCCAGCTCCACTTCAGATTAAAGTGTCCTTTGGGTGGTAGATTGTATTTTAAGGGTAACTCTTGATTAACGGGCATATTTTAATATTCAGTAAGTATTTTTTTATTGGAGAGCAGTGACCTACCAATTCTATACTAATTTGATTCTGTTACACAGATAAATATCAATACAATTACACTTTTTTTATTATTTAATTATTGGGAGAAGTGCTGACACAGTTCCTGATTTGTGAATCAAACTGGTCAAGGAAAAGTGTCATGAACTGGTAGATATGATAGTGTGCGACCTAATCAACCCCTGCACCGTCAGCAGGTGTCTCAGGGTTAGAGGCGTTTTCCCTCTTAACCCGAGCGCCTGACCTTCGTGCAGCAGTGAAGGCTAACTTTAGCATTCGCCAGCAGCAGAATTCCAACTGCGAGCTCTCATCAACCACGACCATCTTCAGTGGTCTCATTCCCCAGTGGCTTTCCAAGGTTGTTTGGGATCCAAGCTCATTTTCAGTAAAAAGATTATGTTACTGTGAAACCGCAGCAGCCTACCACAGGGAATAAGGCTGTGTGCCATCCTCTGACAAGAGCCTCATCAATCAAGTCCTGGTACTTAGAATTCATTATTTGGTGAGAGATAACCTGTCCTTCCAAGACACTTAGTTCAACTTGAAAGATGTTTTTCATGCCCCTGGATAGCAAATGCATGTGTGGTTAGAGTTAGTTATCTACCACCTCGTCTAGAAAGATAAGACTCCTCATCAGGTCTGTTTGCTTTTCCCCAGTCAGAAAGTTGAAGCAGAATAGTAGACGGGTTCTACGGTTTACAGCATCAGGGCGGATGAACAAACTAATCCAGGCTGTTTGTTTTTTCACCATGTTCATATGGTACATGAAAATACTTCTGGCGGAAAGAAAAAACGAAGGTTCTGCACCTCTACTGATTTTCTACATAAATTGGTGACGATCAAGAGTATTTCTAAGCTGATAGAACACAGACGGTCGTCACCTCTTTGTTGAACACACCCACTACACATTCTAAGTGATGGTGGAAAAGGTGATGGCAACAGTGTTTAAAGAATTGGTTGAACCACCTGTGGCAGCAAAAACCTCAAGCAAGTTCTTGGTGTAGCTGTGGATAAGACATATCCCATAAGTTCATATCCCATCATCTCTGTTGGGCTTTGGTCCAACTGGGATACTGACAGCAAAGCCGCCACAGACCACCGCCATGAAACCTCTCCATTGGGATGATGTTTCCATGTCGGTCTACAGTCATCTTTTCTCATTTATCTAACTGATAGCACAAGACTGAGGTGTAAACAAATCCGTCTGTCAGTAACTGTCAAGTTCAGTTTAAGTCAATATCCATTTTCACACAGCTGAGGTTATATATATATATACATATATATATTGTGGACAGCAGATTATTTGCATGAAATGTTAGATGGAGTTTGAAGATATAATGTTTCTCAGGCATGAGAATAGACGCGTCTTCTGGTTTGTGCACCTGACACGTGAAAGCCATGTAACTGAAAGTCAAACATTTTCTCTTTCACACTTGAATTATTTACAGAATTAAAAAGCTTCCACGCTCCAGTGCTTGCACTTAGTTTTCCAGAAATGACTTTAAATTTAATTATATATTCTGTAATTTGCAACTGAAAGAGAAACAATTTTAGGCAACAATAATTGTTTACAGCCCATACTTTCAGCGCACACACACACACTTTCTGCAGAACTTCTGAAGCAAGAAATTCACAGATGTAAAATACAATATGTACTGTGTATACAGTATACATGTATGGTTTAATACTTAATACTGCGCTGAACACTGATCAAACCAGCTCTAACAGAACAGTGTAATTACATGTGAATGACATAAAATATTCATACAAAACACACTGGATGCAAGTAGCTGGAAAATGAATTATTACACTAAAATATACATATGAGTGAAATATGAAAGTATAAAAAAGCATGAATTATGAATACAAGCATCACATGGAATGATAAACGAAGGAATGATCTGACACAGAGGTGCATGCCTTGCTGTTAGAAATGAAAACCGGTGCCACAGTGAGGCTGCTCCGAGGCCAGTGAAATGTCACGTAGCCCATTCAGATCAGACCAGGGTCATTTGATTCGATGTTTCAGCAACTGAAAAATCCAAATAACAGGATGCTGCTATGGCGGCTGTGACCAGGACTACGTGGCGGTTAAGTCAGACGACGACTACAGAAAAGCACCTGCACAAAGCCTGTTGGATCCTTGTAAAGCACGAAGCTGCAAATTGTTTTCTACTGACCAGACACCAAAGGTCACGGTTACTGTGGAAACCAATAGATACAAGAGAAGAATATTCAAATCCAATAAGACAAGAAAACAATAACTGATTTACTCGAGTGTTGCGTGACTAATACATTGTAGAACTCAATACAACCGGGTTGGGGAGTTCCTTCCAACACAAAGTAAAACCTTAAAAACTAAAGTTTTCTCTTTGTCTGAACAGGGCGCAAGTGTTGATCAGTGTCTCTACCGATTGCTGGGTCAGCAGTTCGATGGCAGTAGCCAGTTGCCTGAGCCCATATGTTGAAGCATCCTTGGACAAGACACTGAACCACAAGTTGCTGCTAGTTTGTGTGTGTATCTGAGTGTGTGTGTGTGTGTGTGTTCCCACTTTGGAGAAAAGCAACTGCGAAAACAGTATGTGTTATAATGAAAACAGGCTCCTAGTCTAAAGCACTAGGTTCCCTGGTATCCGGGGTACAATGATGGACACCTCTAGCATATGGCTAGATGCTGGTGGGGGGGGACATCTGATAAACAAAGCTCTGCCTCATTCTCTTTGTACAACTGCTGTTTCTTCTATCTTCCACCTAATCCCACCAAAGTCTGGGAGCTCAGTGGGTTGAGCGTCAGACTGTGATGCAGAAGGTCGCAGGTTCGAAACCCAGTCTGACTCCTAGTCCATCCCCTACCAGGTGTGTTTTCTGGTAGCTCAACGGGTTAAGCGTTGGACTGGGATGTAGAAGGTTGTGGGTTCAAACCCTGTCTAGACTCATAATCCATCCCCTACCAGGTGTGTCCCTGAGCCAGACACCCAGCTCATTGTAAGTCGCTTTGGATAAAAGCGTCTGCAAAGTAAAGTATAGTCGCTGTCAGTGGTTCTTGACCTTTCACCTTTCCTCCAAGAGGCGACACCGGTTCTGGAGTCACTGGTACTGTATGTAAACAACAGAGTTGGGGAGTTAACACCTCACACCTGTTACAGGGTCACACAAGTCCAGATGTTGTGGAGCACTTTGCATGTGGAGAAGATGGTTGTTCCAGATTAAGGTAGATACGCACTAGACACCTGAGGTGAGCTCACGTTGTTCATGTCATGCAGGATGTATTAACTGAAAGCTAATCAATGTTGGACAACAGAACTGTCAGTACACTGTGGAGTTTCCCAGCAGCCTGTAACTCACCAATGTGTTCAAACAGCAGTTAGACCGATGGATGCATTCCAGGAAGAAAACAACTCTACATCGCGTTTAGATTCATGCAAACTGAGGTCCGATTCTTTGCTTCCTACAAGCGGACTGCTGAGCAAAACTACCCTTTAGCAATGAGAGACAGAAATGGAGCTTTTGCACATTTAATAACACCAGACAAATGGGGCAGGGAGTTGCGTTTTGCATTAATTAAATTTTAACTTGAATGTGACATTCAGTGAACTGCAAAATCACTGCAGGCTTGTAACTGTTCTCTTCTCATAAGGCGTTTACAGTTTGCATTTGACTGCATTTGCCTCAGCATTCCAGTGAGACATCACCCATATCAACATCACCTCTAGCCTCCACCTCGTCTGCTCTGTGCCTCTGTTCCCGCTACTCTGTCTCTCTCCTGAATCTCATTACTTCATTAGTTTCCCTGCCTTCCATTATCTTTTCTTTTCAAAGCTTGGTAATATTAGACAAATCCCTTCACCGACCGACGGCTGATGCACTCTCCTTCACACAGAAACTGGGCTTGGAGCGCAGTCCCAGGCGATGATTGCATAATGAGCTGCTGCCTTAGTAAATTAAGAACTAAACACACACAGGTTGCGATGTTGCAAATTAAATGAACGTTGTAGCAGAAATTAACATTTGCTCTGACGCTCGTCGATCTGATTTCAAGCGGAATTGGACGAGATCAAATTTGTGACAGTAGATTTATTACCTGACTCCAGCACAGTTCAGTCAGCGATACTGTGAAGGGGATGCTAGTGCTACTGTAGCTGCTGAGGATGCACACGGGTGTATCTCCAATAATCCTGAACACCATCAGTAGGATTGTTGATCTGTAGCTGCCAGAGGCAGAAACAAGGGGGCCTGTGGGAGTCAAAGACAAGCGCACAACACGAGATGATCGTGTTCAGACTGACTCTTCTATTGGTAATCTGCTTGCTGCTGCTTCTCTGGAGCAATGTGTCTATTTCCAGTCTACGGTCCAGTCTGACAGCTGGATGTGAATATGAATTAGCGTTACATAAACTTCTTGACAAGAGGGACTTCCTGATGAAATCCCTCTCTGTCTTTTACCAAGGCTCATACTAAATTTGTCTTGTTGCATGAAGACGCAGAATAACCGAACGTGAACAGTTCGAACGAAGAGGGTTTTTACAGGAAGTGAGAGTTGGCTTTGTGCGACGCTGAGCAACACCGTGAAGTGAAAGACAGTTGCATGTAGCTGCGATGAGAGTTCATCGATCGCAACGAAATGCCAAATTTGTCACGGAGAGAGCCTTCGAGAAATCTAATTTGTTTAGTTTGTTTCTTTTTATGTTCTAAATTCTAAATCCATCCGTCTCGGCTTTGACTATAGGGAGGATTTTTTCTTGCATATTTGTCTCTCCTAAATAATACAGATCATCAAACAGATGAATATTACACAAAGATAACCTTGTAAAATAGAAAATGCTGTTGATGATAGTTAACACTTTACAGCCAGTCTCTAAAAACCACCCGAGCTGTGCAGCGCTCACACAGTTTCTTGACCTTGAGGTGCCCTTTGCCTGTCTGTACGTGTTTGTGCAAACACATGTGCACAAACACGTACATAATGAAATGTGTGTGTCCAAATGACAGCAGGCTGCTACAACACAACAACGCTCGTCCGTACATGTCATGCTGGTTTGTGAGAAGTGAGGGACTCACAGTCGCTACTTTGCACTATTTCTTTAGCATTAAAGAGCAGGACAGTCCTACTATAGTTAAGTCTGAAGTCTAGACAAATGTATGAAAAAGCAATGCTGTGTAAAAGAAGGTAAAAAGGGTGTTTGCAAAGATGTCAAACTGCTTCTTTAACTTCCTGTGGTAGTAGACATGTAGATGTCTCTGCCGGGGGATAATGGCTGGCGTCTTGGTGTAGCTACACTGTTGTTACAGGTCAGACAGGACTCAATGATGGAATGATTTGTGAGTCCAGCAGGAAGGGCACTGTTAACACGGCATTTAACGGTAAATACTTACACAGCTATGCCTAAGGTGTAGAAACAGCCCAACGACATAGAAATCTTTGTCTGGACAGCTTTAGTTAAGTGTGAAATAAGCAATTAAAGAATGCTACACACTTACTGCAGATCTCCTACTGTGTTTTCCCGAAGCAGCTCCATGCAGCCACTATGTGCAAACTCTGCCCTGAGAGAGGCAGTTATTGTATTATTTTTGGAGGGGGGGATTTCACACATGATTTATTCTCTTTGTGTACAATTAAAGGAGCAAGTGTGGAGATATGCTGGTTTAAAGCAACACTGCCTGCTAACAAGGAACAGCAAAAAAAAAAAAAAAAGTACAGTATACATATATTTAAGCCCAGCAATGTTTTGACGGTGCATCATTTCACTCCCACATTTTCCCATCTGTTATATAACATGTGCAAATGCAAACCACTCTGCAAGGGAAACATTTATGGTGAGTGCCTCCCACTCTCTGTTTGGAGAAATAAATAAAGAGCCCAGATGATAACTTGGAGAATTCGGAGGCTTTATTGTTCATGGTTTTCCTATTTTTTCACATGAATAATTTGTAACAATGGTCTCGTTGCACCTTGCTGCGTACAGTAGTCACAAAGGATAATCAAACACCTGCAAACGCATTCTTGAAAAAGGAACACGTAGTGTCATTCACACTACAGAAGAATGTGAAGTAGTTTCATGTTAACAACCAGCGTGATTCTTAGTTTGTGTCTCTCTCTATATTTATTATACAAAAAGAGTCAGAGGGAAATTTGTTTTTATTACAAAATGTCATAAATGCTTTTCGACTTTTCAAAGAAGCTTTTACTTCCAATTTCTCGAAATGACAAAATGTATTGATCCTGTGAGGAGCATAATAGTGGTTTCTAATAAAGCACTCAAATGCAAAGGCAGCATTACTTACATCAAACCGACACTATAGCTGTAAAAGCCCTCAGCTGATTATTTCCCAGTATCAAAATACATTAAAGAAAAAAACCTGTTTTTTTCCAACTGTGATATTCACTCTAGAAACACTTATTTCAAGCTTGATATGCAACGTACCAGCAGCTCTATGGCCAATCTCCAAATGTCGGAACAATATTTATAAATGTCATCTTATAGCATTAACATCAACTAATAGTAATGGTTATTACACAGCACTTAAGGTGCTTTCCTAAATGACTTGGAGCATTTTACACTACTCTGCTTGTGATCATTAAGTAATCCGTCTAATCGAACTAATAAATACAGCTCTGGTTCCAGTGCCATCCACTGAACCTCTCACTATATCATGATATAATACTGCCTTTATATACACTTTATACTGCCACGTGCCTTGTGTACAGTACGCACACCTTAGATTATAAAAACGGATTTTGCTTAGGTTTAGGTTCTGTGGTCAGACTTCATGTTCTCGTTTACTGTTTTCAGCTGGTTCTCTACCTGCAGCGATGGGGTAGATTTTCATAGCACTGTTGATCATACAGTAGCAAAGTTCATGTTCATGTGGGTTTCATGTTAAGCAAACTGCCTATGAACTCTGTTGGAGTCGTTCCCTCCTGTCCACACGGCGACAGGGAACTGACCAGGTCAGCAGAGAACCAGAAGCAGATTTTAGATCTGAGATCAGAGACACTCACACGAGCATTTCGCCCGTGGAACACAGAGAAAGAGCGAGGCGGTGGGCATACATCCAGTCCCCAGCTCAACTCTACTGTTTGTATAGAGCCATTCATCTCCTTATTAGGATCAGTGCTGTGGCTGAAAGCGAGCTACAGGAGTTCTCTGTGTTATTGGTGTCAGTGTCAGACGATTTCTAAAGATGCCCAACAACAAGCAAGTGCTTCTTGTTTAAATATAGACAAAGACAGACCCACAGTGACTCAAAGAGCATGTCGATGCCACGCAGCACCATTTCAGACTGGTCATTTAAAGTTTTCTGGAGAGAAAGCACCAGCTGAAATGAACACCTAGCATCCTAATCTTTGGGCTGGAGAGTTTGGCGGTGCTGTGTTTTGTTGGTGTCAAAGTGTCTAGTGAGATTGCAGCATGAACACTTCTACCAGAAGGACATCAATCATGGCATGAATTATAGAAGAGCCTCTCATTATGGCCGCCAAGACAAAAGCACACAAGACAAACAGAAAATCAATGCGTGACAGAGAACCTAGGAGCGATCAGCACGTGCAGCGTGAATCTTTTTTCACCATTATAAAGAAAAAGTGTGGAGTGATTAAGAAAAAAGCATCTGCCGATGCCACAGCAGAGAGTGGTTTCACCTCCTCGTGTGCAGGTGGGGGAGAGGAGTGAGAGTGGCGCACCGGGTGTGATGACAACACGAACATACGGGTGATCAAAAGCCAAGCAACAGTCCCCCCCCCCCGCCCAACCTCTCCAAAAAAATACAACAGTGCAGTTGCCTCTACAAAGCTGGATGAAGTGAGAGACTCTGCTATGTGTAGTGAAGTGCATGTTCTAGCATAGTCCCACCGAGGCCACGTATTGTTGCAGCAGCGGCGTATGATTTCACGGAGAGGGCTACTGCAGACGAGAGCGCCTGCTCTGATTATAAATCAGCAGCTTTATTAATGAGGTGAGAGGACACTTACTGGTACACAGAGGACCACGGCAGTAAAGAGGAACAACGAAGCATGCGGCCGATTTGGGCTGTGATGGATACGTTGTGTGTGCGGAGGATTATAGTTCACTCACAGATCATAAAAATACGGTGTATGTGAAGTTCTTCTCTCACTCCTTTTTACTTTACTTTACTTGGCAGACACGTTTATCCAGAGCTATTTATCTGCTGAGTGTCTGGCTCAGGGACACACCTGATAGGGGACGGACTAGGAGTCAGACGGGGTATCGGACCTGCAAGCTTCTGCATCCCAGTCTGACGCTTAACCCATCGAGCTCCCAGGCAGCCATCCAACACAGTGTGTATCACACGCATGGATGTCATGGATTGTCCTGTACTTGCGTCATATTAAAAAAAGGGTTATTTGAAGTCTCAATGTCAAGGCTTCCACAAAGCGCATGAACACGCCACAGAGCTTCAAAGGACTCTCGCTCCGGTTTTCATCTACTACCTCGAGAGGTTGTGTGTCACTGTCCGTTTCACCCACTGTTGACGAGTGTGAGCTCACCAAAGCAAAGATAAGCAGCAGATATGTCAGTC
This sequence comes from Microctenopoma steveboyesi, assembly GCA_032359275.1. Taxonomy (NCBI): domain Eukaryota; kingdom Metazoa; phylum Chordata; class Actinopteri; order Anabantiformes; family Anabantidae; genus Microctenopoma; species Microctenopoma steveboyesi. The sequence continues at coordinate 2,561,252 of JAUMHF010000021.1, read as the reverse complement.
ACTCCCTGGCTGCTCTCATCCTGCCTACTGCATCGGTAATTAAATTATAACGCTAAATTATAACGCAGCCTAATATGAAGTCTATGACTTCCACTGCATGCAGCAAACCATCAACACGGAGACACTAAAAACCAACAATGTTTGGTTTTATTCTTCTAAACTAAAGCTACATGGTACGTGGGACATGCTCTGCAGGCTGGTCATAGCATTAAGACACACATAGTCTTATGTTGTGTCTCATGGGTGCAGACATTTTCCGTGTTGCCACCCTATAATAATGAGCAGTTATCAGTTGCTGTCACACCCTGCTATAGTGTAATTATGTCTCCATCAAGACAAACCAACAGTAAACCAGAAGGTGTGTTTGATCAATCCGTGTCACAAACAGGCAGCAGCTGACTAGGCGGTCAGGTATGCTCTACTAACCCACATATATGATCCAGATAACAACTGAGGGGGTGAGAACATTTAAAGTTATCACAGAAGTTTGACACAGTAAGCAAACCAGTGTGGTTCTAAAACGTCTGCAGGTGTGAAAATTGTGAAAATTAATTTACGACCTTTAAAAAAGCAGCAGATACGTTTCGGAGCAGCGCTGTTTGCTGAGGAAGACTCAAATATGCTATGATCCTTTACACAGCCAGAAATGGTCCACATGGCTAATATCACTATGACACCATAGATAATATTTATTTCTCTGTGGATTTGATGTAAGACTACTTTTTCACCCTGACAGCAGTTTATTCTTAACTCGGAATGCATGAGCAACACAGTAAACACTTGTGTCACGTGCCCCCGTGGATTAAAGCTGAGCGGTGTAAACACACATGCCGAGTATGAGTGTACACAGTGTGGAGCAGCGACTGCCTGGATCTGCCTTCCAACCTGTCCGACCAGTTTAGAAGTCACACGATGAGCCGAGGGACAGGGAGTAGACGGTGCAGTCCATAGGACGAGGATTCGCTGGTTCCTGTAGCAGCAGCATGCACACAGACACGGCCTGCTTCACTGGGCATGTGGTGCACAGTCATCATCCAGCAGCCAAATATAATATAACATGTAGAAACCCCAACTACACGGCAGCAACGGGAAAGTCTGAAAAGCCTCATTTACGATTCATTTTACCTGCAAAGTCTTCATTTTTAAAAAAAGATTTGGTGCTAATCATCTCTGGATTTGTGCCCAGGTGCAGAAAAACAGGTGGTGAATTTTTACTTTTCTTGCAGCTCTAATCCCTCCTAATCCTGTTTTTACGTCTTATTTCATGTTTTTATAAATAGTTTGCTCTGAGGTCGACCTCAGCGAAGCCTGTTTTTTTGTTTTTTTCAGTTCGGCTTCCTACAATGCGCAAGACACAGGCAATTGTGCAGTTTAATCACCGGGGACATGGACACATATGAACAATGGAATTAGGCTTCTTCCGCAACTGTTGAACGCAGAGGCTCTAATTAATGACTGCCAATTGTGGAGTGGCCAAAAGAGGACAATAGCTGGTGGTTTGGTTTGTTGGAAGAGGCTAAAATAAGTGGAGAGAAATATTTCCCCTCCAATATTAACATCACAATGAAGGCAGAATAAAACAGCCTGGCAGGAACGGGCAAGTGTTCCCTCTTTGCCCAAAATGCGTCCTGAAATAAGAATCCTGCTTTACTGCTAGGAGGCAAAAATCGAGCAGCATTATGGGTATTCCTCGCTTATCGCTGCACCAGATCAAAGCCAGACAACAACACGAGGACTCTCATCCTTGGGAGGCAGGGGATCTGTGAAAGGAAGGTGGCAGTGGGCGAGGGACGAGCGTAGGTATGCGAGTGAAGGGGAGGGGGGAGGAAAATGGAGAACCTGCTGACTCACTGTACTCGTCAGGCTGATGCATACCAAGCCGCTGCTGCTCCCTGCCTCCCCCACAGAAGGACAAAGTGATGCTGCCCACCAACTGTGAAGAGCTGCATGACTGAAGATGGGAAACAGTGAACGCCGGACTAAAACCGCCTGGCGCTACGAAATTGCTTCTCTTTCTCCCCCCTCCCCCCCTAAACAGAAAGGCTCCATCAGAGAGGCAGCAACAGGAGAAGTGAGACGAGTGGAGCTGGCAACGCACGGACACACTGTTAACAGATCACGCAGCAGAGCAATATGATGGTGGAGTGAGCGCCACAACAAGACTCTGACGGGACTGCAGCGTCCTGACGAGGCTTCATTCCACTGACAGGACACTAAAAAGAGCACTGCCACTGCGAGCGCTGCCGCTGGATTCGGCTGGCCTGATGCTGCGTTATCCTCTTTTGGTTATTTCAAACAAAGCTGATAAAAGAGCATGTAAACCAGGATGAGATTAGGTCTCTGTGCGCGCTGGGTAAACAAACACAGCAGCAGCGTCGCACTATACCACTGTAATTACAGCCACATCAGCCAACGATCAATAACACGCTGCTGCTCGTCCGTTATCAGGTGGCACTTACACGCTGGGTAAACAGCGTCGGATTTAAATATCCATAAACCTTTTAGAAAATCTCAGGTGTTTTCTTTCCTACTGACAAACAAGCTCCAAATGTGCTTCTGTCCCCCGATGATGTCATCAGGGTGATAATAACAAGAAGCTCAAGGCTTCAAACATTTATTATACGGTGAAGTTACCGGGAATGACCCGGGCATGTGGAGTTAGGAAGCTGAGGACATTTAATAGGTAACAGAGAAACTTATCTTGGGGTGTAGCGACGCTCCAAACCAATGGTTGGACTCAAACATCGATTTGTGAGCCAAGGTTTAGTTCATGTCGTGCTGTGGTTTCAGTTTAGAGGGGTTAGCGCTGTATGTTGAAACGAATCAACAATTTGAAACACTAACCTCCTACTGGGCTCCGCGAGGCTTCGAAATACAGGTGACCTATATTCCGTACTGTCCCTGAACACCTCCCCAGAGCGGACGCTAGCAGACAATTAACGCTACCCTACTGTATGATAGACATAATCTTACTTACCATAAGTACAGCTATAAATATACAATATATTATTAATAATATTACATGTCATCATTGCCAGGCCACTCATGACCTCGATTTCATACTGGACGCAATATAAACACAATCATTTTCATTGCTGGGGCTGAATGTAATGTCAACTATTGAAGATTTTATTAAAGTTGGGCTAAGACACAGGGTCAGAGGGGTTAGGGAATGCATTATATCAGTGGAGGTCCTTACAAGAATGTGAACATGTGTGAGTGTTTGTATGCATCTGTGATTGGTCACTGGAGTTCAGCTGCCAGGCAGGACAGGCAGGATTTGACCAAAGTCACCAGGCTACAAAAACATGGCGGGCCTAAGAAGATGCAGCTGGGCCAACAGCAATGACAGCCAAGTGTAACACACACACACACACACACACACACACACACACTACCTGCTGCACGCCTTGGCACCATCACTGGTCAACATCAGGGTGACCCGCACACAATTGCGTACTATTCCAGACCTGTGCCAAGACCAACATCATTCACAAAACAAACCCTGACTAAGGAAAATGTTCTGCCTCTGCGCAACTGTTTCTTTGCAGCAGAGAAGTCAGAGAAGTCAACAAGAAATGACTGCGTTAACTCGCCAGCGGAAGGAATTGTTGCTTCCACTGAGACACAGAGGAGAGCGGTGCTGCCTCGACCTCCGCGGGTGCCTCATGCTCGCTCATTTGAATTGCAAATGGAGGTAGGCAGCATGCTGGGCCGTGAAATCCCAGCAGCACCCTCGGGCGTGTGAGCTCCCCACACAAACATAGACATGTATACACTGGTAGCTCTGTGTACATATACACCACAGTAAAAAAAGAAATATACACAGAATCTTCGGTGCGTGTGAACTCTGCAAGATCACACGTTCACATCCAAACAGTAAAGAAAGTGGTGCTGAAATGAGGTAATGGCTCCCTGGCAGTTAGGCGGAGAGGAAGCATCAGGTGATACGCAGTCGGGGGGGTTGGCAGCCTGGGAGGCACAGGAGTGTGTTCCACGTTAACCAACACGGATGCTGCGCAACAGCAGGTCTGCCAGCTGAGGCTGACAAGCGTGTGCGGCCTGGAGCGGCAGTGTGACGCGAGGGTCACGAGCCCACCCCGGCGCTGCAGACGCAGCAGAGCCACTGCCAGGACTTGACAACCAGTGACACACATGTGGAATGAACGGACAATGCCATCGATTGCCAGTGACTCAGGAGAAGTGTTTAAAGCCCAGAGAGGAGTTAGCCGCAGGCGTCGTGGCGCTGAAACATACCTCTGGAGTAATGTGTTCAATTTCACAACAGTAGTGGACACCAGGGGGCTAAAGGTGAGGTCAGGTCCAGGCGGGGACCTGCCCGAGCACGCAGGCAGAAACAGGCTGCCAGTGTTGAGCTACTGTCTCTATTTGACACCATTTCCAGCGTAGCACATATTGCTTTGGAGAAAACAAATGCAGTGTATTAAACCACTTTGTGTAGGCAAATAAGAGGCGTGGAGGAGGAGAGGTGTGCCAGTGGCAACGCCGTGTGAGTGTGTAGGATATGTGCATCTGTCAGTGTGGCTGTTGCGTAATTAGTGACGGACTGACAGACTGAGCCAGCAGCGGATGCAGCTCCCTGGCAGAAACACACAGCAGCTGATCCCAAGTTTAAGGGAGGTCCGTGTGTGTGGCGAATAAAAACGGGACAGTGGGTAGTTTTCACTGTCTGGGCGCAGGCTCCATGTCAACAGTGACTGGGCCAGCGGGCGCGCAGCGACGCTGCAACTTGCCTGCGCCTCATTCCCACAACATTACTCATCCTCCGCGGGAGGACGGCGAGCAGGCAGCCGAACGGAAGCTCTGTCGAGCAGCTGCTGTTTCTCCGCAGCAGCTAAAAGCGCCGGGAGAATGTAACAAAGCGCAGGAATCACTGGCGAATTACATCCGGACACACGCACCGGGAACGATTTCAGAAACGTTCCAACGCGACGTTCCACAAATCGCTCCGTGCGACCAAGAGTGTGGTTAGAACGACAGGCGCGAAGGAAAACATGCATATTTCAACATACCCTCCTGTCAGACAGACATCCAGGGGAGGACCATGGGTAGTGCGCGCCAGGGGAGGTCAGTCCTGTTCCTGCCGCCGCTCCGCGTCTGCTCCCCGGTTTGAGGGAAAGGGAGTGAGTCGCTCTTTTTGCCGGTGAAAAGCCAAATGAGAGAACGAGGAGGAGGAGGAGGAGGAGATAAAGAGGGAGGGACGCTGTCAGATGCGGAGAGGCAGGAAGGTGGAAGACACACACTCCACACATCCCACAGCGTGCGCACACGCACACAGCCGCGCGTGCTCCGGGGAAATGCGTAAAGTCAACGCGCGCGTTACTCCTGCGTAAAACGTTCCTCTCTGCCAACAAGTACTCAAATGTCTACAAAATATGAAACAACGGGAGAAAAATATCAACAAGGTGAATTCCTCTGTTCAACCTGTCGGTGACACAATGATTACACACGCGCATAATCCGGGTTGTTACTGAGCGAGTTTTTGAGTTTTCGCTTTAAATAAAATATATTTAAAAAGCCCAGGAACTACATCAGAGGAGCTGCTGCTTATTTCTTGCGGTGTCGTCAGGATGGCACAATCCCCTTGATTTCATCACTCGGTCCACTGCTACAACTACTCCACTCCCTCACCTTTGCATACAGAGATGATGGGATTTATCAGCACAAAGGGCGGCGCGCACCGCGAGCCGCGCAACGTGCCCATCAACGGCGGTAATGTGGATGTATCAGTCCCCCATTGTGCCCGTAAATTACCACGGTTTTTTTAAAGACGAGCTGAGTTTGATTTAATTAATCACTGATGAGGGTTTGCTGTGGCTGATTTGATTAATTACTGTCAGTCCCTGACAGAGGAACAGTTATGATGGTCTAACGTGTTCATGTGATGACATATATCAGCAATGCAGGGTTTGTTAGCTTCAGCCATCAAATAATCAGCCTATTAATCACATTACAGTTAAACACATCTAATAAACCATGAACTGATGTTACGTTTACAACAAAGCTTTTGTAGAGTTACTGTAGCTCTAGACCTGCAAAGATTTGGTGTCAGCCTGGAACCAGTTTTCCTGTCTGACAGTCACTTATTTGTCTGCTTCAAAATGGAGCAGTAGCTTGGAACCAGGTGTGGAACTG